>CM018680.1:101859022-102459022 GCA_009363875.1 Mikania micrantha
TGAAGGAGTTCCTTCACCAAAAACAGGTGACTTGTCAAAAAGTGTAACATCTGACATGGGTAAGTGATGAAAAAGTCAGCATGGCTGGATCATGGGCACCATCATACAACACTGTTGGAGCTTCTGATATAGGTTTGATGTGACTTCCTTTGTTAAGATGGAAAAACTGGCTCTAGTTTCTGTGGACAAACCATTCGCAGATGATATCAAAGTCGTTTTGGGGGAAAAAGACAACTGCAAACATTAACGTGACAATCGACAAGAAAGATGCAAGTGACTACAGTGTTGATGAAAGTTTAAACAAATTCAATACATAACTTATTGAACTTATTGAAGGAATCAGATTATCTGAGAAGAAGATGTTTGTCTACATACAAGACATCAGAAACACAAACAGGGTACACTGTTCATGTCTTCCAGTGGAAAACATCTGAGATTCGGGCATTTTGGAGAATTTCTTCAAATTTGTAATAAATTGGCAAATGGGAAGGTTGGTGTGGAGGTTTTTGTTATTGTGTTGACTTCTTCACTGGTAATGGATAGTCAACCATTGTTTTTCACTACAAGATGTTTGTAGCATGAAGGATGAAATCAAGAAGCAGTTTGAGTGGGATGAGACACGAAGCGAGAGTGAGGTTGAAGGTGGGACCCGCTTGTCGAAGCGGATAAGTTCACTTTTCCAAAAGACCAGTCACCTGGTGGCCTATGGCATCTTCTTGGAATAATAAAAATAAAATTTTCCACTTGGAACCAAATGTGAGGGATGAAGTTACAAAACTGAAAGGAAGTAGCAAATCCTGAATCAGCAAATAAAGATTTGCAGAGTAAACTCGAATCCAAGAGTGCCAAGTGTGAGTCTATATAATTCAATTCAACCTGAGAATCAGGAGTCCAAGAAAACAGAAGGAAATACTTGGACCAAACGAAGTAGATATGATGGTGAAAGATATTGAGAAACACCCATTAAGACATTTGATGAATGCAATGAAGCTCATCAAGAAACTAGACTATCGAAGAGCGAAAAAGGTAATATTTTATATATGTTTTATTTTCCTGTAGAACCATTCTTTTAACTTGCAAGTACTTGATGGGTGTATTTCAGTTTTGAAGGAAATGAAAGAAAAGTTTTGATTTGGACCATGACGAGACAACTTTTTCATGTGTAAGTCTTTTCATCCGACCTGTTGAATTCAAGATCTGTGATTATCATTGCATCTAATCATACATGCTTATGCAGGCACAAGAACTAACAGCAGCTTCAGATAAGTTGGCTGAATGCCAAGAAACCATTATTAATCTTGGGAACAGTTAAGGCAATGGCTTCTCTACCCATGGACATATCTTTATCTGCTAATTGTGAAATTACAGCATCGCCCTTACCCAACGAAAACAATAACCAGAGGGTCTCGTTACTTGACAAAATGATTACTGAGGACCCCACAGGAGCTCCAAGGTCTCAAATCCAGAGATTTCTCGTACTGTCACGTCACCAGCATAATTGGTTGGGAATTCGAATCCTGTCGCTGTGATGTCGCCACGTTTGTTTGTGAGTGTAGAGGGGGTGAAAGATGAAGAAGATGAAGAAGCATTGGTAAACTTTTTATCAATTGTACCAAACAAGAAGAATAACAATGGTGGTGATTCTGAAAAGATTGTTTTGGAGAAGGAAGAAAAGTAGTAACAAGTGAAGGGTGTGGTTTGTGAGCTTTAGCTTTGTTTGTTTGATTTTATGTGGGAATAATGTTATGTTTTGAGGGTGAGTTTGAGGAAAGGATTGTTTATTGTTGTGTGATGTACAACAATGACTCCTCCAACCAAACCAATGTTTTCTTTAATAATGTGCACGCGTATGTGTGAGCAAGCGCTGACATTTGTATGTGTATCTATGTGCGCGCGCGTGTGTTCATGTGTGCATGTGTGGTGCTTGTATTTATGTGATTTTAAACTTCCATCCATATTCTCATCTTAGATCATAATAAACTCATGAGGTCAACAATCAGTATTTGGTAATGGAATTGCTTTCAAGCCCACCTCCAATGGAGAGCCTTGATTTTGAGGATATACTCATAATCTTAAAATTATTTACCTCTTAAAACCAAACCTCCTATTTATATATATATATTAAAATGAAACACGGTGGCCACTCACGTAATTACTATTCCTTTTGGTGCAACTTCAAATGATGACGGTACAACCATTTATGCATACACCTTACACTTTTTCTCAACCTCACCCTACCTCTCACACCGTCGCTCCCGTCATCACCATAGCGACCAACGAGCATTGATCATCTTCGTGGGCTCAGTCCAAAGCCGTGATGCAATAGGCTGATCCTCCATTGAAGGAAGACACACAGATCAACACCCCCATCATCGTTCTCCACCGAGCCAAAAGGGGGTTTCCGATTTGCTTTGACCCACTTTTCGCCGGATTTGAGTTTTCCCCGGCGACCCAATCGGTGAATCCAAGTGATCTTCAATTAGGGTTTCGAATCAGAGGTCTGTTTTTTTGGACGTATCGAATTCGCTGGTTGAATCACCCAATTGAGGCTACATATTTTCTGATCTTAACCGTTTCGATCTTATCGATGAAAGGTACGAATGCGATACCTACTTCTTTTGATCGCTTTCTTTTGTGAGATTGACTATACTATTATGGTTGTTTTGTTGTGGAATGCTCATGGTAGTTGGTTTATTGTGTTTGTGAATTTCTGGCATACAGATCTGGAAGCGAGTTTAAGTTGTGTGAGATGGATAGATGAATTGGGGATTTCGGTGTGGGGCGTTGAATTGAGGTATTGTTGATGGAGATAAGTGAGGAGACAGTAAAACGAAGTCTTTGGATCTCAAAGCCCTTTATAAATCGGAGGTGGGATAACAAAGGGGGGTCTGTCATTAAGGAAACGAGTAGCTGGCTTGGAAATGGTGCTGGGGCGGAGACTAAGAAAGAAAGAACAGGAAAGGGGTGGCTATTAGTGACTTTGATGATCTGCCACAGAGTAAAAAGATTAGACATAGTATAGATGATATAGAGTTGAGGGCGTTGAGAACAGTTTTTCCATGTTGGCATCAGGGCTTGATCAGACGATAAATGGTGATAGTTCCATTGGTATAGATATTAGTAGCGATGATCTGGTGCGCTCATTCCAAAGCGATTGCGTGAATCAGGTGGGCGGATAAGTTTGGTAAGAGCCATCTTAAGCTATCTGCTTCTGTCGAAAATTTTGCAGAGCAAAATGATGAGCTGAAAGAAGTTATGCAGAATGAAGTTTGTGACACCTCGTAATTTCCAGGTCAGCAACTCTATTATTTTAATAATAATGTTATATTATTTTTCATACGTGGCACTAGAATAAATGCATTTAGTGTGACACGTGGCACAACAGTCTGAACACGCCGATAATTCGAGGAATTATCGCACAACACTCGCACGTGTCTTGAATGACGAACGTTGGTGAACGGATCAAAGCGGTAACACGAAAACACTGCACTTAGGTTCGGTGAACCTAAATTAGCTAGAACAAGACCAATAGAACGAGAAACGATGATCGTATTCGAGAAATACGAAAGATTCGGTTCAAAACAATGAATTGGGCCTATTGGACTCAGCCGAAACCCATCGCGGTACGCGATGGGCAATCAATTGGCTTTCGCGGTACGCGAAGCTTGAGCGGGGAAATTTGAATTCTCCGAAAAACGTCGCGGTACGCGACGACCGATCATCTTCCACCACCGCGGTACGCGGCGTGTTTCGGGAACAGAATTATTATTTTAATCACCGCGGTACGCGGGGTTGCTTTTTGGGCAGTCTCCGCGGTACGCGAAGACCCCCAACACGCAAAAATCTTATAAATCCAATGTTAATCATTCTGTTTATTCTTCCTCCGATTCCTCGCGACTGAAACCTTCTTTCTCGACCATCTACCCTCTGTTACACCACCATTGTGCCATTGGAAGACTTTGTTGAAGGATTGAAGTCATTTGGAAGCTTGGAGCAAGTTAGAAGACACCCATTACCACCTTGCACGAGTCGAAGCCGCTGTAGAGGCTGTTTCTGGACGTCTTGAAGCCATACACATCTGCTCCAGCCTTATCTTGATTATCTTGCACCTCCTAAGGTAGTTTCTTAACACTATTTCGGGTTTTAGCACTTGAAATCGCACATGCAAGCCATCTAGGCCACATGCATCACCACCACTACCATTGTCACGAATTTTTGATGCTAATAATCTGTTAATGAATGTGTTTGCTACTGATTTGGTGAAATGATGGTGATCTATGATGATACTATTAAGATTTAATGGCTATTTGTTGATTTAACTAAGAAATGGTTACTTTGATCACACATGCATGCACGATCCATGATGTGTTTGACGATTTTTGATATTGAAATGTTGCTAGATGTGATATTGATGATGTCCTACATGATTTAGGATGTTTGATCATGTCAAAAATGGTCATTTGATGATTATTACTAAAAATAGTAACTTTTATGTTACATATTGGTGATTTTTGATGAAATGACCACATGCATGTGTTTAGATTTATATGCTATGCTTAAAATGATGATTAGAAACCATTGCGATGGATACTTGATTCATGGAAATGTCTAGAATAATCAAAAGTATGATTTTTGTAAACGTTACTATAAATAGTAACTTTTTGTCACGAGATTTCAAATGAGCAAAATGTATGATAATGTTTTGAGTCTAACATGCTCATTTAGTGATTATATGATGTTATTGGAAGGAATAAGTATTGGGAAACTTGATTTGGAGTTATTTCTATAAGTTACTAAATATAGTAACTTTATTTGTAAATTCTATAAATTGTCACATGTTAGTTGTAACGAGCATGATTGATAGACTAGTTAGGACTAATATGATGATAATAAGCGATGTTGATTGTTAATTTGTGAAAATATGCTTATTTTAGAAACTTTCCAAATAAGGAAACTTTTACGCGCAAACTATGTTAAACCGACTATGTGTAACTATGTGCTATGTGATAACATGCTCATTTAGGATAAATATGCATGTTAGAATAATCGGAATATGATTTTATGCATAACTTGCCAAATATGGAAACTTTCCTAAAATAGAAACTTACCATAAATAGTAAGTTTCTTTATCGGAATGATTTTGGTATCCGTACACTTCACACGACACAAAAACCGCACGATACACGAACACTTGATCCAAACCGTCACCAACGGGTCGTTAGGTCAAACACGATCGACACGGTCAAACACGGTCAACTCGACCTACGTAACCACTTAGTGTTGTTGAACACTAACACGGTCCGGTGAGACCCACACTTGTGAACACAAACTCATAGTACCTATGTGATATAGGTGACTACTAGCCGGCGAGCTACACTTGCACTCTTTTGAGCTAACGCATACTTAACTCAGGTGAGTTTACGGCCCCACTTTTACTCTTTAACTGTTTTTATTAAACTTTTGGGGTGAGAATACAATGCAACTGTTTTAGATGTATGACTGGTATGTTGTGAAAACCATTTTCGAGTGTAACTATTATCGCTCAAAGCCCTCACTTATCCTTACCGTTAGTTGTGTAACAAACGAGTCGTAATTACGTAGTACTACTGGGTTTGACTAGCCCCACTCGGCACCAATGTTGACTGGAGGTCATAACGAGTGTAATTTCGATGTGAATTGCGAGTTCAGCGATGACTCGCGGAGGCAAACGGAAACAGTCTAGTTTCGGTAAGATGAACTGACACACTCCACGGATCGTAGTATCCAACAAACAACTTAACATACCCAGTATATGTCTGTTTACTTTTCTGTCTGTCTAAACCTGTGAACTCACCAACTTTTTAGTTGACACTTTTCGCATGTATTCTCAGGTAACTGATGGAGCTTACGCTAGGATACACACAAGGAAGCCTTAAGGAGTCTGACTTGCATATAGACTCGTATTTTAGGCGTTGTGTGCATTAATAATGATTTGAAAACAATTAAATCATTTGTAGTGTTTATTTCAACAATTACTTTCCGCTGCTACTTATGTATTTGATGATTTACATTTTCCGCTGCATACTTATATAAACTTGTTTGGTTTTGCAAACTGTGTGATTGTGTAACTCATATAGAAGTCGTTCTATATGACCAAGAGCTGTGATTCCTGGCCACGTCACACCCACGTGGACTGACACCACGAGTGGGAAATTGGGGGTGTGACAGACTGGTATCAGAGCCTTGGTTATAGGGAACTAGGTTTGCATTTAGTAAACTTAGACTATAGCCACTGCTCAATATTAGACACTACACTAGAATTTGCACGCCGATGTTAATTCTTTTATTGAACTACTATGTACTAACCTGAGAATTTACAGGATGGCCGACAACAACAGAGACGCTGGCAGGAACCCGGGCAAACGCCCAGCCATCGATGACTTGACCGAGGACAGTCGACGTAGGATCGACAGTATTGTAGCACAGGTGGACGCGGAGATGGAGAGGAGGACCCAGATGTTGGCGCGGGAGCGTTACTGGGGATGGCTGCCTAGCCTCTTATTACGGTGGATAGAGACTGAGCGGGTACCTACCCCGCGATACAGAGGTGATACCTCTGAGGGTCCGCGACTACCGGCACTTGGGATGCCGATGGAGAGAGCCTTCGCGGCTCATGTGGCCGTAACCCGGCGGGAGTTTCGGAGGAGTGCCGAGCTATCCGACGAGGTGCGTGTTCTTCGCGAGAAGAACGATCGCCTGGAAAGGCGAAGTGACCGGCTGGAGGAGGAGAAGGATCGTCTAGAGGAGACGGTGGAGACACTACGTCTCCAAGTGGCTCAGCTCATGTCCCAGCATGGGCAGATAGTTGATGTTGTGCAGGAGCACGACGGGCGTATTACCGAGAACCGGACGGACATCGTCGAGACGCAGGCGATGGTGCAGGCGAGCGACGCCATGCTTAACGCATGGGCGGCGCAATTTATCGAGGAGCCACCAGCCGAGGACGATGAGCCACAGTTCGAGGCCGAGGACCTCGAGGGTCCCGACGAAGATCCGGACGAGGACCCGGAAGAGGACGAGGATGATGATGAGGACGCAGCTAGCAACATCTCCCATGTCTCCATGGACTCGGATTAGTGGGTTTTATTATTTTGGTATTGTTTGTTTCATTTTATTTCCTTTTGGCCTAGACGAGCGGGATGTGCTCGGAAAATTTGCATTGTACTTTCCTTTCAAATTATTGTACTTCAAATTTGATATTAATGAAAGTTATGCCTCATTTTATCTGCTTTATTATTGTTAACACTGTTAGTGAAATCTTGCTATGATATCTAACTTGACATCTGACATGACAACCATTCCAACTTTGGCTAACACTTAACATATGATGACTAACATTCTAACCCCTCTATATAGAAACATGTCTGCAAGAGGAAACAACGCTCTACGACTCAAACGCAAGGCCGAAAAGGCACGGATCGACATGATGGTCGAGCGGAAATTTAACAAGGTACTCGCGGAGTACGAAGCCAACCGTCACACCAGTGAGACGAGTGGCACTAACAACGGTATTAGCTTTTGCCTAACGTAACTAGCATAGAATAGACAGCCTAGATACTAACACGTTGTATTGAACTACCGATGCACAGGACCCCAGGGAGGAGCGGCAAAGGGATGCTCGTTTAAGGCATTCCTGAGCTGTCATCCTCACAAGTTTCAGGGCACTGAAGGGGCAGTGGGACTGCTCCGATGGATAGAGAAGGTGGAATCGGTTCTCTCTATGGCCGAATGCTCTGACGGGAACCGAGTGAAATATGCCACAGGAGTACTGGAGGGACCGGCCCTCACCTGGTGGAATACTCATGTCCAGACACTCGGACTGGATACTGCAAACTCCATCCCATGGGAGAACTTTACGAGAATGCTCCACGAGGAGTATTGTCCTCGGGACGAAATTCGGAAGCTGGAAGAAGAATTCTGGACGCACAAAATGGTGGGATCCGAGATCGAGAAATACTGTACTCGATTTCACGAACTGTGCAAGTTGTGCCCGGCAATGGTGACGCCGGAGTACAAAAAGATAGAGCAATTCATTAGTGGATTGCCCGAGCAAATACAGAGCACGGTGACAGCAGCCGATCACACCACCATCCAACCACTGATTCGCTTGGCGCACAAGCTGACTGACCAGGCGGTAGCCCAAGGGAAACTGCCAAAAAGGGGTGAACACCTAAAACCCCAAGAGCCCAAGCGAAAGTGGGAACCCAACAACAACCGTGTTTTCTCACCACCACCACCAGCTCAACACCGACCAGCACCAGCCAAAGTCTTCACCGCCACACAACCAAACACTCAAGGCAAAGGAGGATATCAGGGTAACAGCCCAAAATGCAACATCTGCAACTTCCATCACTTCGGTCAATGCAAGAGGACCAAGTGCACCAACTGTGGAAGGAACGGGCATCTAGCCAAAGAATGCCGATCGAACCCCAACCCCAACCTCAACAAGGATAACACACTAAAGGGGTGCTTCACTTGTGGCAAGCCCGGACATATGCGCCGAGACTGTCCACAAAACAAGAACGCAGGAGGCAACCCGGCTAGAGGACGAGCATTCGTAATCGGATCTGGTGAAGCCAAGGATGACCCAAACGTCGTCACCGGTACGTTTCTTTTAAATAATGTCTACGCTAGTATATTATTTGATACCGGTGCCGATAGGAGTTTTATCTCTAGTGAATTTAGCAAATTGCTTGACATGACACCAACACCACTAGATTATAAGTATACCGTAGAGTTAGCGGATGGAAAACTCATCGAAACACAACACATCATCAAAGGATGCGTTCTAACACTAGCGAACCATCAGTTGGTGATCGACCTGATGCCAGTAACTCTCGGAAGCTTCGACGTGGTGATTGGAATGGATTGGTTATCTGCAAACCATGCTGAGATCGTGTGCAACGAGAAGATCGTACGAGTTACGTTGCCAAGTGGTGAGCAGATTTCAATTCAAGGGGAACGACGCGGGATACCACTAAACATCATGTCTTGCATGAAGGCTAGCAAATACCTAAAGAAAGGATACACGGCTATTCTGGCTCTTATCTCCGAACACCAAAGAAGGAACGAAAGATTGAAGACATTGCTGTTGTTCCGCGATTATCCAGAGGTCTTTCCTGACGATCTACCGGGACTACCACCGGCACGACAAGTGGAGTTTCAGATAGATCTAACGCCAGGAGCAGCACCGATAGCCAAGGCACCATATCGACTGGCTCCTACAGAAATGCAGGAACTATCTAATCAACTGCAAGAGTTATTGGATAAGGGATTTATTAGACCGAGTTTTTCACCGTGGGGAGCTCCGGTCTTGTTTGTGAAAAAGAAAGACGGTTCATTCCGTATGTGCATAGACTATCGAGAATTGAACAAGGTAACGATCAAGAACCGATACCCTCTACCCCGAATAGACGATTTGTTTGACCAGTTGCAAGGGTCAAGCTTCTATTCGAAAATCGATCTGAGATCGGGTTACCATCAACTCAGGATACAAGAGAACGATATACCAAAGACCGCATTCAGGACGCGGTACGGACATTACGAATTTCTGGTCATGCCATTTGGATTGACTAACGCACCGGCAGTATTTATGGATCTCATGAATCGGGTGTGTAAACCGTATCTCGACAAGTTCGTAATCGTATTCATAGATGACATCCTGATCTATTCCAAGACTCAGGAGGAACATGCCAATCACTTGAGACGTGTCCTAGAACTGTTAAAGAAGGAGCAACTATACGCGAAATTCTCCAAATGTGATTTTTGGATTCGCGAAGTTCAGTTCCTTGGACATGTGGTAAACGAAAAAGGGATACATGTAGACCCAGCCAAAATCGAGGCAATCAAGAGTTGGGCAGCACCTAAGACTCCAACTGAAGTGCGACAATTCTTAGGGTTGGCCGGGTACTACAGGCGGTTTATCGAAGGGTTCTCGAAGATCGCACAATCGTTGACGTCTCTTACGCATAAAGACAAGAAGTTCGAATGGGGAGAAAAACAGGAAACTGCTTTCGACCTATTGAAACAGAAGTTGTGCAGTGCACCAATCTTATCGCTACCAGACGGGTGCGAGGACTTTGTGGTATACTGTGACGCCTCAAAGCAAGGGCTCGGTTGCGTACTGATGCAACGCGAGAAAGTTATAGCATACGCGTCACGACAATTGAAAGTGCACGAAAAGAACTACACAACTCACGACCTAGAGTTGGGAGCCGTAGTGTTCGCACTAAAGATTTGGCGACACTATCTATACGGCACCAAGTGTACGATATTCACTGATCATAAGAGCCTACAACACATCTTCGACCAGAAAGAGTTAAACATGAGACAACGCAGGTGGGTCGAGCTGATAGGCGATTATGACTGTGCAATCAAATACCATCCCGGTAAAGCCAATGTAGTCGCCGACGCACTAAGCCGAAAGAAACAACCAAACGCGTGCGCGCGCTACAACTCACCATACACTCCGAATTGCCTAACCAAATTCGAGTTGCACAACAAGAAGCGTTGAAAACCGAAAATCTCACTCTCGAAGCCATGAGAGGGATGGATAAACAGATGAAACAAAAGGACGACGGAGCTTACTACCTGATGGATCGTATTTGGATTCCACGTTTTGGAGACTTAAGGAAGGTAGTAATGGATGAAGCCCATAAGAGCCGATATTCAGTCCATCCAGGTTCTGACAAGATGTACCACGATTTAAAGACAACCTATTGGTGGCCTAACATGAAGTCAGAAGTCGCAACGTATGTGAGTAAGTGCCTGACTTGCTCAAAGGTCAAGGTTGAATACCAGAAGCCATCCGGACTACTCCAACAACCGGAAATCCCAGTATGGAAATGGGAACAGATTTCCATGGATTTTATCACAAAGCTACCAAAGACTACGAGTGGTTGCGATACCATCTGGGTTATCGTCGACCGACTCACAAAATCAGCACACTTCCTACCGATCAAGGAAACCGATAAATTGGAAAAGTTAACCCGGATATACCTGAAGGAAGTTGTATCCAGGCACGGAGTCCCAATCTCCATAATATCAGACCGAGACAGCCGTTTCACGGCACACTTCTGGAAGTCCCTACACAAAGCACTCGGAACGAGACTGGATATGAGTACAGCCTATCATCCACAAACCGATGGTCAAAGTGAAAGGACCATCCAAACTTTGGAGGACATGCTTCGGGCATGTGTAATTGATTTCGGTAACAGCTGGGAGACTCACTTACCCTTGGTAGAGTTCTCGTACAATAACAGCTACCACACTAGCATTGGAGCTGCACCGTTTGAAGCGCTTTACGGGCGTAAATGCAGATCACCACTCTGTTGGGCGGAAGTTGGGGAAAGCCAACTGACCGGACCCGAGCTTGTGCACGAAACAACTGAAAAGATCGTGCAAATTCGTAACAGAATGGCAGCAGCTCGGGATCGACAGAAGAGCTATGCCGATAAGAGGCGCAAACCTTTGGAATTCCAAGTAGGAGACCGAGTACTTCTTAAAGTCTCGCCTTGGAAGGGAGTGATACGATTTGGGAAACGGGGAAAGCTAAACCCTCGCTATATAGGACCATTCGAGATCACTAAACGGATAGGCCCCGTGGCCTACGAACTACAGCTACCACAGGAATTGAGTAGCGTACACAATGTGTTCCACGTTTCAAACCTCAAGAAATGCTTATCAAACGAAACGCTCACAATTCCTTTGGAGGAAATTCAGATTGATGAACAACTTCACTTTGTTGAGGAACCGGTGGAAATTATGGACCGGGAACTCAAGAAGTTGAAACATAGTAAGATACCCATTGTAAAAGTTCGATGGAACTCACGACGAGGACCGGAATACACCTGGGAACGTGAGGATCAGATGAAGAATAAGTATCCTCATCTATTCGCCGAACAAACCAACACCGGCACGTGAACTGAATTTCGGGACGAAATTCCCAATAACTAGGGGATGATGTGACACCTCGTAATTTCCAGGTCAGCAACTCTATTATTTTAATAATAATGTTTATTATTATTTCATACGTGGCACTAGAATAAATGCATTTAGTGTGACACGTGGCACAACAGTCTGAACACGCCGATAATTCGAGGAATTATCGCACAACACTCGCACGTGTCTTGAATGACGAACGTTGGTGAACGGATCAAGCGGTAACACGAAAACACTGCACTTAGGTTCGGTGAACCTAAATTAGCTAGAACAAGACCAATAGAACGAGAAACGATGATCGTATTCGAGAAATACGAAAGATTCGGTTCAAAACAATGAATTGGGCCTATTGGACTCAGCCGAAACCCATCGCGGTACGCGATGGGCAATCAATTGGGCTTTCGCGGTACGCGAAGCTTGAGCGGGGAAATTTGAATTCTCCGAAAAACGTCGCGGTACGCGACGACCGATCATCTTCCACCACCGCGGTACGCGGCGTGTTTCGGGAACAGAATTATTATTTTAATCACCGCGGTACGCGGGGTTGCTTTTTGGGCAGTCTCCGCGGTACGCGAAGACCCCAACACGCAAAAATCTTATAAATCCAATGTTAATCATTCTGTTATATTCTTCCTCCGATTCCTCGCGACTGAAACCTTCTTTCTCGACCATCTACCCTCTGTTACACCACCATTGTGCCATTGGAAGACTTTGTTGAAGGATTGAAGTCATTTGGAAGCTTGGAGCAAGTTAGAAGACACCCATTACCACCTTGCACGAGTCGAAGCCGCTGTAGAGGCTGTTTCTGGACGTCTTGAAGCCATACACATCTGCTCCAGCCTTATCTTGATTATCTTGCACCTCCTAAGGTAGTTTCTTAACACTATTTCGGGTTTTAGCACTTGAAATCGCACATGCAAGCCATCTAGGCCACATGCATCACCACCACTACCATTGTCACGAATTTTGATGCTAATAATCTGTTAATGAATGTGTTTGCTACTGATTTGGTGAAATGATGGTGATCTATGATGATACTATTAAGATTTAATGGCTATTTGTTGATTTAACTAAGAAATGGTTACTTTGATCCACATGCATGCACGATCCATGATGTGTTTGACGATTTTTGATATTGAAATGTTGCTAGATGTGATATTGATGATGTCCTACATGATTTAGGATGTTTGATCATGTCAAAATGGTCATTTGATGATTATTACTAAAAATAGTAACTTTTATGTTACATATTGGTGATTTTTGATGAAATGACCACATGCATGTGTTTAGATTTATATGTTATGCTTAAAATGATGATTAGAAACTATTGCGATGGATACTTGATTCATGGAATGTCTAGAATAATCAAAAGTATGATTTTTGTAAACGTTACTATAAATAGTAACTTTTTGTCACGAGATTTCAAATGAGCAAAATGTATGATAATGTTTTGAGTCTAACATGCTCATTTAGTGATTATATGATGTTATTGGAAGGAATAAGTATTGGGAAACTTGATTTGGAGTTATTTCTATAAGTTACTAAATATAGTAACTTTATTTGTAAATTCTATAAATTGTCACATGTTAGTTGTAACGAGCATGATTGATAGACTAGTTAGGACTAATATGATGATAATAAGCGATGTTGATTGTTAAATTTGTGAAAATATGCTTATTTTAGAAACTTTCCAAATAAGGAAACTTTTACGCGCAAACTATGTTAAACCGACTATGTGTAACTATGTGCTATGTGATAACATGCTCATTTAGGATAAATATGCATGTTAGAATAATCGGAATATGATTTTATGCATAACTTGCCAAATATGGAAACTTTCCTAAAATAGAAACTTACCATAAATAGTAAGTTTCTTTATCGGAATGATTTTGGTATCCGTACACTTCACACGACACAAAAACCGCACGATACACGAACACTTGATCCAAACCGTCACCAACGGGTCGTTAGGTCAAACACGATCGACACGGTCAAACACGGTCAACTCGACCTACGTAACCACTTAGTGTTGTTGAACACTAACACGGTCCGGTGAGACCCACACTTGTGAACACAAACTCATAGTACCTATGTGATATAGGTGACTACTAGCCGGCGAGCTACACTTGCACTCTTTTGAGCTAACGCATACATAACTCAGGTGAGTTTACGGCCCCACTTTTACTCTTTAACTGTTTTTATTAAACTTTTGGGGTGAGAATACAATGCAACTGTTTTAGATGTATGACTGGTATGTTGTGAAAACCATTTTCGAGTGTAACTATTATCGCTCAAAGCCCTCACTTATCCTTACCGTTAGTTGTGTAACAAACGAGTCGTAATTACGTAGTACTACTGGGTTTGACTAGCCCCACTCGGCACCAATGTTGACTGGAGGTCATAACGAGTGTAATTTCGATGTGAATTGCGAGTTCAGCGATGACTCGCGGAGGCAAACGGAAACAGTCTAGTTTCGGTAAGATGAACTGACACACTCCACGGATCGTAGTATCCAACAAACAACTTAACATACCCAGTATATGTCTGTTTACTTTTCTGTCTGTCTAAACCTGTGAACTCACCAACTTTTTAGTTGACACTTTTCGCATGTATTCTCAGGTAACTGATGGAGCTTACGCTAGGATACACACAAGGAAGCCTTAAGGAGTCTGACTTGCATATAGACTCGTATTTTAGGCGTTGTGTGCATTAATAATGATTTGAAAACAATTAATCATTTGTAGTGTTTATTTCAACAATTACTTTCCGCTGCTACTTATGTATTTGATGATTTACATTTTCCGCTGCATACTTATATAAACTTGTTTGGTTTTGCAAACTGTGTGATTGTGTAACTCATATAGAAGTCGTTCTATATGACCAAGAGCTGTGATTCCTGGCCACGTCACACCCACGTGGACTGACACCACGAGTGGGAAATTGGGGGTGTGACAGACTGGTATCAGAGCCTTGGTTATAGGGAACTAGGTTTGCATTTAGTAAACTTAGACTATAGCCACTGCTCAATATTAGACACTACACTAGAATTTGCACGCCGATGTTAATTCTTTTATTGAACTACTATGTACTAACCTGAGAATTTACAGGATGGCCGACAACAACAGAGACGCTGGCAGGAACCCGGGCAAACGCCCAGCCATCGATGACTTGACCGAGGACAGTCGACGTAGGATCGACAGTATTGTAGCACAGGTGGACGCGGAGATGGAGAGGAGGACCCAGATGTTGGCGCGGGAGCGTTACTGGGGATGGCTGCCTAGCCTCTTATTACGGTGGATAGAGACTGAGCGGGTACCTACCCCGCGATACAGAGGTGATACCTCTGAGGGTCCGCGACTACCGGCACTTGGGATGCCGATGGAGAGAGCCTTCGCGGCTCATGTGGCCGTAACCCGGCGGGAGTTTCGGAGGAGTGCCGAGCTATCCGACGAGGTGCGTGTTCTTCGCGAGAAGAACGATCGCCTGGAAAGGCGAAGTGACCGGCTGGAGGAGGAGAAGGATCGTCTAGAGGAGACGGTGGAGACACTACGTCTCCAAGTGGCTCAGCTCATGTCCCAGCATGGGCAGATAGTTGATGTTGTGCAGGAGCACGACGGGCGTATTACCGAGAACCGGACGGACATCGTCGAGACGCAGGCGATGGTGCAGGCGAGCGACGCCATGCTTAACGCATGGGCGGCGCAATTTATCGAGGAGCCACCAGCCGAGGACGATGAGCCACAGTTCGAGGCCGAGGACCTCGAGGGTCCCGACGAAGATCCGGACGAGGACCCGGAAGAGGACGAGGATGATGATGAGGACGCAGCTAGCAACATCTCCCATGTCTCCATGGACTCGGATTAGTGGGTTTTATTATTTTGGTATTGTTTGTTTCATTTTATTTCCTTTTGGCCTAGACGAGCGGGATGTGCTCGGAAAATTTGCATTGTACTTTCCTTTCAAATTATTGTACTTCAAATTTGATATTAATGAAAGTTATGCCTCATTTTATCTGCTTTATTATTGTTAACACTGTTAGTGAAATCTTGCTATGATATCTAACTTGACATCTGACATGACAACCATTCCAACTTTGGCTAACACTTAACATATGATGACTAACATTCTAACCCCTCTATATAGAAACATGTCTGCAAGAGGAAACAACGCTCTACGACTCAAACGCAAGGCCGAAAAGGCACGGATCGACATGATGGTCGAGCGGAAATTTAACAAGGTACTCGCGGAGTACGAAGCCAACCGTCACACCAGTGAGACGAGTGGCACTAACAACGGTATTAGCTTTTGCCTAACGTAACTAGCATAGAATAGACAGCCTAGATACTAACACGTTGTATTGAACTACCGATGCACAGGACCCCAGGGAGGAGCGGCAAAGGGATGCTCGTTTAAGGCATTCCTGAGCTGTCATCCTCACAAGTTTCAGGGCACTGAAGGGGCAGTGGGACTGCTCCGATGGATAGAGAAGGTGGAATCGGTTCTCTCTATGGCCGAATGCTCTGACGGGAACCGAGTGAAATATGCCACAGGAGTACTGGAGGGACCGGCCCTCACCTGGTGGAATACTCATGTCCAGACACTCGGACTGGATACTGCAAACTCCATCCCATGGGAGAACTTTACGAGAATGCTCCACGAGGAGTATTGTCCTCGGGACGAAATTCGGAAGCTGGAAGAAGAATTCTGGACGCACAAAATGGTGGGATCCGAGATCGAGAAATACTGTACTCGATTTCACGAACTGTGCAAGTTGTGCCCGGCAATGGTGACGCCGGAGTACAAAAAGATAGAGCAATTCATTAGTGGATTGCCCGAGCAAATACAGAGCACGGTGACAGCAGCCGATCACACCACCATCCAACCACTGATTCGCTTGGCGCACAAGCTGACTGACCAGGCGGTAGCCCAAGGGAAACTGCCAAAAAGGGGTGAACACCTAAAACCCCAAGAGCCCAAGCGAAAGTGGGAACCCAACAACAACCGTGTTTTCTCACCACCACCACCAGCTCAACACCGACCAGCACCAGCCAAAGTCTTCACCGCCACACAACCAAACACTCAAGGCAAAGGAGGATATCAGGGTAACAGCCCAAAATGCAACATCTGCAACTTCCATCACTTCGGTCAATGCAAGAGGACCAAGTGCACCAACTGTGGAAGGAACGGGCATCTAGCCAAAGAATGCCGATCGAACCCCAACCCCAACCTCAACAAGGATAACACACTAAAGGGGTGCTTCACTTGTGGCAAGCCCGGACATATGCGCCGAGACTGTCCACAAAACAAGAACGCAGGAGGCAACCCGGCTAGAGGACGAGCATTCGTAATCGGATCTGGTGAAGCCAAGGATGACCCAAACGTCGTCACCGGTACGTTTCTTTTAAATAATGTCTACGCTAGTATATTATTTGATACCGGTGCCGATAGGAGTTTTATCTCTAGTGAATTTAGCAAATTGCTTGACATGACACCAACACCACTAGATTATAAGTATACCGTAGAGTTAGCGGATGGAAAACTCATCGAAACACAACACATCATCAAAGGATGCGTTCTAACACTAGCGAACCATCAGTTGGTGATCGACCTGATGCCAGTAACTCTCGGAAGCTTCGACGTGGTGATTGGAATGGATTGGTTATCTGCAAACCATGCTGAGATCGTGTGCAACGAGAAGATCGTACGAGTTACGTTGCCAAGTGGTGAGCAGATTTCAATTCAAGGGGAACGACGCGGGATACCACTAAACATCATGTCTTGCATGAAGGCTAGCAAATACCTAAAGAAAGGATACACGGCTATTCTGGCTCTTATCTCCGAACAACCAAAGAAGGAACGAAAGATTGAAGACATTGCTGTTGTCCGCGATTATCCAGAGGTCTTTCCTGACGATCTACCGGGACTACCACCGGCACGACAAGTGGAGTTTCAGATAGATCTAACGCCAGGAGCAGCACCGATAGCCAAGGCACCATATCGACTGGCTCCTACAGAAATGCAGGAACTATCTAATCAACTGCAAGAGTTATTGGATAAGGGATTTATTAGACCGAGTTTTTCACCGTGGGGAGCTCCGGTCTTGTTTGTGAAAAAGAAAGACGGTTCATTCCGTATGTGCATAGACTATCGAGAATTGAACAAGGTAACGATCAAGAACCGATACCCTCTACCCCGAATAGACGATTTGTTTGACCAGTTGCAAGGATCAAGCTTCTATTCGAAAATCGATCTGAGATCGGGTTACCATCAACTCAGGATACAAGAGAACGATATACCAAAGACCGCATTCAGGACGCGGTACGGACATTACGAATTTCTGGTCATGCCATTTGGATTGACTAACGCACCGGCAGTATTTATGGATCTCATGAATCGGGTGTGTAAACCGTATCTCGACAAGTTCGTAATCGTATTCATAGATGACATCCTGATCTATTCCAAGACTCAGGAGGAACATGCCAATCACTTGAGACGTGTCCTAGAACTGTTAAAGAAGGAACAACTATACGCGAAATTCTCCAAATGTGATTTTTGGATTCGCGAAGTTCAGTTCCTTGGACATGTGGTAAACGAAAAAGGGATACATGTAGACCCAGCCAAAATCGAGGCAATCAAGAGTTGGGCAGCACCTAGACTCCAACTGAAGTGCGACAATTCTTAGGGTTGGCCGGGTACTACAGGCGGTTTATCGAAGGGTTCTCGAAGATCGCACAATCGTTGACGTCTCTTACGCATAAAGACAAGAAGTTCGAATGGGGAGAAAAACAGGAAACTGCTTTCGACCTATTGAAACAGAAGTTGTGCAGTGCACCAATCTTATCGCTACCAGACGGGTGCGAGGACTTTGTGGTATACTGTGACGCCTCAAAGCAAGGGCTCGGTTGCGTACTGATGCAACGCGAGAAAGTTATAGCATACGCGTCACGACAATTGAAAGTGCACGAAAAGAACTACACAACTCACGACCTAGAGTTGGGAGCCGTAGTGTTCGCACTAAAGATTTGGCGACACTATCTATACGGCACCAAGTGTACGATATTCACTGATCATAAGAGCCTACAACACATCTTCGACCAGAAAGAGTTAAACATGAGACAACGCAGGTGGGTCGAGCTGATAGGCGATTATGACTGTGCAATCAAATACCATCCCGGTAAAGCCAATGTAGTCGCCGACGCACTAAGCCGGAAAGAAACAACCAAACGCGTGCGCGCGCTACAACTCACCATACACTCCGAATTGCCTAACCAAATTCGAGTTGCACAACAAGAAGCGTTGAAAACCGAAAATCTCACTCTCGAAGCCATGAGAGGGATGGATAAACAGATGAAACAAAAGGACGACGGAGCTTACTACCTGATGGATCGTATTTGGATTCCACGTTTTGGAGACTTAAGGAAGGTAGTAATGGATGAAGCCCATAAGAGCCGATATTCAGTCCATCCAGGTTCTGACAAGATGTACCACGATTTAAAGACAACCTATTGGTGGCCTAACATGAAGTCAGAAGTCGCAACGTATGTGAGTAAGTGCCTGACTTGCTCAAAGGTCAAGGTTGAATACCAGAAGCCATCCGGACTACTCCAACAACCGGAAATCCCAGTATGGAAATGGGAACAGATTTCCATGGATTTTATCACAAAGCTACCAAAGACTACGAGTGGTTGCGATACCATCTGGGTTATCGTCGACCGACTCACAAAATCAGCACACTTCCTACCGATCAAGGAAGCCGATAAATTGGAAAAGTTAACCCGGATATACCTGAAGGAAGTTGTATCCAGGCACGGAGTCCCAATCTCCATAATATCAGACCGAGACAGCCGTTTCACGGCACACTTCTGGAAGTCCCTACACAAAGCGCTCGGAACGAGACTGGATATGAGTACAGCCTATCATCCACAAACTGATGGTCAAAGTGAAAGGACCATCCAAACTTTGGAGGACATGCTTCGGGCATGTGTAATTGATTTCGGTAACAGCTGGGAGACTCACTTACCCTTGGTAGAGTTCTCGTACAATAACAGCTACCACACTAGCATTGGAGCTGCACCGTTTGAAGCGCTTTACGGGCGTAAATGCAGATCACCACTCTGTTGGGCGGAAGTTGGGGAAAGCCAACTGACCGGACCCGAGCTTGTGCACGAAACAACTGAAAAGATCGTGCAAATTCGTAACAGAATGGCAGCAGCTCGGGATCGACAGAAGAGCTATGCCGATAAGAGGCGCAAACCTTTGGAATTCCAAGTAGGAGACCGAGTACTTCTTAAAGTCTCGCCTTGGAAGGGAGTGATACGATTTGGGAAACGGGGAAAGCTAAACCCTCGCTATATAGGACCATTCGAGATCACTAAACGGATAGGCCCCGTGGCCTACGAACTACAGCTACCACAGGAATTGAGTAGCGTACACAATGTGTTCCACGTTTCAAACCTCAAGAAATGCTTATCAAACGAAACGCTCACAATTCCTTTGGAGGAAATTCAGATTGATGAACAACTTCACTTTGTTGAGGGACCGGTGGAAATTATGGACCGGGAACTCAAGAAGTTGAAACATAGTAAGATACCCATTGTAAAGGTTCGATGGAACTCACGACGAGGACCGGAATACACCTGGGAACGTGAGGATCAGATGAAGAATAAGTATCCTCATCTATTCGCCGAACAAACCAACACCGGCACGTGAACTGAATTTCGGGACGAAATTCCCAATAACTAGGGGATGATGTGACACCTCGTAATTTCCAGGTCAGCAACTCTATTATTTTAATAATAATGTTTATTATTATTTCATACGTGGCACTAGAATAAATGCATTTAGTGTGACACGTGGCACAACAGTCTGAACACGCCGATAATTCGAGGAATTATCGCACAACACTCGCACGTGTCTTGAATGACGAACGTTGGTGAACGGATCAAGCGGTAACACGAAAACACTGCACTTAGGTTCGGTGAACCTAAATTAGCTAGAACAAGACCAATAGAACGAGAAACGATGATCGTATTCGAGAAATACGAAAGATTCGGTTCAAAACAATGAATTGGGCCTATTGGACTCAGCCGAAACCCATCGCGGTACGCGATGGGCAATCAATTGGGCTTTCGCGGTACGCGAAGCTTGAGCGGGGAAATTTGAATTCTCCGAAAAACGTCGCGGTACGCGACGACCGATCATCTTCCACCACCGCGGTACGCGGCGTGTTTCGGGAACAGAATTATTATTTTAATCACCGCGGTACGCGGGGTTGCTTTTTGGGCAGTCTCCGCGGTACGCGAAGACCCCAACACGCAAAAATCTTATAAATCCAATGTTAATCATTCTGTTTATTCTTCCTCCGATTCCTCGCGACTGAAACCTTCTTTCTCGACCATCTACCCTCTGTTACACCACCATTGTGCCATTGGAAGACTTTGTTGAAGGATTGAAGTCATTTGGAAGCTTGGAGCAAGTTAGAAGACACCCATTACCACCTTGCACGAGTCGAAGCCGCTGTAGAGGCTGTTTCTGGACGTCTTGAAGCCATACACATCTGCTCCAGCCTTATCTTGATTATCTTGCACCTCCTAAGGTAGTTTCTTAACACTATTTCGGGTTTTAGCACTTGAAATCGCACATGCAAGCCATCTAGGCCACATGCATCACCACCACTACCATTGTCACGAATTTTTGATGCTAATAATCTGTTAATGAATGTGTTTGCTACTGATTTGGTGAAATGATGGTGATCTATGATGATACTATTAAGATTTAATGGCTATTTGTTGATTTAACTAAGAAATGGTTACTTTGATCCACATGCATGCACGATCCATGATGTGTTTGACGATTTTTGATATTGAAATGTTGCTAGATGTGATATTGATGATGTCCTACATGATTTAGGATGTTTGATCATGTCAAAAATGGTCATTTGATGATTATTACTAAAAATAGTAACTTTTATGTTACATATTGGTGATTTTTGATGAAATGACCACATGCATGTGTTTAGATTTATATGCTATGCTTAAAATGATGATTAGAAACCATTGCGATGGATACTTGATTCATGGAAATGTCTAGAATAATCAAAAGTATGATTTTTGTAAACGTTACTATAAATAGTAACTTTTTGTCACGAGATTTCAAATGAGCAAAATGTATGATAATGTTTTGAGTCTAACATGCTCATTTAGTGATTATATGATGTTATTGGAAGGAATAAGTATTGGGAAACTTGATTTGGAGTTATTTCTATAAGTTACTAAATATAGTAACTTTATTTGTAAATTCTATAAATTGTCACATGTTAGTTGTAACGAGCATGATTGATAGACTAGTTAGGACTAATATGATGATAATAAGCGATGTTGATTGTTAAATTTGTGAAAATATGCTTATTTTAGAAACTTTCCAAATAAGGAAACTTTTACGCGCAAACTATGTTAAACCGACTATGTGTAACTATGTGCTATGTGATAACATGCTCATTTAGGATAAATATGCATGTTAGAATAATCGGAATATGATTTTATGCATAACTTGCCAAATATGGAAACTTTCCTAAAATAGAAACTTACCATAAATAGTAAGTTTCTTTATCGGAATGATTTTGGTATCCGTACACTTCACACGACACAAAAACCGCACGATACACGAACACTTGATCCAAACCGTCACCAACGGGTCGTTAGGTCAAACACGATCGACACGGTCAAACACGGTCAACTCGACCTACGTAACCACTTAGTGTTGTTGAACACTAACACGGTCCGGTGAGACCCACACTTGTGAACACAAACTCATAGTACCTATGTGATATAGGTGACTACTAGCCGGCGAGCTACACTTGCACTCTTTTGAGCTAACGCACTACTTAACTCAGGTGAGTTTACGGCCCCACTTTTACTCTTTAACTGTTTTTATTAAACTTTTGGGGTGAGAATACAATGCAACTGTTTTAGATGTATGACTGGTATGTTGTGAAAACCATTTTCGAGTGTAACTATTATCGCTCAAAGCCCTCACTTATCCTTACCGTTAGTTGTGTAACAAACGAGTCGTAATTACGTAGTACTACTGGGTTTGACTAGCCCCACTCGGCACCAATGTTGACTGGAGGTCATAACGAGTGTAATTTCGATGTGAATTGCGAGTTCAGCGATGACTCGCGGAGGCAAACGGAAACAGTCTAGTTTCGGTAAGATGAACTGACACACTCCACGGATCGTAGTATCCAACAAACAACTTAACATACCCAGTATATGTCTGTTTACTTTTCTGTCTGTCTAAACCTGTGAACTCACCAACTTTTTAGTTGATACTTTTCGCATGTATTCTCAGGTAACTGATGGAGCTTACGCTAGGATACACACAAGGAAGCCTTAAGGAGTCTGACTTGCATATAGACTCGTATTTTAGGCGTTGTGTGCATTAATAATGATTTGAAAACAATTAAATCATTTGTAGTGTTTATTTCAACAATTACTTTCCGCTGCTACTTATGTATTTGATGATTTACATTTTCCGCTGCATACTTATATAAACTTGTTTGGTTTTGCAAACTGTGTGATTGTGTAACTCATATAGAAGTCGTTCTATATGACCAAGAGCTGTGATTCCTGGCCACGTCACACCCACGTGGACTGACACCACGAGTGGGAAATTGGGGGTGTGACAAAGTTTCTGGCAGTGGGGACAGTTTTACACCAGAGTTTGTTAAGTTACATGGGAAGCTTGGGGTTAAATCCAGAACAAAGGAGAAGGGAATTGTTGGTTCTAAAGGTAATTCAAAGCAGGGTTTGGAAGCAGTTGCTTCAGCTCTTCACGCAAATGATAGAGGAAACTTGCTTGCTTGCTTTCAATGACAGAGGAAAACTTGGTGCTTGAGTATTCTACAGACTTGGAAACGACAAGTAAAAGGTGCAAGGTTTCCTTCTTCATGCATTTTATTGTACACGATTTTAACCTCATGTTCTGTTGGTTGTTTTTACGTCAGTATATCAAACCCCGCCGCAACGCGCGGGTCCTGTACACTAGTTTAAACTTAAAATTCAAACACTCGTTTTTCCATCAAAATTCTAACTCTCGAATGGTTAGGTGGATGCTGATACGTTCAAGTTTTAGATCTTTCTTATCACGGTTAATTGCATGAAAATATAAATAAATTTTTAATCATATAATAGGGATATAAACATGCCATTCTTTTCATGAGTTACTTAAAATTAAACTCGAGCTCAGCCTCAAGCTTCATGCCTTTGATTAGACTTAGGGGCTGTTTGTTTACATCTGAATGGATCTGAATGGATCTGAATGGGTTTGAATCTGAATGGTTCAGATTCAGACCGTTTGTTTCGTGAAAAAAACACATCTGAATGGGTAAAAAGGTCTGAATGAGCATCTGAATGGTTCAGAAAAGAAAAAAAAGGGGCGAACGCCTCCATCCTCGTCTCCAGCTCCACCGGCCATCTCCGGCGACCCTCTCTGGTGCTCGAAGAGAGCTGGCCTACCCACGGTGACGAACTCCGACGACCCACCGACCTCCGACGACGACAATGACAGAAGCTCCGGTTGCGTTTACCTCGTCGTCGTATATTGTGATGGGGAAAAATAGGTGGACGGCGATAATGATATATGACGATTCCTGGGGTGGCGACGATGGTCGGAATTCTGGAGGTGATGTTATTACATGTGGAAATCAAAGAATCAGGCGGAGGTCGAAAGACGGAGGTGGTTTGTGTCGTCATTCGAAATTCTCAGGCGATCGTCTGGGTTTGTGGGTCTAGCTACTTAATTTATTAAATTTATTTTCTGAAAATTGAAATTTAATTTTTATTGGAAATAAGTGGGTTAGAATAACAAGTGTTAACTTGTGCTATTAATTTTGTTAATTTGGTCAGATTATTACTAACATCAAGTATTGTTTGGTCAGAAATTTTGTGTTAATTTGGTGTTAACTTGTGTTGGTTGGATTTTATCTTGTTTTTATTATTTATATTATCACTGGGAAAAAAAACTTTAAAAGGGTAAAATAGTCATCTGTATATTTGTTCAGATGTTCAACCAAACAGTCTTAACTGATTCAGCACTTAATGGTTCAGACCCTCTTAACCATTCAGACATCTTAACCATTCAGCACTTAATGGTTCAGACGCCACCAAACAGCCCCTTAATGAGTTTAATTGAAACTATTTAAAAAAATATAATTTTATTAATATAGTTATGTAGTAAATATTATAATATGTATAATAAAAAAAATATAATAAATAAATGATACATATTGTATGTTATATTATTATAATAATGGGAAATACCCACCAGTGATTAATAATTAGGACCCACAAAATAAAATTGGTAAATTGGAAACCTGACACAATCCAAACATTAAATGCACCCAATTCCAAAAGTAGGTCCCAAAAATTAAATAAAAAAAGACAAGTATTCAACATCACTCTTTCTAATTTCTACGTATCATCATTCATCAGATTCATCTCAAATGCAACCAAGAGTTGTCAAAAAATAAATAAATTATTTTTCTTTTATAAATTACTATTACTTTTTTTTTTATTATGAATAACAGCAGAGTTAAAATGTATATATTGATACGCTTGAAGGTGGGCTACAACTATACGGGGATAAAATAAACTGCGGAATGCCTACTGACCTGCTCTAATCAACTTGCTTTTGGGCAAACAAATTGTAACTGAAAACAATACTTTTCCAAACAAATCAATAAAACTAACAAAATTCGTGCATATATGTTCAAGATGAAGAAAAACAAAAAACCAATTTCATTCGAAACCAATCAATCAAATATAACTCATCGGTTAACAAAATACGACAAAAAATGTTGTAGATCAAATAGGAGAATCCAACCCAAAAACTGGTTTGATAAATGAAAGAACTCATTTATCCTATAAACCACATATCAATTGCTCATACAACGATTATGAGACAAGTTTTATAACTTGAAATGATTAAGATACCTAACAAAATATGACACAAAATTGGATAAATTAGATGGCATATTACCAACTGGCTCTTTAGATCTATACGTTTCTGAAGAATAGTGCCCCGTAACAACATGGCCCACCTTATAATGGGGTAGATATAAACTGTAGCCTTGCTGACAAATTTGAAGTTTCTGCATTTCTACCGTTTTAAAACACAAATAAAAAGCAATAATAAGAGAAAGAACACACTTCAAAGCCAGCAATTTCAGAACCAACCATTACAGATCTCTATTTTCCCGGTACCACCAAATTTTTCCTGATCACGCGATTTATCTTCTTTATGTTGATCGTGGGACCGGTCGATAAGGGGCGTCTAATGGTGGCGTTCACCATTTTTTTTTAATTAATGAGCCTTTCTTCCGAAGCCAGCATTGGTATTTTGGGTATTTGGTTTTACCAACGATAACACACTTCAAAATACCATATGAACAAGAGGAATCTAGTAAATATAATTCCAATTAAAGCTTGTTAATTAGTGCTTAAATAAGAGTGAATTACTATAAAATTTCAAAAACAAAAAATTAAAAAACAAAACCTGTTGATATGTAAAATACCATTTACTATGTTCTGAATGTTTCCTGATTGGATTTTTATACAAAGAGCAATAAATTCCCAAAGAAGATATCAACAAGAATGAAAATACTGGTATAAAACATAACAAAGCAAAACAAATAAACATAATTAGCAAATACTCAAACTATCTTAATCCCTCATCCCTTGTTTTATCTTAAATACGTGCTACCCCTAATTGCTTTTATAACATTATTGATTGGCTTTGATCTTTAATTCGTTGTAATTATATCTTTGTAATAGCATTGATATTTGCCCTTCATCTTATGGTTGAATCCATTTGTTGGCTTTAGTCTTTATTCTTTTGTTAATACATATTTGCATGCTTGTTGATTATAACCTAACACTTTGATCTTCATTCTAAAATATACTTCTTTTAACTAAAGTTTATAGGTGACATATATGTGGTATGTGATTATCTTTCTTAGAGACCACACTACATGTTTATGATTTTTGTAATAAAGATTTAAAATTTAATAAAATTAACACCATTATTACTCACATTCTCTTCCTATTTGATGATTGATAATTTGATAATTTTCATTCCATTCAGACATTTTCATTCCATTAAGACACGTTTTTTATTGAAACAAACGGTTTGAATCTAAACCATTCAGACTCAGACCCATTCAATCCCAAACAAACAGCCCCTAAGTCTACTATCTTTTTGACTGGGTTATATTTTATAGTCTAAAAGAATATGGAAGGAAAAAAACAAAAAACATACCAAGGATAGTATTGTAATTAAACAAACACATATAACATATAGCAAAATAAATGGGGGACGTTGGACAGGTCCTCAGAATATGCTTTCAACATATGATCACCCTTCAACCGTTGGGTCATTAGAAAACCCTAATTTATATCACCGGATTTATAAAAGCTGTTTTTGGTAACTACAAATTGCATTTCTTCCTTTATCTTTCCCGAAGGACATATGTATAGATTTTCTTGTAATTTGGTTTTGTGTCTCTACCGGCAAAGTCTCCATCGACCACAACCTCTAGTGTTGTCATCTGAATACTCTTTCAATCTCCTTTTACAGTCATGATCGTTGGTGATAGAAAAGACGCCACCATCGACATAAATTCATCATCAACGAAGTTTTGGTGTGAGTGTGTTGGTGCGGTGTAATGATGATAGTGTTTTCGGTGCGGTGGCGGTGGCTAGGGATAGACTAGATCGAACACAGACCATGTCGTGATGGCAGCGTGTTGGCGATGGGGATAAAGATAGGGCAGAGGTGAATTTTAAGGTGAGGGAGGGGCATCTATGTAGAAAACATAGGATATGTGTCAATGATGCGTATGGTCGTCGGAAAGCGTCCGAAAACCGTCCAAAATCGAGGTAACCACCTATTTTGAAGGGCTAGGATTTAATCCTGATGATTTTAGACGGCTAAGAATTCTTCTGAGTACGGTTAAGATCACTGTCGTCTATATATATATATATATAAATTAGGGAGGGTTATTTTGGAAACTTGGTTGAGTTAAAGAAATTTTGGAAACTCATTTTAAGTCTTTGATGATAGTTAATCAATGGTGGATATTAATTTGATATTTAGAAAAAGTTAAAAATCATAAAAAAAGTATTACTTTTGTACTTGAAAAGTACAAAAGGATAGATTGGTAAAATACCAACCTGTCTTTTTTCCTTGCAAATTGTCTTGTAGCTTTTTACTTCTTTATTTCTACCAACTTTTTACATCTTCATTTGAAATGAAAATTTCAAAATTTCTTTTGAACTCCAGTAAGATCCAACTCTTTTTGTCCATCTTCTTAGTCGGAATGAACAAAAAATAAAACTTATTCTTAATTTATTTTTTTGTAGGAAATTTTCTCGGAAATTAGTCGGAAATAGAGTCGTCGGAAAGTTGTCGCAAAATGTCCACAAAAGTTTGTCGGAAATATTTTTCCAACAAGGTATTTTCCGACCAAAGTATATTGTCGGAATTTTGTCGGAAAAATAGATTTCAGACAAATTTCCGACCAAAATTGTCGTAGGAAAAAGGCATGTTTTCTAGATTTCTAGAAGACCATAAAACAAGCACACAAACACAATACATGAAATTCATCCATCCATGCAATTTTTACCATATATTCAACCAAAACAACCGAGTTCATGGTATCAGAAAATATTAACCTAATTCATAATGTCTGTACACTGCTAACCAACCACTAGGTGGTTTACATTCTGAAATCTGAAACACAAACACTCTTATCATGAGAAGAGTAAGCGATTTTGTTACCTTCCTTGTTCCAACTGACTTGAGATATGCCCCCATTACAAGGATATGCTTTTATAATCTTGCATTCTTTTACCGACCAAATATTTAACACATTGTCCCCAGAACCACTTGCCAGATACTCACTGTTAGGACTAAACGCCAGACTATACAAAGCGTCCCTGTAAGTTATCAAGGAGTTAATAATTTATATCTCTAACTGTATACTTGTCATTAAACTCTAATTACATCATCTAGTAGTGCATAATCCATCCTATGTATAGCATTTACAATTTGTTCTGTATTCAATGGCCCTCTAGTAGTGTATACTCCATACATCATCCTTTCTATTATGTTATTTTGCATCTACAACACCATATATTGACTTTCATAGAAATTTTATTTTTATTTGTTTCGTGAAACAAAGAATATGATGAGGATCACAACTGTGACCATTTAGGCTGCAAAAGAGTTTTCCAGCATCTACATCCCATAACTTCACCGTAGAGTTAGATGAGGCACTGAAAAATAAAATTTGATTATGATGCAATAACCCATGGATTTTACAAGGTTCTAATAATTTGTATCCAGAATCATCCTTTCTAATTCTTATATCACTTGTTATTAACAATTAGTGAAAACTAGAAATCAAGCCAAAAGATTCAACCTAATCAAGGAAAAAAGGAAAAGAAATAAATTACGAGACAGGAGAATTACACTAGCAACATACCTTGCCAACAATAACTTCTTGTTGGAATTTTCTGTTGCAGGTCCTGTGTGACTCCAACTGATTGTATTTATTTTCTGCAAGTATTTAATCAGCATCCACAATAAGAAATTAATGATTCATGTTCAAAGTACACAAAAAAATATATATATTAAGCAAATGAAGCAATAATAACAGTAAAGATTCACCATAGCATGATCTTTAAAAGGACCAGTTAGGGAGACATCAGGTTAGTTCAACAAACAACATCTATACGACTTGTATGGGCCTATACGGGTTGTATAAATATTTTATTTCTGACAAAAACTAGCACATCAAATCACATTTCTGACACGCACCCATACGGCCCGTATGACTCTTTATTTTTGAAGTTTGCATAGTGGGTGCAGAAGCATCAATGGTGGATATTAGCATGAGGAAAGGGGTAAAAGAGACATTTTGAATGAGAATTGGTGATAAAGGATGAAGAAGACGATAGAGAATAAAGAAGATGATAGATAGAGATATATAGAGCGAGTGTGTTAATGATTGTTTTGGAGAGAAATGGATTGGATCGAGACACTTTAATGATGATCTGACAACCTTTGTTTCTTTTTCAAGATGGTACTTTTTATAAGAAAGTTGAAAGTAACTGGTACTAGATGTGAATTTTGAAATTTATTTATTGGTCGTATAAGGCCATACGACCCGTATGTGCTTTCAACCATCAGACATTTTTCTGACAAAGTCCGACAAAATCTGACACCATACGACCCGTATAGGGTCATACGACCCGTATAAGGCTAGATGGTGTCAACGGATCCATAGGTGGTGTCCAAATAACGCTCCCTTCTTTAAAATCACAAATGGGCATGTCCTGCTCCCTACTCCAAATATGAACAGTTCATAGTTCTGTCAGAAACACGATATTAAACTTGACCAAAAACTTCTCAATAGAAAATCAATAAAACTCTAAATACAGATCATCTGTATAAAGATCTGTAAACTAAAACACAGAATCAACAACTAAAACGCAGATCTGTAAAAAATACAACACACTACACATCCAAATGATCAATAGAAAAAAAAAATAATAAAAAAAAAAATAACCAAAATCTGTAAAATAAGATCTGTATGACAAACCCTAAAAGACGAAAGAATGAGAGACCTCAACAAACACACACAATTGCTGTGAAGAAATAAAATGATCTCTGCGCTCTCTCGAACTCTCTTTTCCTTTTTATATGCAGATCAGCCTTAATGGACTTCTTGATCAGAACCCAACAGCAAGCCCAATGACCAACAGCAAGCCCATTCCATCTTTTATTTATTATCTGCATAATACAATATAACCCAACTAGATTAAACTTATCAACAACTCTAATATAAAACTAGTAATTATAAAATTGAACTAGTACATTTATTATTAGTTTTAACAAGTTCCAAGTCAAGTCACAATTGCAACAAATATAATATTATTTTCTAGTTATTACAAATATAAGTAAATATCACCTTTGCGGTCATATCATTAGAACAGGAAGCCAATAGCAAACATCTAGCATCCCATTTAACACAATTAACTCTATGCTGAAAACAAATTAAGTTCTAATCATCAAATGATTGTTGCAATATCATAAAATTTTTATAAGATTATTAAAAAATCTTACAACCTTATGTCCAGAAAACATTTTGAGCGGTTGATTTTCTCCAATCTTGCAAACATATATCTTAGCATAGGATGAGCCTGTGGCAAAATTGTGATTGGGCCCCCAATCAACATCCAAAGCAGGATCTGCCAGGTTGTGACAAGTGACATTTAGTTTTAGACATAAAGCAAGGCAATTATTTGTTACATTGGATAAATAAAAAAAGCACCTGAATGGAATTCAAATTCTTGTTTCCATTCATTAGCATTTTTTTTTGAACGGCCATTCATTAGCATTTACATCCCATAAAATAGCACTTCCATCATAGCTTCCAGTAAGAAGGTAATCACCCTTCTTATTCCACTTAACAGAAGATATCCCGCTTTTATGTTTGCTTAATATATATATATATATATATATGTGTGTCTGTGTGTGGGTCCTTAAAGGGCAAAAGTAAAAGTGCACTAATTTTAACGTGATTTTAATTATTTTGTGAAAATAATGTTAAAATCATTAGGATGATCAACTTTAAACGATAACTTTGAGTCGGAGACTCTTTCGGAGCAGCCTCTCTATCTCAATTGGGATAGGGGTAAGGTTTGTATCTATCCTTCCCCCAGACCCTACTGAAAAGTGAGAATATACTGGGTAATATTGTTTTTGTTGTATGTTTGCTTAAAATACTTGTCAGCACACCTGGATAAATAAACGTCCAATTTAACATTAACATGATGATTCTAGAAACATTTGAAAAACAGCAAAAGGCATACGTCCTACCCTCTGTATTCCATACTCTAGCAAACCCGTCATGTGAACCAGTGGCAAGAAGCGTTCCGTCCACCTGTACATTGTAAGATTATTTAAATTAACAACTATTTTGCCGAAATAATGTCCAAAGAAGCAATGGAACTCACATTCCAATCAAGTGTATTGATGTCTTTTGATTTTTCTTCTGGTTTAGCTTTAAAATGCTTCAGTACACACACACCAGCAAGACTATTTGTTAAACTAGAGCTATTAGTCCTATCTGCAATTCTCCAAATCCTAGCAGTAGAATCTCCAGACCTAAAGCATGAGAATAATACATTTAATCAAATTGTAGAGTAAAAAATGAAAGATGTCTGCTTTCTTGCAACAATTATGGATCCAAAGTAGAACTAGGTTTGTTAAGATAACACACCCTGATGCAAGAAGTAAGTGTCACACCCCGAGCCGGCGGGGTTGGATCGGAGTCCCCGTCGGGCGGAAGGTTCTCGGGGCGCGATATCGTGAGTGATAATCAGAATGATCAGATTGTTACATTGCACATGATACATAAATGAGAAACTTGCTAAAATAAAATAGAATTACAAAGTTAAATTACATCAGTTAAGTTTATAATTTATCAATGTAAATCTACTATCACATCATAAATCTTCTATCTTGTATCTGCACAAAATATACAAAACAAACTGTATAATGATGCTTCAAAATATGCAGGTCCAAAAAGCTAGGTCCTCTATCAGATAACCTAGTCCAAAGAAATAACTCTTCAGTTGACCTGTTCATCACCTGAGAAGTCATGCAAAAATAAAGTCAACACATGGTTGGTGAGTTCATTAAGTTTTATAAAATGAATTTGAACAACCTTAATGACAACCTTAACCTCACCATTAACCACCTACACCATCCAGATTAGTATGCTTATATATAGGGCATATGTATGGTCGAACTTACCGCCCGCCCAGCCACCGTCCCACCACATACTAAACCACATGATATATTGTTCCTGGTGATAATTAAGCATTTCATCCCACTACTTTGATTCCTTGACATATGATCCATAGCATTTGATTACCCTGAAAATGTTTACCTTGATCCCCCCGAAATGACAACCTTAACCTCATCAACAACCACCTATGCTATCCAATCAAGTATGCTTATATATAGGGCATATGTAGGGGACAAGCCCCAGCCACCATCCCACCACATACCGGACTGCTTAACATATTGTTGTTAATGATAATTAAGCGTTTCACTCCATTCACCTTTGATTTAGATTCTTGATTTCCACAAAAAGTTTTCCTTTAATTATCTGAGTTCACCATGTATTCATTATTACCTCAAAGCATTTGTAGAAATATGATACTAAATGTTTAATTAAATTAATAATAAAACAATTAAATACAACTAAGACATAATGATTGGGCCTTATTTGTGTCAAACTCCCAAATTCCCACTCGTGGCTTATGTCCACGTGGATGTGACGTGTCCAGAATCACAGCTCAAGGTCATATAGAACATCTCTATATGCGTTTACAATTCCAAAGTTTGACACATACACTCATAAAATAGTTTGCAGTGGATATTGATATAATAAGTTTGCAACGGAAAATAACGTGTTTGACATATGCAGCGGAAATAAATAGTTGTTAAACATAACATTGTTTAATACATAACCAAACAAAATAGTTTTCAAAAGATGAACAAAATGCATGCGGGGTCCTATGCTCAATCCCCTATGTGCATCCCTGTTCCGAGTGCTTGCCATGCTAATTACCTGAGAATACAAGTTAGAAAAGTGTCAACACAATGGTTGGTGAGTTCACAGGTTTTGATATACATATAGTAAGAAAGTGTGTCATGCTGTTTATCAATATTAGTACCGAGCCCTAGGCCCAAAGTGTCAGTGCGTCACTACCGAACTAGACTTGTTTGTCATTGCCTCCGCTATGCCTCGTATGCATAGCAAGTTAGGTCAGAGTTTGCACGGGTTATGACATCCAGTCAACATAGTGCCCCGTGGGGTTAGTCATTCCCTAATGGATCCATCCAAATCTACCACGTTGTTTGTACATTAACGGTAAGACTTTGTGAGGGCTTAATACGAGTTCAACACTTAATGTTTGTCTAATAAACCAGCATACACAAAATGTTTGTACAGTAATAGATGTTTGACTCGATGCAACTAGTATTCTCCCCCTATTTAAAAGCGTTTAAAAAGAATAAAGAGGGGCCGTAAACTCACCTTAGTGATAAGAGTAGCAAATAAGCGTAAGCTCCTGATGTAGTAGCACGTGTCGGTCACCGGCAACCTATATCGCATACCGAACGTGAGTTCGTGTAAGTGATCGTGCTAGTGTTTGTGTTAATGCTCGTGTTTGTGTCCCACAACCCGTGGTTGTTCATGTTTGTCCGTGTCGGTCCACAATGACTGTGTTTGCTCGTGTTGGTCCACAATGACCGTGTTTGACCAAAGTTGACCGTGTTTGACTAAAGTTGACCGTTTCAAGTCAACGACCCGTTGGTGAACCGTGCGACGGTTTGTGAATCGTGTAGCAGTCGTGTAAGTGTTTGTCGTGTGCAAAACGCGTAAATCGCGTCTATGGACAACTTACTATTTATAGTAAGTTTCCATTTATGGAAAGTTCACAAAGCATAAGGGTTTTATAGTTCTAGCATGTTCAATACTCCTACGGGATCATGTTAACACATAGCACATCATCATACGGATTCACATAAGTCGTTTATGTTAGTGCACAAAAGTTTCCTAAAATGGAAAGTTTCCATTTATAGCATACGTGATATCGGAAACCATCTAACTTAGCATCTAATCAACATATTATGTCATAACAAGTCATCCAGCATGTTCAAATCACACAAAATGTTCTTGAGTCGGTTTTTGTAAAAATAAAGTTACTAAATATAGTAACTTTGTAGTTTTGCATAGGAATAACCATTTTAACATTTCTAAACCAATTTTTATATCACCCATCATCACAATCTATCTTCTAACAACATTTAATCATGTCCACATAACCAATTTCATCATCTATCAACATCTTGACCCAAAAAGTTACTAAATATAGTAACTTTGTTGAGAAATGACCGAAACATTATCATAATCACATTTTGAACATCATTATCATTCTAATAACATTTAAATAGAAATTCTTAAGCTTGCATGTTACCAAATATTATCCATATCATCATTTCTCAAATAAAAGTTTCTATTAATAGAAGGTTTCATCAAAATCATCATTTTAACCATTACAACATCATCTAAACATGTAATCATCCTCCAATATCATCAAGATGCATATCTAATTACTGAAAATCATTCGTCATGCCATGGATCATACATGCATGTGGGTTTTTCACCATTTCAAGACTAAATCATGCATTCTACATTTACACAACAACATGGATCATCATAGATCACCATCTAAACATCATAGATCATCAAGAAACATGGTAAAATCATCAAACCCAGAAAAGGAACTCGTGCATGCGGACCTTGAGTGCTTGCATGTGGGTTTTACCCCTTGCATGTGTGTGTAGTGATGATTCTAAGCTACAAGAAGTGTTGTATTACCTTCTATGGCTTCAAGATTGCAGAGATGATGACAAGAACAGCCTCTAATCACTTCTGGACAGCAGGTTCACGTAGTGAGAACGAGGTGATGGTGATCTCCAAGCTTCAATGCTCTTCTCCTTCAAGTTCTTGACAACTTCCAAGCTCCAAGCTCCAAGGATGAGTCTCTAATGGCTTCCAATGGCTGAACCAGAGAGCTTCTGGGTGTTTTGGGGAAGATAAGCTCGCATGGTGGAGTATAGAACCGGTTATAATGAGTATACATAGGTTAGCAATGATGTTTGTGGTGTTCAAGAAATTTTCTGCGATTTTTGCTGCCAGGCGTAACGCCTGACGTGGGGGAACATGGCCCCGTCGTTACACGCGGATGGGCAGACGTGCGAGGCGCCTTCTGTGTCTCGCGCGTATCGCCCCGGGTTGACGTCTCGGGTCAGGCGTACCGCCTGGCCCAATTAACAAGCCCATTTAACTTGTTTTGTTATTCTGGGCCCATTCTTGTCCGTTTCTCGACCGTAGAACATCGTTCGAGCGTCGTTTGGACTCTATTGGCCAATTATTAGCCACAATTGACTTGTGAAGTGTTTCGTGCTTAAGTGTTGTGATGTTCACCAACGTTCATGCGGTTTGACACATGTGTGCTGTTTCTCGATAATTCTTCGAATTATCTAGTCATGTGTCAGGGTTCGTACTGTCGTGCCACGTGTCACACTAAATTAATCTAATTCTAGTGCCACGTGTACATAAAGCATTTAAATAAATATTTAAATAAATAATAAGCTGACCTGGAATTTACGGGGTGTCACAATTTGACTCAACCAATTAGACTTAGTTGTTGGTGGCTGTCCAAGTTGTACCCTCTCACACGTGACCCATATCAGGCATAACTCACAAGGAGTATACCTGAGCGTGCCGGGATTTTAATGATGCCCATATCAGCTTGACCCAATGGTCTACTGTACATGCCGGGACTTTACGGATATCCTGTGATTCTTGATCTCTTTGATTCACTTGACTTTGATTTTGATTTCATTTAATAGTTCACGTTATTGCCCATATAGCTTGACTACAAGAGTCTACTACTTATACCGGGCCTTTATGTGTGTTACACGTGGTCTTGATTTCTATACAACTGACATCCACCTTAAATCAAGTATTAATGATTTCATTAGATCTTAATGATTTCATTATTTCAATGATTCACACACATTTATGATTTCTGATTCCTTGAGTCTCTTGATTTGATCTTTAGAATTCCCATGATTTCACAATGACAATTGATTCTTGATTATGATTCTTTGTTCCCAGATCACACACTGAGTTAGATTTCTTTGAACATGATCTTAGGTTCTTGAATTTGAGCTTGATGGACTAAGGGTTTGTTTAGAGTTTAGAGTTAAAGTATTACTCATAAGAGTAATTTAATTAACTTGATAATTGATCTGCATAGTAATTACATAGACAGGAGTCTAGGAGTATCAACAAGCATAAAGATATGACATATAATGAAGAAAAGCATTTAAGTAAACAATTTAAATAAAACAGTTTACGCATGCTTCTCAGCCCCGCATTTTAAAACAAAAATGTTAGAAAAGGGGCAATGAACTCACATGTGCTGCTATGTAAATGATCTAACACAATATGCGCGCTCTTGTTGTAGCTTAGGTTTCTTTGGTTCCTGAGTTGTTTTATAAGAGTTGGAACACGATAAGTATACGTAATAATCGTCGCACCTAAGGTTTGGTCTTGGTGTGTGTAACTAAGTGTCCTAATTACTAGTGTGATTCTAAGATCTTACTCTTCTACTCTAACTTGAATACCCATTTATAACCCCAAATCCCATGTTTAATTATAATAACTTACTTTTAAAATTTTACAAAATTTGGGCAGAGTTTCCTTTGTTTTCTGTTCAAATCCAGACAATAATATTGTCTATTTTCAACAATTTCCCAATCAATTATAATAATTAGCTTTTGTAACTAAAAAGACATCAATGACATTTATAAAATATAACAATTAGCTATTTTTACAAACAATACAAGTCAAAAGTGTTAGAACTTGAGTTAACCAGATTTAGATTAATCCCAAGACCTTTGATAGTTCTTTGTTCATCCATGTATATAACTTAGCTTAGAGTGTTCAATTGAACAACCCAATTTAGTTATGTATGTGTTAGATGTAAATGTTGAGATTTACACCAACACCTTATGCCATAACATCCACTAATGCACGTTCCTTAGTTCGTTCTAAACTTTGAGTGCTCGTATATTCATTTCCTTGTCCTTATGATTAAATTCAACAGCCCTAGGTACTGAATTTCCCAAACTTGCTAACACTTTAGGTTCTATCACCCTAGAAGCAGCGAACCTATTGACTTTCAGAGCAAGTTCGGCGAACCTTTAGGGTCCGGCGAACCTTTAGGGTCCGGTCAATCAAAGGTTCGTCCATTCTAGGTTTGTGGCAGCATGGTTCGTCTGACTTGGAAGGTTCGTCTAAGGAAAGGTTCGTTGATCAAAGGTTCGGTTAATATTACAGGTTCGTCACTTGACAGGTTCGTTCAGAAAGAGGACAGGTTCGGCTGACAGACTTGACAGATTCGGTGCAGGTTCGTTGCAGGCCACAGGTTCGGCGACCTGCAACAGGTTTGCCTGATCGAACTGATCACGAACCTGCACTTTCTTCTCCGTTTTTCGACTCCAATCTGTCTCAAATCAGTTCTTACAACTTCCTAATCATTCATATGTGCTTATCTAAGTGTTTCTAAGTGTTAAATGTGATTAAAACAACAATAATCCAAAGGGTTCGTGGTACAACCTAAAACCGAATGTAAACTTGATATTTACCTCAAAATCGATGGACAAAAGCTTGAATCTCTTGTACTTCCGTGATCTACAGATGATGGTGGTCGTTTTGACACCAAAAATGCTTGAATCCAACAAGAAATGAGCTCGAAATTGTAGAGAGAAGGTGATGTTTCTAGTGAGAGAGAGGGAAAACGAAATTTGAGAGAAATAAAGAGTTAGATGATGGTGGTTGTGGCATTTAATTGCCTCATTAAATGCCCCAAGCACCCGGTAGCTCGGTCTAGTTCGGTTTCGCGTAAGATGCCGGCTCGCGAGGTTTTCGCTATGAAACGACACAGTTTATAAAATAAGATTTCTAAATTTATTTTAAGTTGTGATTCCTAATAAATTAACTAATTTTTTTTTTATTTAAATTTTAAAATATTAATTTACTATTTAAATCGAAACGCACGGTTGTCGCGCGTATTCGTTCGAATCGTCACTCGTACGAACACGACGATAACTATACTTTTCAATCTTGTTTTCTAATTGTAGAATATCATTCAGAATGTTAAACTTCCAGATACGTTCGTACAGATCGTCACCTATACGAATAACCCGTCCGTTTAGCATTCACATAACAATATTCATGTGTTTTGTTCTTTAAAGCCTCTCATACGTTTATATATAATAAATCCTAACACATAAACCCATGATGGTTCTGTGTTGCCAGATAATTATCTGACTCAAGAACCATAGTTCTGAACTTTGTTTCTGTCAAATGTTTCTGAATTTGTTGTTTGATAACACAAAATGATAATGACAATGATACGAATATGAAATGAAATAAAATGATTGTAGTTTGTACCTGTTTACTGTTCATGTCACTGTTTAAGATCACTGTTCCGGTGACGGTTCCGGCACTGATGTTACAGTAAGCCTGCTGGACTCCAAGCACAAGCATGAACCTAAAGAAAAAAAGAAAATGGGCTGGTAAAATGAGCAAATTATCTTTGAAGCCAATATGTTATAATCACAATGAGAGGCGCAAACCTTAGCAGAATGTCCTTCCAAAATCAACAAATCTGAACTCGTGACATTGCATGCTCCATCAACACTATCAAAATTGTTAAACTTTAAGTCAAATTGAGAAAAAACAATAATCAAATACTCATAAATATTCATATATGTTTCATTTGCCTTGATTAATTTTATAAAATTTAAATATTTATAAACAAATACATGTAATTGGAACACCTAGTAAAAGTTGAGTGACTTTAAGAAGGCAAAAAAAAAATTTATGACTTAATTAGAACACTTGAGAAACTTGGTTACTATTCTACAAAGTTACCCCTATAAAATGCTAAGAATATAAATCTAACATGATATACCTCTTCCTCTTCTTCCCTAAAAGTGAAACTTCTCCTTCTTTTGCTTTGGAAAGTTTATATAAATTCTTTTATGCCTACGTGGCTTGCATCATGATAGCTTCTCCACCTCTAATAGTTATGATGGGAACATTTAAAGAATTTTATACCTTCTGTACCATCTCAAAAAAATTTCATTGCAACTGGCCAAAATATAATTCTTTGAATCCAATTTTTTTAAAAATGCAATAATGCATTCCTTGCTGCTTTGAACATCTTTTAAATGTTCACAAACAGAATGAGTGGTCCTGTTGATACCATAGTAAGCATGGTTCACCTCACTGCGATTTTTATTGGATTGTGAATGCCATATTTCTAGTTCTTTTAAAACGCATAATGTTGTGTTTACACAACATGATTCGTCTGTAGCAATTTGCATATGATATGATCAGGGTCCTTCTGCCTCAAGCAGCACCAGCGAAGAAAACTGTAGTCGCAAAGCACCTTGAGTTCACATCCAAGGTTTTCTTTGAAAAAGCTGACAGCATACTGTCGTTGATTTTCTTCATCCCTGGTAAGCTGTTTCAAACAAAGAGGAATCTAACTTAAAACGAAATACATAATTTAACCAAAGTACTAAACCCAAAACAACGAATCTAACTTAGGACAAAGTTCTTCATCAAACCATTTGGATTCATGGAAAACAAACAAATATCCTTGCCCTCTTTTATAAAAATCAAATCCTAGTTGTATAACATAGAACAACGAAATAACATAACAAATTGAGGTAAAAAAATAAAACGATCACAACCTGTTGTGTGATGGTCATGGTGTGTGCATCGTCGTCAGGATTATCATCGAGGTAATTGAATTGAATTGATGAGACGATAGAAGAAACTAAACCTGACGCGTATGAATTGAATTGATGCGCCAATTGTAAAGTGTATAGAATCAAGATCCATAGGAAATATAGAGTTTTTAGTAAAGAAAACGATGGCATATCAAAAGGAAAAAGAGAGTTTTTGATAACAACATGCTGAGAAGAAGAATAAAAAGAAGAACCGACAATCAAATCATAGCTAGTTCGTTATTGACATTAGGAACACAACAACCTTAACCTTAACCCAAATCACAGTAATTAGCATAGTTAAGCTCTGACCCATTGGCTACACTCAATGTCATCCTATCAATCAATTTAAGAGAACATCTTAATATTAAAGCTAACTTGTCATTTAAAAAGTTGTGTAGATCCTGTTAAGATTCTCATCTGTTTATTCCAAATATTCCCAAGCACCTTAACAGTAGAGAAAGATGTCATACCAGTCAAAGCATGAATAGAGGTATGTGGTTCCGACCATTCTTTGCAGAACTACTAAGTCATCACCAATGCCTTTCTCATTCTCTTCTTCAATCATGGGCGTAGCTTTGTAGGGACGAGGTCACCGCCCCCCCTGTTTTTTCGTGTAGTAGTGTACATTTCCCTATATGTATTATAAAATTTTTAAAAACTTTTATTTCGCCCCCTTGAAAAAGTTTCGCCCTCCCTAGACTTTTGGTCAAGCTCCGCCAATCAACACAAATTACTTCTAACATAAACAACTGTTTATTTGCACACTTATGGCCTGGGGTAAGCTTATCTAGACACCAAAAACATTCACCTGAGACCTATTTCCCTAGTAATCTTTTACTTGCCGGAGGAGTTGGTAACAATGGCAACTGAGACACATTAACTGGTGGTTTCACCGAACTATTATATAGCTGCCAACATAGGAAGTATAAGGCTGAATCATCTTGACCGATCCCCTAATCCCAGGCTTAACTGCTTCGAGGAAAATGCTTACTGCATAAGGTTTCGGGGGGACACCTTCAAAACACAAGCATCAAAAATTTCTCTAATTGACCTGATTGGGGGAGGGAAGTCATAATCCCCACAACATCTTCAAACAATTTAGTCGAAAATTTAGCTACAATGGCTTCTCAGTTGTAACACTCGTCGAATTTCCGTAAACGAATCATAGTTGATCGAACCAAATGAGCTAGGCCCAGATAAGCTCAATAAGGCCCAGTATGAATCAAGGTCCAACTAAGGTCTCATCTAGGGCTGTAATCGAACCGAACGAACACGAACGAGCCCTTGTTCGTGTTCGTTCGTTTAACTTTTAACTTGTTCACGAACGGTTCATGAACGCTAACAAACACATATTATTTAAACAATAAAAATCAACATTTTTAATCTCAAGCAATGGAGATAATCATTTATAAATATATAAATATATTATAATATTAAACTAAAAATAACTTTAAGTGTTATGGTATTAAACTAAAAATTAAAAATAAACAACACATTTAATGAATAAATATAAATGAGCTTAACCGAACATAAACGAACGTAAACGAACATGTTACCGAACGTTCACGAACACGACCTCTGTTCATGTTCGTTCCTTTAACTAAACGAACGAAATTTCTTGTTCGTGTTCGTTCGTTTGAACGAACATAAACGAACTTCTTGCCGAACGGTTCACGAACTGTTCGTTGAACGTTTGGTTCGTTTACAGCCCTAGCCTCATCTATAAAGGGAAGCCGATAAGAACTTACCGACTATTGTTAACGAAATTGCTACATAATTTCTTAGTTTTACAAAAGGAAACGGACGATATACTGATTAACTATTGATGATCGGTTACTATCAAAAAGTTAATAATAAAGTTCTCAACATTATATAGTATTAATATCATTATTATTATTGAAATCAAACTAAAGGGCCTATTCAGACATCGAAATAAAAGAACGCGAAAGATATATAAACTAGTAAAACGTGCAACCTAGATCTATTATAACCCGATTATTCATGAGATTGACCGGGTGTAATGAAATAAAATTTTTGATGACGTTTATTTTACTGAGATTATTACAGTCACGAAATAATAATCAATTTTAATAAACGCGACTTGAACCAACTCGTTACGTAAATTATAAGCGAAAGGGCGTATTTAAACGTGATCTTACACATGGAGTTATCGTATCCAACGAAATTAATATTTTGAGAATATTTATATTTTAACTAAAATATTTCAGTCTCAAAATAATAATCACGAAAATTGTCACACCCCCAATTTCCCACTTGTGGTGTCAGTCCACGTGGGCGTGACGTGTCCAGAATCACAGCTCAAGGTCATATAGAACACCTCTATATGCTTTTACAAATCCAAGGTTTGACACATACACTTAATAAAATAGTTTGCAGCGGAATAAAAATCATCATAACATGTTGCAGCGGAAAATCAATTGTTTGACAAAATGCAGCGGAAATAAATATGTTTGAATACATAGATCAAATGTAATTGTTTTCAAAAGCTAAACATAAACAGAAATGCATAAATGTCCCTATGCTCGGTTCCTTAAACGTGCATTCCTGGATGTCCATCATCTTGTCAGTTACCTGAGAATACAAGTTTAAAAAGTGTCAACACAATGGTTGGTGAGTTCACAGGTTTTGATATACATATAGTAATAAAAGTGTGTCATGCTGTTTATCAATGTTAGTACCGAGCCCTAGGCCCAAAGTGTCAGTGCGTCACTACCGAACTAGACTTGTTTGTCCTTGCCTCCGCTATGCCTCGTATGCATAGCAAATTAGGTCAGAGTTTGCACGGGTTATGACATCCAGTCAACATAGTGCCCCGTGGGGTTAGTCATTCCCTAATGGATCCATCCAAATCTACCACGTTGTTCGTACATTAACGGTAAGACTTTGTGAGGGCTTAATACGAGTTCAACACTTAATGTTTGTCCAATAAACCAGCATACACAAAATGTTTGTACAGGAATAGATGTTTGACTCGATGCAACTAGTATTCTCCCCCTATTTAAAAGCGTTTGAAAAAGAGTAAAGAGGGGCCGTAAACTCACCTTAGTGATAAGAGTAGCAAGTAAGCGTAAGCTCCTGATGTAGTAGCACGTGTCGGTCACCAGCAACCTATATCGTATACCGTACGTGAGTTCGTGTAAGTGACCGTGCTAGTGTTCGTGTTAGTGCTCATGTTTGTGTCCAACAACCCTTGGTTGTTCATGTTTGCCCGTGTCGGTCCACAATGACCGTGTTTGCTCGTGTTGGTCCACATTGACCGTGTTTGACCATGTTTGACCGTGTTTGACCGTGTTTGACCAAAGTTGACCGTGTCAAGTCAACGACCCGTTGGTGAACCGTGTGACGGTTGTGAATCGTGTAGCAAGTGTGTAAGTGTTCGTCGTGTGCAAGACGCGCATGTCGCGTCTATGGACAACTTACTATTTATAGTAAGTTTCCATTTTTGGAAGGTTCACAAAGCATATCGGTTTTAGAGTTCTAGCATGCTCATTAGTCCTACGTGATCATGTTAACACATAGCACATCATCATACGGATTCACACAAGTCGTTTTCATCATGTTAGTGCACAAAAGTTTCCTAAAATGGAAAGTTTCCATTTATAGCATACGTGACATCGGAAACCATCTAACTTAGCATCTAATCGTCATATTATAACATAATAAATCATTTAGCATGCTCAATTCATTCAACACGTTGACGAGTCGGTTTTTGTAAAAATAAAGTTACTATAAATAGTAACTTTGTAGTTTTTGCATCAAATAACCATTTAAACACTTCTAAGCCAATTCTTAGATTATCATTCATCATAGTAGATCATTTAACACCATTTAATCATACTAACATGGTCCAATTCATCACTTAACATTGTTACAACAATAAAAGTTACTAAAAATAGTAACAATGACAAGTATGGCTACAAACATCATCAAAACCACTTTCTGACAAATCAAGTCATCATATAATCATCCTAATAACAATTCTACCTACATGCATGCTCATGATTTCCCATCCAATCATTCACTTGTAACAATAAAGTTACTATTAATGGAAAGACTCATAAAAATCATAGTTTTAGCCATTTTAATATCATCTAAACATGTAATCATCCCTCAATATCATCAAGAAACATATCTATATACTCATAATCATTCTAACCATCATGGATCATACATGCATGGCAATATAGTATCACAAAACATCATTTTAAGCATCAAGGTTCATACCCATCACCTTAGATCATCATAGATCATCATCTAAACACTTTAGATCATCATAAAACACTGATGTATCAACAAACCCAGATTAAAACAAAGGAAAATTCGTGCATGCAAGACCATGGGGCTTGCATGTGTGTTTGTGAGAGTGTATGTGCAACATATGATGGTTTTAAGCCACAAGGGATGAATAGACTACCTCTAAAGCTCCTGGAACTTCGAGATGATGGTGACAACAACTTCTAAAGCTTCTGGACAGCAAGAACCTTCAAAAATCGCTAGGTGGTGGCGGTTCTTCGAGCTCCCAAGTGAGAAATAAGCTTCGATCTTCCAATGTGGAGCTTCAAAGAGGTTAGAAATGGTGGAAAATGGCTGAAACAGGAGGTTGAAGATGAAGTTGACCGAGTTGTAGCGTGAGTTATGGATTAAAATGATGAGGATAGGTATGATGATGATCTTGGGGGTTTAAAAAGTTGTTTTGCGATTCTGACACCCCAGGCGTATCGCCTGGCGTGGGGGGACATCTCCCGTCATTACGCGCGGATGGCCAGTCATCCGAGACGCCTTTCGTGTCTCGCGCGCATCGCCCGAAATGGGCGCTTCAGGTCAGGCGTACCGCCTGGCCCAAATGTAAGGCCCAATAAGCCTATTTTGTTGTTCTGGGCCCATTCTCGCTCGTTCCTCGACTGTAGGACATCATTCGAGCGTCGTTTGGACTCTATTGGTCAATTATTAGCCACAATTGACTTGTGAAGTGTTTCGTGCTTAAGTGTTGTGATGTTCACCAACGTTCGTGTGTTTTGACACGTGTGTGCTGCTTGTCGATAATTCCACGAATTATCTAATCATATGCCAGTGTTCGTACTGTCGTGCCACGTGTCACACTAAATTAATCTAATTCTAGTGCCACGTGTACATAATGCATTCAAATAAACATTTAAATAAAACCAAAGCTGACCTGGAAATTACGGGGTGTCACAAAAATAAACGTAACTCGAACGGGTTCATTACGTGACTTATACGTGAGTGTACCCTAATGAAACCCTAACTATAAAATGGAAACAAACCATTCTCTTCCCTCACTTTATTCAGCCGCTATACACACACTTTTGTGTGTGTTCTAGATCGGGAGGCACAACCAAGAGAAGGGAGGAGACAGGCGGTGCCCTCCACTGGCACCACACCGGCAGCAGCTCCGACGAGCCCACCGACCAGCCACCAACGTACTCACCCAATCTTCAGCCACCATATCCAGCTCGTCACTAGCCAGCTACCTTCTTCTACCCGGTGGTTATTTCCCTAGCTCCGGCGAACACGAGCGTACCTCCAACACACCCTTCCTTATTCCTTGTTTCAAAATCCAGCTGCGACTCCGCCTAGACCACTTTCGGTGACGGCTCCGGCCAGTAGCAGTGACATCACGACGGGACTCGCACCTTATTACCTTTCCAGCTCTCTCTCTTAACCACGACTTAGACAAACCGAAGGTCTTTCCTTTCAGCTCGTCTCCGACTATCACCCGTCAAGCCAAGACGAACTCTGGTGACCAGACCTTTGACCGGTTACTAGGGTTCTCTGAAACTGACCATCTCGCTGTTAGTGTTTGGGTTTGACGACAAGTTTAGTGGTGGTAACGTGGGTCAGAGTTATAATCGTACGAATCACCCATTGGCTCGAGACTGAAGACGGTCACCCGTCACCACCGTGCCATGAGCTGACCAAAACAAAATGTTCCTGGTAAGGTGTAAACTGTTGCGTTAAACCTCAGATCAAGAGAGTTTTGCATCTTAAATTACTAGATCTAACCTTGTAAATGGTAGATCTGTAGTTTTGGGATTTGATTCACAGGTGTAATGTTTTCCGATCGAGTGTTTATGGATCGATATGAATTATTTAGGTGCATTAGCAAGTTTTGGAAATAATTCATGGTAAGGTTGTGCTACCAGTTGTGTTCCGGCGAATGGAACCTCCGTTGAGGCGACACTTTGATGAAACGAGCCAGATCCATTCTATTATAAAAATATTTGGGTTGTTTTCGACAACATTGGATCTCGTCAACATTAGTCAAAGCTTGTCAAACAGTCAACTACAGTCAGATCTTGTCAACGGCGATAACCGAGTGCTCGGTAATGATCGTGACACGAAACTAAGACCAATGGTATGATCGAATCTCGGATTGAGGCTTCGATTCTCAAAATGAGTTCGTGTACAAGAACCAACTCGGAAGGTATACCCGTACACTAATCTCTACCATATTAATCTCAAATCTTGCGTTATTTATTACACGACTAAAAGTGTACGAAAATGATTAATAACAATTATATAATTTAACGTTGTTTAACATTTAATAAAACATAAATATATTAATAAACGATCAGTTGGAGAAATCGACCGAGCGAATGGCTACATCAACACAATTGTGACAAATACGTTTGTTAGTAACTGAGAATTTATTTAATAATATGGTTGAGTAGTCTCAACTATATGAGACTTGGATATATAAACAAATATTAATTATTAAGAAAAAAATTTCAAATAATAATTATAAACCGTAAATATAATCGTAACTAACCGTGTAGTTATTAACGTGTTAGTCTAAAAACTACATGTCTCACAAATATTAGCTTAAAAATTGTGATATTAGATTTTTATAAAACTTGATTATTAGAAAGGAGATGTACAAATGTTATAAACATTTTATGAACAAATAATGAACAATAATCTAAGGTTAGTTACATACATATTTTGGGGTAAATGTATGTATAAAAATGATTTTGGATAAACAACATATATTTATATAAAAGAAACACTTATAAATACCGATTGGTTTCGGTTATATTAGCCTATTTACACGTAGTACATGTCATTTAGTAAACATTATTTATTACAAGTTTGAATAATAGAAATCAACAAAGATTGAACATAATAATGCCATCTCAGACTGTAACGAATTCTATTATACTAGATACCACATGTATGCGTTGAAGGGTATTTAATATCTTTAATCTATAAATTCAAGTTAACTATTTGACAAAGTTAATATATAATAGCAATAATTATCAAGTTGGATAATTAATATTATATATGCATATTTAAGAATATCAAACTATAAACATACAATCAACTAAATAATCGAGTATTAAAAGTATAGACATTATTAACCGAAGAGTAACATACGCAAACAAAAGTCTTCGGTTAATAAAAAATGAACATATGTGAGGACGCGTTAGAGCACATGCGATAGTTGTGTCAAGTAGGCACGTGAAACAAGATTGTTGGTATTGGTTATTGATACACATTTAATTACAAACATGAACTTATATTTCATTCGATTGGGAAACGTTATACTTTATCAAACATACATAGTTGACTAGCACTGAGGTGCTGACTATGTTTACTCTGACTTTGGTTATCATCACACATGGACATGGGTTCCATTGATATACACACTGTGAGTATTCGTAGCCCTTTTTTTATTTTACATATTTTGGGGGACATTCATGCTACAATACTTGACTTTTACTTGATACAAAAATCCACACTCACCACTGTTACAGTGAGTTGTAGGCCCTTTTTACTATTTTCATTTGCAAATATTGGGGGTTATGCATGCTATTATACTCTATTTGATTCTAGAAATTGTTCATTTGATATTGCACATTATGATGAATGATATTACATAAGACAAGAATATATCACATTTAAATCCCTGACCCTTACATAACCATTTAACTCATGGTTATGAGCCGATGGATTAATATAAGTTAGTACTAGCGGGGTTTGACAAACCTCCATTCATGGTTTGGTCACGCCAACCATAACTGTTATGTTAAATGAATGGTATATTTCCACCAAGAATTAGTGTTCGTGATATGACATTACATTCAGGATATTTCAAGAAGTCACATAGGTATGGTTGTGGACTTGTGTTAATTACTTCAAGACCTTGTGTTTATATTGTGAACAATACTCACTTAACTTTTTACTCGTGCCTGGATGGCAAACACTATTACTCAAACTGTTTGATTAATCCTAAAACCTACGAACTCGCCAACTTTTTAGTTGACATTTGTTTTTGCATTTATTTAAGGTACTAATATAAGGCTAGATATGGACCTTACACTTAAGCAGAAGGACTAATATTCTCTCATACTCAATGAGTTCTTGATATACAGTTTCGTCGCATCTCCCGTGTTTCCGCTGACGACGGTGTGACATCAGTAATCCTTCCATGCTATCACTGTTATCAGAATGGCCTTCGTCTACAAGAATGATTGATGCCAATTCCCCTAAATGAATTGATGCCTAACAAACCTTGAAATTCTCCGGTGTTTCATCCGCACTGAAGAAATGTTCGCAACAATATATACAATCATCGACATCACTGCCATCAAATTTGGGAAAATTTATTTCCCTAATTCTATGCAAACGTTCACCCCTGAACGATACATCCGTTCCACCGGAAATTTCCCCTTCGCCATTCGAATTATGCATCGAATTCCCATTCAACTTGGAAAAAAATGCTTGCATATTTGCATTGAGAGTCGCGAGCATCTGCTCCGACTTTTGCATGAAAGAATCGATCTTTATCACAATCGACCTTTATCAGTGTAATCGCATGATCATTCGCCATTTTTTCTGTATATCAGCTCAGCCACGAGTCGCCATTGACTGAAATTCATCGACAAACTCAAGAACTCCGGTCATCGAGCGACCAAGGAATGACAGCTCTCATACCAATGATAAGAACAATTAGAGGAAGAAGAACAGAGAGAAGGATTGACCCTCAAATCATAGTCGGTTCGTTATTGGCGTTAGGTTTATAATAACAACCCTATATACATTTTACGCTTTAAGTCCCTAGACTTATTACAGCATATAAGCTTTTTAGAAGCTTTTTGTAGAAAGATCTGAAGCACCGCATTCAAATTCTAGCATCCTGCTATTAGTGATGGTGGTAATTGGTAAAAGAACATGACGAAAAAGGGAAAAGAATGGCTGTAAGATGATATGGACATTGGGTGGACAGAAAAGAGGGAACGAATGTAACGGAAAAGAAGGAACGGGCACATTGACAGTACCATAAACCCTAAGCATTATAATAGATAATAAATATGTTAAAGTCAGGTTTACTTGTAACAAATTCTTGTTTCTGTGTATCTCTTTATGGCTACCTCTGCTATTGTGCAAAGCAAAGAATTCGTAGATTAATCAAACAATCTAAGATCTAACATAAAAATATGCTAAATAATTTCACGTAAATCATAATGATTAATCAAATTCAACTAGAACAACATTCATAGTGAAGCCAAACCTAATCGTCAAATCAACACTAGATTTAGTAGATGAATCAAGCTAGCGTTCTAGTATATAACAGGACATGTTATTCAATTTCACTTAAACTTGATGAAATTCAACTCGAACATTGAAAGCAAAACCACAAACGACAAATCATCACTAGAATTCGTAGATGAATCAAACATTCTAAGATATAATAGAACATATATTCAATTTCACGTAAAACTTAATGAAACTCAAGTCAAACATGTCAATCCAAACCGCAATCATCAAAAACTAGGTTACAACTTCATATTCAAAGTAGGTTATCGAATAAATTCAGTCGTGCATGTTTCTGGTAGTGAGTTAGAAATCAAATGTGAATAAAGGAACATTCAAAAACGAAGATCGTACCACCATTTTCAAAGGCGGTCGAAAGCTGTTGCGTAGGCAAATGAGCGGAAATTACGATCCCGCAAAAAAGGCGGCTATGACCATTATATATATATATATATATGTTATATCTGAATCAAGGATTGTCACACCTCCAAATTCCCACTCGTGGTGTCAGTCCACGTGGGTGTGACGTGTCCAGAATCACAGCTCATGGTCATATATAACAACTCTATATGCGTTTAAATACAATGTTGACATAAAAATAGCAAAATAGTTTGCAGCGGAAATTTAATAATATTGCAGCGGAAAATAATGTGTTTGACATATGCAACGGAAATATAAATTGTCAGACATTACATGGTCTTAATACATGTCATAAATGAATTAAAAATTGTTTGTTCAAAACGACACAACATAGATGCATGATGTTCATATGCTCGTGTCCTTAAGTGCACCCTGATATCTATAAGCAGCTAGTTACTTGAGAATACAAGTTTAAGAAAAAGTGTCAACACAATGGTTGGTGAGTTCACAGGTTTTGATAAACATTGCAATTCAGAAATCATGTGTCATACTATTTATTAAATGTTAGTCCCGAGTCCTAGGTTCCAAGTGTCAGTGCGTCACTATCGAACTAGACTTGTTAGTCCTTGCCTCCGCTATGTCTCGTAATAACATAGCAAGATAGGTCGAGATTTCAAGTGTTATGACCTCCAGTCAACATTTTCGCCACGCGGGGCTCGTCACACCCAAATAGATCTATTCAAACTCACCTCGTTGTTTACACATTAACGGTAAGACTTTGTGAGGGCTTATTGTTACACCCCGAGCCGGTGGTCTGGATCGACTTTCCCGCCGGGCGGAAGGTTCCCGGGGCGCGATATCGTTTGATAATCGAATTGATCAGATTGTTTGTATAGCACATGATGTATAATTGAGAAATGTAAACATGACAATGATATAGAATTACAAAGTTAAATTACAATGTATCGTTCATAATTTAACCAAGTAACTCTACCCAAAAGAATCAATGTGTTTATATCTTGTAACTGTACAAGATCTACAAAATATGATTCAATGTTTTTTTGTCATTCCAAAAGTAATGATCACACAAAATACAGCTAGGTCTTCTAAAAGCCCTCTAGCTATGATCTTGAAATCTGGTGACTAAACATGTTCGTCACCTGAGAAAAACATGCATTTAAACAAAGTCAACACTAGGTTGGTGAGTTCATAAGTTTAAGTATTGAAAACCTTGAATTGTTCATACACACAGTCACAATGTCATAATTGATACTTGTAATTATTGATTCAGTTGTTCCACCCAATGGTCTCTCCTTAGTTATATGTACAAGTAGTCTTTCACTCAATCAAGTATGCTTATATATAGGGCATACGAAAGGGTCAAGCCCAGACGCCATCCCACCACATACTCAATCAAGTTCCACACTACTTGCAATACAACTAAGAATATCCATTTTCATCTCCCATATGTTTAACTTGTTCGATATGTATCCATCTGTTTATCATATGTAGAATAATAGGTTTAGAGGGGTTTAGTTATCAAACCGAAGTATTGATACACCCTCATGGTATTAAGGAAATTTAATTAATATAATCAGATCCTTGAATTATTCTATTACTTGAGGGGTTAACTGTTAACCACTTTTAAATATTAAGAGTGTTAGTTAACCAATTGTTATTTGTTCTCAACTTGTAGTGCATAGAGCCTAAAAGGAATCCATTGCAATCCTCACATAATCAGATTTCAATGCATACGATTTACCTCTATCACCATGTATTGTCATTGTCCTCATCGAAACGGTTACTAGTATTATGACTTAAGAGAATAATTTCCTCAGTCTACCAGTCAACAGGTAACGATGGATTAATTACTTATCACTGCAGATTAATATCACCATGTGTCGCTTACCAGGACCTGACTTGAGTCGCCCTGTCACCGGTCATACGTTACCGGCCAATGTATCAATACGATCAACATACTAGCCCTACAAGCTAGAGGTTTGTCAAACATATGGTACCACTATGTTATCGTCGGTTTAGTCACGTCAAACTAACTGGTCAGCGAATTATAAGGGGCTTACAGTGATCAACAGAAGTACATGGCACATGATTGAAATGATATAATGCAGACAGTTCAATAGTAATCAATTGTATTGCGTGTTCATCATTGATATTGTTCTCGATGTCATATGTTCTCATTGTTATTAACAAAGTTGAATAAGAACTTGCCTTGTTGTGTTATGTTAATTATTGTGAGAATGATGTTGTTATCATGAAGTTACATTATCATGATTATCATTCTTTGTTATTCCATGTAATCACCATGTTGTCACTAAGCTGTGATAAGAACTAGTCTTATTACCCTTAGTCGACTCAGGTGGTGGATGATTCTTGTTCCATGTTCTCTTGTAATATGTGTTGAGTTGTAAGCTAAGTGTTATAAGTACTGGACTTATTACGCTCAGTTAACTCTATTGTAGAATGATGTAAGAAGATGTATTATCTTCATATCATTCTTATGTTTTGTTCTTGTCATCGTGTTCAACTGGAATTTTCTCAATGTTCTTTCTTGTAAGAATAACTAAGTGTTGTAAGATAAATCTTGCAACTATGTTATTCTAATGTGTTGATGAATTATGAATTTATATTATCATAGTCATCCGAGTTAGTTCTGTCATATCATGAACATACAAGCATGCATACAATGATAAAGGATAATAAAGCAAGCAATATTATCAAAGTGTAAGCAATAGGTTAAACATAAAACTTTTAAATAAATAAAAGTTAAGCATGTTTCTCAGCCCCGAGAGTTAAAATCAGTTAAGATTAAAGAAAAGGGGCATATGAACTCACCTTGTTGTTGTTGGGGTTGACTTAGCTTAAACGAGAATGCACGCGCTCTTGTTTGTACATGTTGTTGTGTTCACGATCCTGTATTGATTTCACGTTGTTTGCCACTTGTAAGTATGAGTTGTAGAGTTTCGTGTGTGTGTATGTGTTAGCCATAGAGTTGGCTAACACCGATGTGTCTCGGTCATGATTCGGCCCTTGTTTGATTGTTCTTAAGTTTAGTAGCACTTAATCCAATTAGGTTAAGTTTAACGCACTTTATTATTGATTTCATGCTCAATCTTGCATCAATGTCGTAATATTAGAGGTTCTAAGTATAAAACTTAAACCTTAAGTTAATGGTTAGAAATCCGTTGTCTGTTTGTCTTAACACTTTGATACCACGTTTTTAACATATTCGATAATACCTTATTTTAGACTTTATGAAATTAAACCCATGTCTTTGATTAGGGTGTAGTTACATCTTGTGTCATGTGGCCCAATTATTAATTTCTTAGACCGATGGGGATATGGCCGAACCCGTAAGTTGGGCCGAAGGATATGCTGAATCAGCCTCAACTGGGCCGAAACAGTTAGTTGGGCCTAGGCAGTCCACATGGGCCGAATTGCATGGCCTTGTTTTGATTGGGCCTGGTCAAGTGTTATGGGCTGAAATAGTTTCCTGGGCTTGTGGTTCTTGGCCATATGAGGTGCTTCTGCCGAAGTAAGGTGGTCGAATAGCATGGCTGCCGAAGGAGTCTCTTAGGCCGAATGTATTTGGCTGGGAGAATGACGGTGGTCGAATAGGTGTTAGCCCGATCGAATGGGTACCGACCGAAGAGGGTTGACCAGCGAATGAGGGCCTTCGGCCATGGGTCTTTCAGCCTAGCCAGCTCACTCTTTCGTCGTTGTCTCAATCGGCCAGTCATTCGGCGGTACTGGGTGGTGTTCATTCAGCCAGTCGAAGGCACCAGGTGCAGCCCTCCTATTTTGAGGTTCCATGGTCTTTGAAGATGGTGTAAGCCAGGGTTAGTCATCATGGTTATGGGATTCAAAGAAGAAAGTGTAGAGCCGGTTGTGGGTGAGGTATGAACAAAAGCACCAAAAACCCTAATTTTTCGGACTATTTGCAGCTTCATACCTCAAATCTCAGTGGATTTTTGGCTCAGATCAGTTGTACTTCTAGGTAGAGGAGATCAATACCTTCGTTTAGGCTCAAGAATGACTCGATTTCATCAAGAAATGGATGAGATATTTGGATTTGAAGTTCAAATTTTGTAGAGAGAGAGAGAAACCGGGAGAGAGGTTTTAGAGAGAGAAAGAAGGGTGTTAAATGTGGTTGATGAACTCATTGAGGGTATTTATACCCCAAGTGAGTTCGGGTTCGTTTCGTTTGTTCGGTTCGTGTTTTCGTTGCGTTTCCGAAACGTAACGCGCGCTTTTACGGATTTTAAATAAAGATAGTTTCTTTATTTATTTTTGATGAGTTTCAAAATTGTAAAACATAAAAATGTTTTATTTTCTTTAATTATTGTCGTTCGTGTCGTTTTCGTTTCGTCAGAGCGCGTCACCTTCGCACGTATTCGTTCGAACCGTCACCCGAACGAACACGACGATGGTTTTGCTTTCCGACTTTTGTTTTCTACTTTTAAGTCATTATTTCAGAACTCTAAACTCACAGATATGTTTGTGTGAATCGTCACCCACGCAAACACACTGTCAGTTCGTTATTCTGAAATAACACTGCAATTGTGTTTGAATTGTGTTTCCTCACTTACGAACTCAACTAAACATCCTGTTTTCACATTGTTTTCGTACTGATTTGTCGGCCATCTGATTCCTGTCATCTGTGGATATCAGATCGCAACCGACGTGTTCTTGTTATTTATTTGAACACTATTGTTTCTCTTGATTCGTTGTATTAATTGTACTTAGGTTTTCACCTAAATACTACAACTTATTGTTTATAATGAGTGTTATACTTACGGTATTTGAGCTTTCACTTAAATACGTACAACTGTTTCTTGTATTTTGAATTCTGTTAATACAAGCATTGTTCATATCAATGTATTTACACATAGTTAATGGTGGAAGTACACATACCGTACGGACTTGTCGGACGATCTGGTACTGGATGTCACACTTATTACGATACAACACTTATGTTTGTCCAATAAACCAGCATACACAATTTGTTTGTACAAGTATAAATGTTTGACTCGATTCAACAAGTATTATCCCCCTATTTGAAAAGTTTATAAAAGAGTTAAAGAGGGGCCGTAAACTCACCTTATAAGTGATCGAAAAGTAAATGCGTAAGCTCCTGCGTCGCAGAGTAGTCGGTCACCGGCTACCTATATCGTATACCGTACGTGAGTTTGTGTAAGTGACCGTGCTCGTGTTCGTGTTAGTGCTCGTGTTTGTGCTCAACAATCCTTGGTTGTTCATGTTTGTCCGTGTCGGTCCACAATGACCGTGCTTGCTCATGTTGGTCCACATTGACCGTGTTTGACCGTGTTTAACCGTGTTTGACCGTGTTTGACCAAAGTTGACCCTGTCAAGTCAACGACCCGTTGGTGAACCGTGTGATGGTTTGAGTATTGTGTAGCAATCGTGTAAGTGCTCGTCGTGTGCAAAACGCGTAAGTCGCGTCTACGGACAACTTACTAATTATAGTAAGTTTCCATTTATGGAAAGTTTCACAAAGCATAACGGTTTTTAGAGTTCTAGCATGCTCATTAGTCCTACGTGATCATGTTAACACATAGCACGTCATCATACGATATCACATAAGTCATTTACATCATGTTTGCACATAAAAGTTTCCTAAAATGGAAAGTTTCCATTTATAGCATACGTGATATCGGAAACCATCCAACTTAGCATTCATTCATCATATTACAACATAATAAACCACTTAGCATGCTCAAATCATACAAAATGTTCATATGTCGGTTTTTGTAAAAATAAAGTTACTATAAATAGTAACTTTGTAGTTTTGCATAAAAATGACCATTCTAACACTTCTAAACCATTTTCTTATCACCATTCATCATAATAAGCCATTTGCTATCATCTAAACATGCTCACATAACCAAATTCGTCATCTAGTAATACTTGGTCCATAAACGTTACTATAAATAGCAACTTTGCTATAAATGACCATACCCACATTCAAATCATACTCTAGGCATTCTAATCATCATAATAACATCCTAATAGCAATTCCCCATACATGCATGTTCATAACATCAACCATTTCACTATCTTGCTAATAAAAAGTTTCTATTATTAGAAAGATTCATAAAAGTCATGTTTTTAACCATTTTAACACAATCTAACCATGAGTTAACCTTCTAATATCATCAATAAACATCTACAATCATTCAAAATCATCCCAATACTCATGGATCATTCATGCATGTATTCATAATGTCATGAATCATCATTTTAAGCATGGAGACTCATACCCAATATCTTGGATCATCATAAAACATCATATAATCATCATGGATCATCAAGAATCACATCTAAATCATCAAACCCAGAACAAAAACTCGTGTATGTGCCCTATGTGTGCTTGCATGTGCGTTTCACCCATTGCATGTGAGTGTAAAAGTGAGAGATGGCCATGAGGGGTGCAAGAACTACCTTCTTAGACTTCCAAGGACACTGATATGAAGAGTAAACAGCTCCTAAGTGTAACAACTGTGCCGGAACCGTCGCCGGAACGATGAACGGAACAGTAACGACACAGTAACTCAGGTACAGACTATGCGAACTATTGATGTACTGTCGAATACGTAATGCTAAACAGTAAACTATTATGCTAGTGTTTCTGAATCTGATTAAACGTAACAGTTTAACAGTCAGAAACACATCAGACAACATGGGACGGTGATACTAATGTTTATCAATGTGTCATTATGTGTAAACGTATGCGAGGTTAAACAAAACGAAACGATAACGGTTGTTGTTACGAAATGCTAAACCGATGAGTTATTCGTATAGGTGACGATCTGTACGAACGATTCTAATAGTTTAACGTTCTGAAATAATAACTGAAATGTAGAAAACAAAAGTTGGAAAGCAAAACCATCGTCGTGTTCGTTCGAATGACGATTCGAACGAATACGCGCGATGGTGACGCGTTCTGACGAAACAGTAACGAAAACGATAAAAGACACGAACGATCATAAATTCAAAGAAATAAGATAATTCTTATTTTACAATTTTGAAACTCATCATTAAACAAATTAAATTTAACTATTTTAAGAAAATCACGAATAAATTAAATAAATGCGTAAAAATGTTAAATTTCGTTAAATAAATTATTTACGTGATACTTAAATTAATTTTGAGGTAAATAAATAAATACCGTGATATTTTAGAATATATTTTACAACTTAAAGTCCAAGAATAATTCTTTTATTTAAAACTCACGAAAAACGCGCGTAATTTCCGGAAACGTAACGAAAACGCGAACCGAGCAACGAAAACGAACCCGAACTCACCCGAGGTATAAATACCTTGAATGAACCCAATTAATTCATTTTCTCTTCATCTCTCTCACATCTAAAACCCTAATCCCGGTTTCCACTTTTCTTCACCATTTTTGAACTTCACAAGTCCATAACTTGCTCAAAACTCAACGAAATTGAGCCATTCTTGAACCCACTTGAAGCTCTTAACCTCCTCTATACGAAAGTACAGCAGATCTAGAGGAATAACCGCTGCAATTTGAGGTATGAGGCTGCAAATACAACGAAAATTAGGGTTTTCAACCTCTTTTGTTGAACCACCATCAAAACCGGTTCCCACCCTTACCTTTCGAGTCCTAACCCTTCGAAAACACATCCTTGCATGGTACCATCACCGGAAAACACCACTTAGTCGTGGGAACACAGCTGGGAGGCGGCCGGCCGAATGGCCAGGGACGGCCGAAAGACATCAGGCCGAATGTCCCTTTATCTCCATTCTCCAGAACTCATTCGAGCATGTCATTCGACCAGCAGGCCATGCGCCATCTGTCACCTTCATTCGTCGGTTGGCACACCTTCGCCTCCTCCCATTCGCCAGCCATTCGAACCTTCCCATTCGCCACTTGTTCATTCGGCCAACCAACTCAGAATGAGATTCATTCGACCATGTTAGCAAGCCCTGTTAGTTCACCAGTTCCATCTTCTTGTTGCCACCCTGGAAGAAACATGCGGCCAAGAACCCTAAGCCGTGAAGAGAACTAGGCCCAATAGCAAGTAAACATGCCCAACAGCATATAGGCCCAAAGGTTGGCCCAGTTACACACCACGGTCTCACCTCCATTTGGCCCAAACCCCTTTTAGTCGGCCCAACAGGTTCTTAGAGGCCACTGGTCCAGCCCATAATAAATAATTAGCTAGCCCAACAGTGGGCCCATTCAGTTCATCCGGCCCAGCAACCAAAACCCAGCCTATTTCCTTTTTAATTGGCCCAGCATGTGCTACTCGGCCTATGATGGCTGCTTCGGTCCATTTAGGTTGATCAGGCCCAATCACCTTTAAATAAGCCTAACAACTCTCAATTGTCTAAGGCCCACTGTTTTTGGCCCAAGGCCACGATTAGGGCCAACAGCCCAATTCTTTAGGCCCACAGTGTTTCAGCCCATGTAAGCAAGGCCCAGCTTGGCCTATGAACTATTTTAATGAAGGCCTGAGACAAAACTCATTGGGCCCGGCAGATTCAGCCCATGGCCCACAAAACTTGATCTAAGGCCCACACTTAAGGTCATGTCCTAACCTTGAGGCCATCTTGCAATCTACTTGGCCAACAACCTAATTCTGACCCAAACATGGGTTCTACAGTTCAAATTGACTTCGGGCCCAACAATTCTTGAATGGGCCTACTCCTGGCCCAACAAGACCCTCAGGGCCCAATGGAGGCCCATAAGGCCACTTGAACTCTAGGCCTTGTAACAATTGATCGGGCCATTTCATTTCAACCACCTATATCATTGGCCTACACATCTCAATTCGACCTAACAACTCTTAATTAGTCAAGGAAAGCTCAAGGCCCATGGGCTTCGGCCCTAGGCCCAATTTGTCACACGGAGGCCCAACACATGATTTGGTCACATAGTTCGGTCCACATGGGTTCAACATATTTCATAAACTCAAAACATTATGCGTCAAGAGGTTATTGTATAACTAATTCATTATTATATGATTAATGTTCAAGGCTACAAGATGATAACTCATAATGGCAATTGCATAAAACAAATACACGGGACCGAACGGGGATCATGACCAAGTCTTATGTGTGCTAGCGAACTTTAGGGCTAACACCTACACATAAACATACAAAGCTCTATAAACTCATACTAACCAAATGTAAACAACGTGAAATCAATACAGGATCCTGAATACTACAATTACACACAACAAAGAGCGCGTGCATACTTGTTAAGCTAAGTCAACTACCACAACTACAAGGTGAGTTCATTGTCCCTTTTTAAACTATTTTGGTTTTTAACTCGGGACTGAGAAGCATGTTATTCATTTTAAGACAAATGTTTTAAATTTAACAAAATGCTTTTATACTATTGATTATGCCAAGTGCTAAAGGCATAAGACTCTATTTAAACTAAAGGCTATTTGATTATGCCAAGTGCTAAAGGCATAAGACTCTATTTAAACTAAAGACTATTTGATTATGCCAAGTGCTAAAGGCATAAGACTCTATTTAAACTAAAGGCTATTTGATTATGCCAAGTGCTAAAGGCATAAGACTCTATTTAAACTAAAGGCTATTTGATTATGCCAAGTGCTAAAGGCATAAGACTCTATTTAAACTAAAGGCTATTCGATTATGCCAAGTGCTAAAGGCATAACACTCTATCTAAACTAAATGCTATTTGATTATGCCAAGTGCTAAAGGCATAAGCTACTTGATAATACTAAAGCTATGTAATAATACCAAGTGCTAAAGGTATTTACTATTTGATGATGCTATTGTGGATGCTAATTCTATGAAATAATGTTCAAGCTTATACTATGAGTTATGCTAATACTAAGGTTACGGGTTAAACTAAATGCTAATACTACGGGTAAATGCTATGGGTTTTAAATGCTAAAGACTAATGTAAACTCTAAATGCTACGTATACTATAAGGTTACGGGGATACTAAATGCATACATACATACATATACGTTGGATACTTGAATCTATGGATACTATAAACTCTTGAATGCTATGTGATTGCCATGCTCAAACAACGGTTCGGCCTCTCAGCGCTTGCCTTACCGGTTGTAAAGCTAGTTCTTGTGCACAAGTTACGTAAATGCTGGACTCTTTGTATGCTAAAACTATAGGCTATGGAAGAACAATAGTTGGTCTCTCAGTGCTTGCCTTCAGGTGTTCTTCCTAGCCGGGACTTGAAGAACAATAGTTGGTCTCTCAGTGCTTGCCTTCATGTGTTCTTCATAGTCTTATCGAGGAAATGGACTGATGGTCTCTCAGTGCTTGCCATGCAGTGTTTCCCATAAACTATTTACTCAGGTGATCAGTGACTAGGACGGTATTGGTGAATCTTAGATGACTTTGTGTCATCATGAGTAGCCCTTATCTCCCCCTTAGTTACACGTAAACCCTGGGGCTGGTATGGACTGATACTGAATTCCTTCGGGCATTCATTTGTCTATTCCGGTAACATTCAATCAAACTCACGGATACTCTTGATGTATGGGGTAAACTTACAAACAGAAGTGCTTAAACTATGACAGGGAAACTATACGGACGGGTCGGTAAAGGGCTTAATTATTATTAATAACAGTGTCATATCCGGATTAGTATGTGGTGGGACGTCGTCTGGGCGGGTTGTAGGCTTGACCCAGGTGTATGCCCTATATATAAGCATACCGTTTTGGATATTACATGTGGAGTTAATAAGATTAAGGTTTTACCGAAAGGAGTTATGCTAAAGCTATTTAAACTTATAAACTACATGAACTCACCAACCATTGTGTTGACTTTGTTTTCTTACATGCTTTCTCAGGTGATGCACAGGTTTAAACATATGCTTTTGGATTGCATGCTAGGCGGCCTAGATAGAGGACCTAGTGATTTTGGGAAGCACATATTTTGTTAATCATACGAATCATTCTTGGATGTCTTGTACAGTTTGCAAGATAGAATACATTGATTCTCTTGTTAGGTTTACCAAGTTAAATTATTAAACATTGACATTGTAATTTAACTTTGTAATCCTATTCATATGCTTAATTGTGCTTTAGTGATTCTTAACATTGATGCTATGTAACAATCTGATCAACCCGATTATCACACCCGATATCGCGCCCCGGGAACCTTCCGCCCGACGGGGACTCCGATCCAACCCCGCCGGCCCGGGGTGTGACAGATTGGTATCAGAGCTCAAGGTTATAGAGAATAATAGGTCATTTACTTAAATGGTTTGGCCTAGACTATAACTTAGGGACCCTTCATGTAGAGAACATAGGAATTAGGGATATGCTTGCATTATGTCTTCTGCATTCGATCATTACACTAACTGATGTCCTATTGGTTACGATTAGAATGTCACCGAGAAGACAACCGTCACCATCTCTACCTTCACAGGAGATGGGTCCAACAGTCGATGCACTCGCAACTCTGATTACTGAAGAGTTGATGTCGGTTCTTCCTGGAATCATCAACCGAATCAGGAACAGTGAGGAGTTTACTCGGAGCTTCTCACTACCTTCTGAAAAGAAGAAGGAACCAGAGACAGGAGAAACCAGCAACAAACCTAAACGTCGTGCTGCAAAAAGACGAAAGAGGACTGTGAACTACACTGATGCTACACCCATTAGGCAAATCCTGCCTTTTCCGACTACAAGAGTGAGTATGCAATACGAGGGAAAAACCCCTCACTGTCCAGTTTGTCGTAATTATCATCGAGCTGAACTCCCATGTGTGCAATGCACACGCTGTGGGAAGACGGGACACTGGGTGCAACAATGTAGGTCGTCTGTAGCCTACAATCCCCCTCAATATGTGGGTAAGCACCCTGAATGTGATGAATGTGGATACCACCATAGTAAAGAGAAACTTTGCAAACACTGCCTGAACTGTGGGAAATACGGACACTGGATCCAACAGTGTCGGTTTGTTCCCACTAGGAAACATGAACAAAGAGCAAGTACCTCTACGCCCTCTCAACATAACCACAACTGCTACACGTGCGGAATGCTCGGACATTTCGCGAGGGACTGCTCTAGGAGGATGCCTCCAGCAGATCCAGTAATCACAGAGGAATTACTTGCTTTACCAGCTCCTGGAGATCACTCGGAGTCCGATGACTCCATAGGTATGCAAATTTCATTATGATATGATGAATTATTTATTGATGTATAAGCTAGAAATGCATAATCTGTGGTGACTTTAGAAACAATAAATCTCAGGTAACTGTAAACAAACTCGGTGCCGAAAAGATAATCAAAATAGTAGCCTAAGGAATTCTTAAGTCAAATAAACATCAAATGACTAAGTAAAGGATAGGGTAATTCTTGAGTATAGTTTAAATATTTTAACCAGTATGTGGACTTTATCTATTTAGAACATTAAAAACTGTAGGAAGTCAAAATGCTAAAAACTAGTGTGTAAGCTGTCACTTTTCATCTAGACCTTATAGCACTCGAGTTACTTAATTTGGAGAACTCTAGTTCTGGGATGTTAAGAAAAGGATCCTTGGTTAATGCACATAACACACGTAGGAAACCATAGCTAACATTAAGGTTGTGTAACAGTTGGTGCTCATAGCATCAGTTAGTTTGAAAAATAAGGTGTGAGAGTCATACAGAGAATAAGCAAGCCATAACAATAATACAACCATGAACAATAAGACCAGCAAAACTCTGAGGCAATACTTGGCGACTCATACGTAAGGAAATGACACCGATAGATGGAAACTAGATACATATGACTTATGAAGGATAAGTCAACAGAAAAGACTCACTATACGTGTGACCAGATGGTGTAAAGAACATAAAACTAAACCTGATGAAACTTAGAGGATAGATCACGAAAGTCCGCAACCCATATTTGATCAGAAGAAACTCAACATGCGACAGCGACGTTGGGTTGAGCTTCTGAACGACTACGACTGTGTAATCAAGTACCATCCGGGCAAGGCAAACGTTGTTGCTGATGCCTTGAGCCGGAAGGAACGAGTCAAACCCTTGCGAGTTAGAGCAATGGGAATGACTGTGCAGACAAGCTTACGCGACAGAATTATGCAAGCACAACAGGAAGTCGTTGAACGTGAAAACCTGAAGAAAGAACTCGATTGCGGAGCGGAGAAACACTTGGAAACGAAATCTGATGGACTCATCTACTTCAAGGATCGCGTATGGATTCCTGCGATAGACGAGTTAAGGAAGCTTATTTTCGACGAAGCACACAAGACCAAGTACTCTGTGCATTCCGGTGCCGATAAAATGTATCAAGACTTACGTGCATTTTATTGGTGGCCGGGTATGAAGAAAGACATAGCCGAATATGTTGGTCGATGTCTTACGTGTGCTAAGGTGAAGGCAGAACACCAGAAACCATCTGGTTTACTGGAACAGTCTGAAATTCCACTATGGAAGTGGGAACAAATAGCTATGGACTTTGTTACCAAGCTACCCCGCACTTCCAGTGGACATGACACTATTTGGGTTATTGTTGATCGATTAACAAAGTCTGCTCACTTCTTGCCTATGCGAGAAACGTATACGATGGATGAGCTAGCGAAGCTTTACATCGACGAGATAGTGGTACGCCACGGTGTGCCATTGTCTATCATCTCAGATCGTGATAGCAGATTTACATCAAGGTTCTGGCAATCATTGCAGAAATCTCTGGAGACGCAATTGAACTTGAGTACAGCTTATCATCCACAAACGGATGGACAAAGCGAACGTACTATTCAGACCCTGGAGGATATGTTGAGAACCTGTGTCCTAGACTTCGGTGGTAATTGGGATTCTCACTTGCCACTAATCGAATTCTCCTACAACAACAGCTATCACAGCAGCATCGGTTGTGCCCCATTTGAGGCTCTCTATGGCCGAAAGTGTCGATCACCGATCTGTTGGTCTGAAGTGGGAGATAATCGAATCACAGGGCCAGAACTGATACAAGAAACTACAGACAAGATTGCGCAGATACAACAAAGGTTACAGGCGACACGAAGTAGACAAAAGAGCTATGCCGATAAACGGCGCAAGCGGTTGGAATTCCAAGTGGGAGACCGGGTCATGTTGAAGGTTTCTCCATGGAAGGGCGTAGTTCGATTCGCGAAGAAAGGCAAACTAACACCACGATATGTGGGACCGTTCGAAATCATCGAACGTATTGGTCCTGTAGCATACAGATTAAGCTTACCAGATGAACTTAGTGGGGTACATGACGTGTTTCACGTCTCAAACTTAAAGAAATGCCTTGCTGATGAAACTCTTATCATACCGATTGAAGAAATTCAATTGGATGAACACTTACGTTTTGTTGAGGAACCGTTGGAAATCATGGATCGCAAGGTTAAGCAATTAAAGCGAAGTCGTATTCCTATTGTCAAAGTGCGTTGGAATTCAAGGCGCGGACCCGAGTTTACTTGGGAACGTGAAGACCACATGAGAAACAAATATCCCCAACTGTTCACAGAGGAAGCCGTACCCGATAGCAATGCTTAAAATTTCGGGACGAAATTCCTCTAACAAGGGGAGACTGTAACAACTGTGCCGGAACCGTCGCCGGAACGATGAACGGAACAGTAACGGCACAGTAACTCAGGTACAGACTATGCGAACTATTGATGTACTGTCGAATACGTAATGCTAAACAGTAAACTATTATGCTAGTGTTTCTGAATCTGATTAAACGTAACAGTTTAACAGTCAGAAACACATCAGACAACATGGGACGGTGATACTAATGTTTATCGATGTGTCATTATGTGTAAACGTATGCGAGGTTAAACAAAACGAAACGATAACGGTTGTTGTTACGAAATGCTAAACCGATGAGTTATTCGTATAGGTGACGATCTGTACGAACGATTCTGATAGTTTAACGTTCTGAAATAATAACTGAAATGTAGAAAACAAAAGTTGGAAAGCAAAACCATCGTCGTGTTCGTTCGAATGACGATTCGAACGAATACGCGCGATGGTGACGCGTTCTGACGAAACAGTAACGAAAACGATAAAAGACACGAACGATCATAAATTCAAAGAAATAAGATAATTCTTATTTTACAATTTTGAAACTCATCATTAAACAAATTAAATTTAACTATTTTAAGAAAATCACGAATAAATTAAATAAATGCGTAAAAATGTTAAATTTCGTTAAATAAATTATTTACGCGATACTTAAATTAATTTTGAGGTAAATAAATAAATACCGTGATATTTTAGAATATATTTTACAACTTAAAGTCCAAGAATAATTCGTTTATTTAAAACTCACGAAAAACGCGCGTAATTTCCGGAAACGTAACGAAAACGCGAACCGAGCAACGAAAACGAACCCGAACTCACCCGAGGTATAAATACCTTGAATGAACCCAATTAATTCATTTTCTCTTCATCTCTCTCACATCTAAAACCCTAATCCCGGTTTCCACTTTTCTTCACCATTTTTGAACTTCACAAGTCCATAACTTGCTCAAAACTCAACGAAATCGAGCCATTCTTGAACCCACTTGAAGCTCTTAACCTCCTCTATACGAAAGTACAGCAGATCTAGAGGAATAACCGCTGCAATTTGAGGTATGAGGCTGCAAATACAACGAAAATTAGGGTTTTCAACCTCTTTTGTTGAACCACCATCAAAACCGGTTCCCACCCTTACCTTTCGAGTCCTAACCCTTCGAAAACACATCCTTGCATGGTACCATCACCGGAAAACACCACTTAGTCGTGGGAACACAGCTGGGAGGCGGCCGGCCGAATGGCCAGGGACGGCCGAAAGACATCAGGCCGAATGGCCCTTTATCTCCATTCTCCAGAACTCATTCGAGCAAGTCATTCGACCAGCAGGCCATGCGCCATCTGTCACCTTCATTCGTCGGTTGGCACACCTTCGCCTCCTCCCATTCGCCAGCCATTCGAACCTTCCCATTCGCCACTTGTTCATTCGGCCAACCAACTCAGAATGAGATTCATTCGACCATGTTAGCAAGCCCTGTTAGTTCACCAGTTCCATCTTCTTGTTGCCACCCTGGAAGAAACATGCGGCCAAGAACCCTAAGCCGTGAAGAGAACTAGGCCCAATAGCAAGTAAACATGCCCAACAGCATATAGGCCCAAAGGTTGGCCCAGTTACACACCACGGTCTCACCTCCATTTGGCCCAAACCCCTTTTAGTCGGCCCAACAGGTTCTTAGAGGCCACTGGTCCAGCCCATAATAAATAATTAGCTAGCCCAACAGTGGGCCCATTCAGTTCATCCGGCCCAGCAACCAAAACCCAGCCTATTTCCTTTTTAATTGGCCCAGCATGTGCTACTCGGCCTATGATGGCTGCTTCGGTCCATTTAGGTTGATCAGGCCCAATCACCTTTAAATAAGCCTAACAACTCTCAATTGTCTAAGGCCCATTGTTTTTGGCCCAAGGCCACGATTAGGGCCAACAGCCCAATTCTTTAGGCCCACAGTGTTTCAGCCCATGTAAGCAAGGCCCAGCTTGGCCTATGAACTATTTTAATGAAGGCCTGAGACAAAACTCATTGGGCCCGGCAGATTCAGCCCATGGCCCACAAAACTTGATCTAAGGCCCACACTTAAGGTCATGTCCTAACCTTGAGGCCATCTTGCAATCTACTTGGCCAACAACCTAATTCTGACCCAAACATGGGTTCTACAGTTCAAATTGACTTCGGGCCCAACAATTCTTGAATGGGCCTACTCCTGGCCCAACAGGACCATCAGGGCCCAATGGAGGCCCATAAGGCCACTTGAACTCTAGGCCTTGTAACAATTGATCGGGCCATTTCATTTCAACCACCTATATCATTGGCCTACACATCTCAATTCGACCTAACAACTCTTAATTAGTCAAGGAAAGCTCAAGGCCCATGGGCTTCGGCCCTAGGCCCAATTTGTCACACGGAGGCCCAACACATGATTTGGTCACATAGTTCGGTCCACATGGGTTCAACATATTTCATAAACTCAAAACATTATGCGTCTAGAGGTTATTGTATAACTAATTCATTATTATATGATTAATGTTCAAGGCTACAAGATGATAACTCATAATGGCAATTGCATAAAACAAATACACGGGACCGAACGGGGATCATGACCAAGTCTTATGTGTGCTAGCGAACTTTAGGGCTAACACCTACACATAAACATACAAAGCTCTATAAACTCATACTAACCAAATGTAAACAACGTGAAATCAATACAGGATCCTGAATACTACAATTACACACAACAAAGAGCGCGTGCATACTTGTTAAGCTAAGTCAACTACCACAACTACAAGGTGAGTTCATTGTCCCTTTTTAAACTATTTTGGTTTTTAACTCGGGACTGAGAAGCATGTTATTCATTTTAAGACAAATGTTTTAAATTTAACAAAATGCTTTTATACTATTGATTATGCCAAGTGCTAAAGGCATAAGACTCTATTTAAACTAAAGGCTATTTGATTATGCCAAGTGCTAAAGGCATAAGACTCTATTTAAACTAAAGACTATTTGATTATGTCAAGTGCTAAAGGCATAAGACTCTATTTAAACTAAAGGCTATTTGATTATGCCAAGTGCTAAAGGCATAAGACTCTATTTAAACTAAAGGCTATTTGATTATGCCAAGTGCTAAAGGCATAAGACTCTATTTAAACTAAAGGCTATTCGATTATGCCAAGTGCTAAAGGCATAACACTCTATCTAAACTAAATGCTATTTGATTATGCCAAGTGCTAAAGGCATAAGCTACTTGATAATACTAAAGCTATGTAATAATACCAAGTGCTAAAGGTATTTACTATTTGATGATGCTATTGTGGATGCTAATTCTATGAAATAATGTTCAAGCTTATACTATGAGTTATGCTAATACTAAGGTTACGGGTTAAACTAAATGCTAATACTACGGGTAAATGCTATGGGTTTTAAATGCTAAAGACTAATGTAAACTCTAAATGCTACGTATACTATAAGGTTACGGGGATACTAAATGCATACATACATACATATACGTTGGATACTTGAATCTATGGATACTATAAACTCTTGAATGCTATGTGATTGCCATGCTCAAACAACGGTTCGGCCTCTCAGCGCTTGCCTTACCGGTTGTAAAGCTAGTTCTTGTGCACAAGTTACGTAAATGCTGGACTCTTTGTATGCTAAAACTATAGGCTATGGAAGAACAATAGTTGGTCTCTCAGTGCTTGCCTTCAGGTGTTCTTCCTAGCCGGGACTTGAAGAACAATAGTTGGTCTCTCAGTGCTTGCCTTCATGTGTTCTTCATAGACTTATCGAGGAAATGGACTGATGGTCTCTCAGTGCTTGCCATGCAGTGTTTCCCATAAACTATTTACTCAGGTGATCAGTGACTAGGACGGTATTGGTGAATCTTAGATGACTTTGTGTCATCATGAGTAGCCCTTATCTCCCCCTTAGTTACACGTAAACCCTGGGGCTGGTATGGACTGATACTGAATTCCTTCGGGCATTCATTTGTCTATTCCGGTAACATTCAATCAAACTCACGGATACTCTTGATGTATGGGGTAAACTTACAAACAGAAGTGCTTAAACTATGACAGGGAAACTATACGGACGGGTCGGTAAAGGGCTTAATTATTATTAATAACAGTGTCATATCCGGATTAGTATGTGGTGGGACGTCGTCTGGGCGGGTTGTAGGCTTGACCCAGGGGTATGCCCTATATATAAGCATACCGTTTTGGATATTACATGTGGAGTTAATAAGATTAAGGTTTTACCGAAAGGAGTTATGCTAAAGTTATTTAAACTTATAAACTACATGTCACACCCCTGCGCCGCGTGCGGAATCCACGGCGCGGTGACGTATGATCAGTTGAATCATGCACAAGTATTGAATAAGAACAACCACAATGGATTACTACATTTCATAATGTTTAGACAGTTGATTAGTTACAGACAATCTATCTACCAAAAGTAAGACAACTACAGACCCAAAATATAGTTTACAAAATAAGACTCCAAACAAGACAATTAAACATTTAGGATTTAGTGAGTTTCTATTCCATCCTAGCATGTTTCTTCATCTTGTTCTATCTTAGAATGGTCTCCTTAGTTGTCCCTGAGAATGTCTTAAACCTGATTACCTGAAACACGTGAAAAGTAACTGTCAACTACAGACGTAGTTGGTGAGAACAATAGGTTTAAACATTTGTAAACATGAGTTTTATGATATAAGACATAGGTAAGTTAAAGCATCATAAGATTCACACGGATGAGCTGCAACCCAAACTAACATCAAGTAAGAAAATGAGTGTAAACAGTCCAATCACTGTTCGCACGACAGCCGATAATATCAAGTCCCAAACCACGTTTGGAGTTAGATAATACGTCAGCAGTTTTGATAACCATATGACACCAGACCTGCAGTTGGCTTTTAAAAGCAAATTTAAAAGCCAACTCCATCCTGGATAAGAAAACCATGACACCAGACCTGCAGTTAGCTTTTAAAACAAATTTAAAAGCTAACTCCATCCTGGATAAGAAACAATGTGTCCGCTTTCCCTTGTTGTGATCACCCAGTACTAACGCTAATGAATGTGATACTTGATGCTTTTTGCAAGTTTGTTTACAACAATGGACACCATGTTTTCTGAATCTTACTTTAACCGGATGTGTTAATGTCTTATTGAAAACCTGGATTTAACTCCACGAGTTGAATCCTTTGTTTATGTAACATGAAATGAATCTCTTGATTTGAATACCATGATGTGAACAACTTGACTTGAATACCATGTTTTGAACCAATGAATTTGAATACCATGTTTTGAACCACTTGATTTGGATACCATGTTGTGAACCACTTGTTTTGAATACCATGATGTGATGACCTTGTGTAATAACAAGGTTTATAACAAAAGGGTTTGTAAAATCCTTTATCAAAAAGTGTTTATCCTTCATAAAATACATTTGAGTAAATTAATTTCAAAACAGTTCAAAAGTCCCTTGTAAAACCTTTTTAATGAAAAGAGTTTAGTAATTGACAAGCAAATTAAAACAGTTGACAATTTCTTTAAACAATTGATGAATCCCTTGGATTCGTAAGATGAACCTGAAATGTTTATGAATTACACATAACTTGTGTAATGAAACAAGATTGAAATAGCGGTTTTGATCACGTGTTCCACCCCAAAACAGTTATAAAAACAGTAAAAGAGGGGCTAAAGTTCTCACCTGTCTGCAGTAGACTCTGAACTAAACAGTTAGCAAGTAGCAAACAGGACTTCTAATTGTTTCCTATAACATTGTAATCATACATAAGATATAGGATTTATAATTGTATAACTTTGATTCATTGATTGACTTGTGTTCTCATGATTTGATTGTTGTGAAAACTTGAATGTTATGATTTGAATCTCTAGATTGATCATGGGTCCAAGAAACTTATGAAATGTTCTTTGATGCATAATTCGTATGCATAAAATGATATTTGCTCATGAATTTGATAGCCATTGATTACCATTTGTTGTGAAAAGATGTTCAATTGATTTCAAGTCATTGTGACTATGAATTGATCTCTCGATTATGTTAAGTTGTCACTTAACCTCTTCGTGATCAATTCACAATATCATAAGTCGAGGTCAAACACAATTGGGCCTTAAGCCCATAAACCATGAGGGCTTAACAAAGACCATGGGCCACTTAGGTCTCTAGGGCCCAATTGAACGTGATATTGGTCAATTGAATGTTGTGTTGGGCCGAAATGAAAGTGAGCTGCCATTTGGGCAGCGAACCCTTGGAGGTTTAGCCCAAGGTTCGTCTGATATAACTGAAGGGTTCGTCGAGGTGAGGGGTTCAAGGGTTCGGCCAATGTATCCAGCATAGTTCGGCTAAGATAGTCCCATGGTTCGTCTATCATGATTCACGAACCATGCAAGGGTTCGGCTTAGGAAAATGAAGGGCCGAAGGTTCGTTGACATCCAAGTTCGTCTAAGGCTTGATGGGTTCGTGGGACTGATGAGGATCAGGGTTCGGCCAGCTGCATGGCTGAGGGTTCGGTCATGACTTAACGAACCATGCAAGGTTCGCAGCAACTTTGTTGATCATCAAAGGTTCGTGAAGGCTCGGTACTGGTTCGTGATTCCTCTAAGGTTCGTGTGATCCATGGTGACCTGATGCTGGTTCGTGAGGACCCACAAGGGTTCGGCTGAAGACCTACGAACCAGTATGGTTCGTGGAACATCCCTAGGGTTCGCCAACTGAAGAAGAAGGTTCAGCCGACGAACCTGTTACCAGCCGCAGCACCATCATCATCCACCTGATTCTAGACCACGATTCAAGCTAATAACACCTCCAGAAAGCTTCCTATGGCTGCGAAACTAGTGAGGAGAGTGCTAGGTCCGGCTATATGTCGAGTTTAAACAAAACACACAAGAAACCCTAATTCCCGAAACTTCCTTGGATCATACCTCGTTTTTGGCTGGACAAAGCTGCGTAAATCTTGTACTTTCGTGTAGAGTTTGTCGAGAGCTTCGCGTGGACACCAAGAACACCGAAATCCGTCGAGAAACGAGTGAGATACGCGCGTTCGAAGTTCGGTTTTTAGAGAGAGAGGGTAGGTTCGCGAGTTTTAGAGAGAGAAGGGTTGTTGGCTGATAAAAATGAAGGAAAATAGCCTTGTTCAAGGCTTTTATAGCCCGGGTGGTATTCGGGTCCGTTTCGGTTGCTCGGTTCGCGTTTCCGGAACGTAACGCGTATTTTACGCGGTTTTAAAATAAAAGAGTTGTTAAACTCATTAAAATGATGAGTTTCAAAATTGTAAAAATATAAAATAATTAATATAATTATTTTTACTCTTCGTGTGTTGTCGGATCGTTAAACATTCACAATTTACGTGTATACCCGCAATCGCGTACGTTTTCCGATCGTATTAAAAGATTTAAAGTCGTTTAATCATAATTATAAGTTCAACATTCGTATCATTATGGATCGTCACCCATAACTATACTCAGTCTCGCTTACAGATTACGATTTTGTTGAATTAATTAATTGTCATAATATTCGTCTCGACACTACGCACTAACACTAACCTGTTACACCGAACGCAGTATATATATAGGGCTCACTCTCGCTGCCCACCACTGTTTCGATATAACCAGTTACTGCTCTTGCCTAGTGTAATCGACTGTAATAAATAATAAATACTTGTTTTCTGACTACTAAGATCCTGTAACACACAAGCACACATTATGAATATACTGAAACACATTGATTGAACTGAAACTGAACAGACACTGTTCTAACACTGTTTACAACTACATGACTATATGCACAAATGTTACAGTCTCCCCTAGTTAAGGGAATTTCGTCCCGAAATTAACTAGCCGAAGGTACTGTAAAAAGATGAGGGTACTTAAGCTTCATCTGGTCTTCACGTTCCCAGGTGAACTCAGCACCGCGTTTGCCCTCCCATCGCACTTTCACGATCGGGATACGGCTGCGTTTAAGTTTCTTGACCCCATGATCCATGATTTCAACCGGATGTTCTATGAATTGCATGTTGTTCTGAATCTGTATGTCTTCCAGTGGAATCTGAACATCATGATCCGCCAAGCATTTCTTAAGATTTGATACATGAAAAGTATCATGAACATTGCTTAGCTCCACCGGAAGTTTGAGTTTGTAGGCTACGGGACCAATCCGTTCCAGGATCTCAAAAGGTCCAACGTACCTTGGTGCAAGTTTCCCTTTCTTCCCGAATCGGACAACGCCTTTCCAGGGAGAAACTTTGAGTAAGACTCGGTCACCGACTTGGAACTCAAGCGGTTTCCGACGTCGATCAGCATAACTCTTCTGCCGATCTCGTGCGGCCTTAAGCCGTGACTGAATGATTGTGATTTTGTCTGATGTTTCCTGAATGAGTTCTGGTCCTACGACCTGTGAGTCACCAATCTCGGTCCAACAGACCGGTGATCGGCACTTTCTACCATATAGAGCTTCGAATGGTGCACATTGAATGCTCGTATGATAGCTATTGTTATATGAAAACTCAATGAGTGGGAGATGAGTGTCCCAACTTCCACCGAAGTCAATGACACAAGAACGGAGCATGTCCTCAAGTGTTTGGATAGTCCTCTCACTTTGGCCGTCGGTTTGGGGATGATACGCCGTGCTAAGATTAACACGCGTTCCCAAAGCCTTTTGCAATGATTGCCAAAAGCGAGAAGTGAAGCGACTATCACGATCAGATATGATTGATGTTGGTGTACCATGACGTGCAATGATTTCGTTGATGTACAATGTGGATAACTTCTCCATCTTGTAATCCTCTCGAATAGGGAGAAAATGAGCAGATTTGGTGAGTCGATCAACGATCACCCAAATCGAATCGAAACCTCACGGAGTTCTCGGCAACTTGGTTATGAAATCCATGGAAATTTGTTCCCATTTCCATTGAGGAATTTCAGGTTGCTGCAGAAGTCCCGAAGGCTTTTGATGTTCTGCTTTGACCTTTGAACAAGTAAGACATTTTCCCACGTACAGTGCTATGTCTTTCTTCATTCCCGGCCACCAGTAAGATGTCCTCAAGTCTTGATACATCTTGTCGGCTCCAGGATGAATTGAGTATCGCGACTTATGAGCCTCATCACAGATGAGTGTGCGCAATTCTTCAGACTTTGGAATCCAAATGCGGCCGTTGAGATATAACAACCCATCAGCTCGAGGTTCTAGTTTCTTCTCAATACCACAATCCAAGTCTGTCTTGAGTTGATTATCTGTTACTACTTGTTGTTGTGCAATACGAATCAAGTCTTTCAAGTTTGGCTGTGTGTTGATCTCCATGGCTCTTACACGAATCGGTTTGACTGGTTCCTTGCGACTAAGAGCATCCGCCACCACATTGGCTTTACCCGGATGGTAACGAATCTCACAGTCGTAATCAGTTAGAAGCTCAACCCAACGTCGTTGTCTCATGTTGAGTTCTTTCTGATTGAGAATGTGTTGAAGGCTCTTGTGGTCTGTATAGATGACACATTTAGTACCATACAGGTAGTGTCTCCAAATCTTCAATGCAAAGACCACAGCCCCTAACTCAAGGTCATGAGTAGTGTAATTCTTCTCGTGAACCTTAAGTTGTCTTGAAGCATAAGCAATGACCTTGTCCCGTTGCATAAGTACACAACCGAGACCAAGGTTTGAAGCATCACAGTAGACAATGAAATCATCACTGCCTTCTGGAAGACTAAGGATAGGGGAATTGCATAACTTCTGTTTAAGAAGTTGAAATGCATCTTCTTGTTTCTGTCCCCATATGAATGCTTGACTTTTCTGAGTCAATGTAGTGAGTGGCAAGGCTATCTTAGAGAAGTTTGCAATGAATTTTCTATAATAACCTGCCAGACCCAGAAATGAACGAATCTCTGTTGGAGTAGATGGAGTAGTCCAGTTCTTAATCGCCTCAATCTTGGCTGAATCCTCACTCCAAATACAAACGCCGGATTTCCCCTAACATACTGAAATAAGCTTATATATAGGGTAAGCTCTCACCGACCCACCACTTACCTCAACACGTCAGCGTTAATCCGTCGTCTATATTTGGGGCTAAGATTCCAACTGTTGATTGATTATGATTATCCCATGATTTCCTCTTGTTCCTTGATTCTGTTTATGGTTGTGTAAACCATGGTCCTTAATTTACTAGAAACTAAGACCTTAGGTTTATGTATATGTGTCCTAGGTTAATCAACCTAGTTTCCCAATACTTTAAAGTACTGAGCATAATGATTTCCTGTGAGAACTTCAACTAAAGAATACTGTTACACAGATTCTAAGTTATAAAGTTCCTATGATAATGAATCCATGATAATGATAACAATGTCAAGGATTTCAAATCTAAGTTCTAAATTAATATACCTCAACCTTTGAATTCCTATAGTGATATGACAAGGATCTCAAATCCAAGTTCTAAGTTAATAGATCTTGATCTTTGAATCCTATAATGAATATGACAAGGATCTCAAATCCAAGTTCTAAATTAATAGATCTTGACCTTTGAATCCTATAATGAATATGACAAGGATCTCAAATCCAAGTTCTAAATTAATAGATCTTGACCTTTGAATCCTATAATGAATATGACAAGGATCTCAAATCCAAGTTCTAAATTAATAGATCTTGACCTTTGAATCCTATAATGAATATGACAAGGATCTTAGATCAAAGATACTAAATTAATAGATCTTTGCCTCTAAATCCCATAATGAATATGACAAGAAATTCATATCAAAGATACTGAAACTACAGATCTTTGCCTCTGAATTTCTATAATGATCTCTGTGTGAGAATTTCAGATCAAGGATACTAAGAATACAGATCCTTGCCTCTGAAATCCTTAAATGCATATATGTGAGAATTTAATTCGGTTTCTAAAATTATAGAAGTCCGGTTCAAATTCCTTGACTCGATGTCTAATCTTAGAAAAATGTCCCTAAGATCTTTCAAGCTTATTGTAGACTTAATGCTCACTTAAGTTACTTAGATCCTAAGTATCCTCAAGCCTATAGCACTTAGTCCTATTGGGTAGCTTAGGTTATAGTCTAGGTCATTAAACATTGGGTTTTTCCTAGTTCTCTACAACCTTGGCTCTGATACCAACCTGTCACACCCCTGCGCCGCGTGCGGAATCCACGGCGCGGTGACGTATGATCAGTTGAATCATGCACAAGTATTGAATAAGAACAACCACAATGGATTACTACATTTCATAATGTTTAGACAGTTGATTAGTTACAGACAATCTATCTACCAAAAGTAAGACAACTACAGACCCAAAATATAGTTTACAAAATAAGACTCCAAACAAGACAATTAAACATTTAGGATTTAGTGAGTTTCTATTCCATCCTAGCATGTTTCTTCATCTTGTTCTATCTTAGAATGGTCTCCTTAGTTGTCCCTGAGAATGTCTTAAACCTGATTACCTGAAACACGTGAAAAGTAACTGTCAACTACAGACGTAGTTGGTGAGAACAATAGGTTTAAACATTTGTAAACATGAGTTTTATGATATAAGACATAGGTAAGTTAAAGCATCATAAGATTCACACGGATGAGCTGCAACCCAAACTAACATCAAGTAAGAAAATGAGTGTAAACAGTCCAATCACTGTTCGCACGACAGCCGATAATATCAAGTCCCAAACCACGTTTGGAGTTAGATAATACGTCAGCAGTTTTGATAACCATATGACACCAGACCTGCAGTTGGCTTTTAAAAGCAAATTTAAAAGCCAACTCCATCCTGGATAAGAAAACCATGACACCAGACCTGCAGTTAGCTTTTAAAACAAATTTAAAAACTAACTCCATCCTGGATAAGAAACAATGTGTCCGCTTTCCCTTGTTGTGATCACCCAGTACTAACGCTAATGAATGTGATACTTGATGCTTTTTGCAAGTTTGTTTACAACAATGGACACCATGTTTTCTGAATCTTACTTTAACCGGATGTGTTAATGTCTTATTGAAAACCTGGATTTAACTCCACGAGTTGAATCCTTTGTTTATGTAACATGAAATGAATCTCTTGATTTGAATACCATGATGTGAACAACTTGACTTGAATACCATGTTTTGAACCAATGAATTTGAATACCATGTTTTGAACCACTTGATTTGGATACCATGTTGTGAACCACTTGTTTTGAATACCATGATGTGATGACCTTGTGTAATAACAAGGTTTATAACAAAAGGGTTTGTAAAATCCTTTATCAAAAAGTGTTTATCCTTCATAAAATACATTTGAGTAAATTAATTTCAAAACAGTTCAAAAGTCCCTTGTAAAACCTTTTTAATGAAAAGAGTTTAGTAATTGACAAGCAAATTAAAACAGTTGACAATTTCTTTAAACAATTGATGAATCCCTTGGATTCGTAAGATGAACCTGAAATGTTTATGAATTACACATAACTTGTGTAATGAAACAAGATTGAAATAGCGGTTTTGATCACGTGTTCCACCCCAAAACAGTTATAAAAACAGTAAAAGAGGGGCTAAAGTTCTCACCTGTCTGCAGTAGACTCTGAACTAAACAGTTAGCAAGTAGCAAACAGGACTTCTAATTGTTTCCTATAACATTGTAATCATACATAAGATATAGGATTTATAATTGTATAACTTTGATTCATTGATTGACTTGTGTTCTCATGATTTGATTGTTGTGAAAACTTGAATGTTATGATTTGAATCTCTAGATTGATCATGGGTCCAAGAAACTTATGAAATGTTCTTTGATGCATAATTCGTATGCATAAAATGATATTTGCTCATGAATTTGATAGCCATTGATTACCATTTGTTGTGAAAAGATGTTCAATTGATTTCAAGTCATTGTGACTATGAATTGATCTCTCGATTATGTTAAGTTGTCACTTAACCTCTTCGTGATCAATTCACAATATCATAAGTCGAGGTCAAACACAATTGGGCCTTAAGCCCATAAACCATGAGGGCTTAACAAAGACCATGGGCCACTTAGGTCTCTAGGGCCCAATTGAACGTGATATTGGTCAATTGAATGTTGTGTTGGGCCGAAATGAAAGTGAGCTGCCATTTGGGCAGCGAACCCTTGGAGGTTTAGCCCAAGGTTCGTCTGATATAACTGAAGGGTTCGTCGAGGTGAGGGGTTCAAGGGTTCGGCCAATGTATCCAGCATAGTTCGGCTAAGATAGTCCCATGGTTCGTCTATCATGATTCACGAACCATGCAAGGGTTCGGCTTAGGAAAATGAAGGGCCGAAGGTTCGTTGACATCCAAGTTCGTCTAAGGCTTGATGGGTTCGTGGGACTGATGAGGATCAGGGTTCGGCCAGCTGCATGGCTGAGGGTTCGGTCATGACTTAACGAACCATGCAAGGTTCGCAGCAACTTTGTTGATCATCAAAGGTTCGTGAAGGCTCGGTACTGGTTCGTGATTCCTCTAAGGTTCGTGTGATCCATGGTGACCTGATGCTGGTTCGTGAGGACCCACAAGGGTTCGGCTGAAGACCTACGAACCAGTATGGTTCGTGGAACATCCCTAGGGTTCGCCAACTGAAGAAGAAGGTTCAGCCGACGAACCTGTTACCAGCCGCAGCACCATCATCATCCACCTGATTCTAGACCACGATTCAAGCTAATAACACCTCCAGAAAGCTTCCTATGGCTGCGAAACTAGTGAGGAGAGTGCTAGGTCCGGCTATATGTCGAGTTTAAACAAAACACACAAGAAACCCTAATTCCCGAAACTTCCTTGGATCATACCTCGTTTTTGGCTGGACAAAGCTGCGTAAATCTTGTACTTTCGTGTAGAGTTTGTCGAGAGCTTCGCGTGGACACCAAGAACACCGAAATCCGTCGAGAAACGAGTGAGATACGCGCGTTCGAAGTTCGGTTTTTAGAGAGAGAGGGTAGGTTCGCGAGTTTTAGAGAGAGAAGGGTTGTTGGCTGATAAAAATGAAGGAAAATAGCCTTGTTCAAGGCTTTTATAGCCCGGGTGGTATTCGGGTCCGTTTCGGTTGCTCGGTTCGCGTTTCCGGAACGTAACGCGTATTTTACGCGGTTTTAAAATAAAAGAGTTGTTAAACTCATTAAAATGATGAGTTTCAAAATTGTAAAAATATAAAATAATTAATATAATTATTTTTACTCTTCGTGTGTTGTCGGATCGTTAAACATTCACAATTTACGTGTATACCCGCAATCGCGTACGTTTTCCGATCGTATTAAAAGATTTAAAGTCGTTTAATCATAATTATAAGTTCAACATTCGTATCATTATGGATCGTCACCCATAACTATACTCAGTCTCGCTTACAGATTACGATTTTGTTGAATTAATTAATTGTCATAATATTCGTCTCGACACTACGCACTAACACTAACCTGTTACACCGAACGCAGTATATATATAGGGCTCACTCTCGCTGCCCACCACTGTTTCGATATAACCAGTTACTGCTCTTGCCTAGTGTAATCGACTGTAATAAATAATAAATACTTGTTTTCTGACTACTAAGATCCTGTAACACACAAGCACACATTATGAATATACTGAAACACATTGATTGAACTGAAACTGAACAGACACTGTTCTAACACTGTTTACAACTACATGACTATATGCACAAATGTTACACTACATGAACTCACCAACCATTGTGTTGACTTTGTTTTCTTACATGCTTTCTCAGGTGATGCACAGGTTTAAACATATGCTTTTGGATTGCATGCTAGGCGGCCTAGATAGAGGACCTAGTGATTTTGGGAAGCACATATTTTGTTAATCATACGAATCATTCTTGGATGTCTTGTACAGTTTGCAAGATATAATACATTGATTCTCTTGTTAGGTTTACCAAGTTAAATTATTAAACATTGACATTGTAATTTAACTTTGTAATCCTATTCATATGCTTAATTGTGCTTTAGTGATTCTTAACATTGATGCTATGTAACAATCTGATCAACCCGATTATCACACCCGATATCGCGCCCCGGGAACCTTCCGCCCGACGGGGACTCCGATCCAACCCCGCTGGCCCGGGGTGTGACACTAAGCTTCCTGAAATTGCTGGGATCAACAGAAAGAAGAAAAGGATGGTGATGCTCAAGCCTCCTTGTGGTACACAAGCTCCAATCCTCTAAACTAGAGATCCAAGATGTCCTTCAATGGCTTCTTTGAGGTCTTTTCAGTGATTTACAGAGATAACAGTCGAGATAAGGCATGCAAGAGGGTTTAAAATGATTAAGATAGGTAGATTAGGCATAATGGTCTTGGTTTTATAAGATTTTGTCGTTTGGACGGCGTCGCGTACCGAGTGGGAGCTCCCAGATCCTCTCCGTGTATCGCGGCGGATTTTGGGAGTCAAACCCCAGCGCCGCATGTCGCGTACCGCTACAGGGCCTCCTGTTGGGCCATCGCGTACCGCGATGGGCCCCTGAAGAGCCCAATAAGCCTAGTTTAATGGGTTTGATCCGTTCGTCGCTGTTTTCGCGTTTCCGAACTATCGTTTGGCTTTGTTTGAACTCCCAAGTTCAATGTGTGAGTGTTTCGTGAGGTTTCGAGTGTTGTGTTACATGATGTGCTTAAACGTCAACGTTCGTGTGTTTTGACACGTGTGTGCTGTTTCTCGATAATTCCTCGAATTATCTAGTCGTGTGTCAGTGTTCCTACTGTCGTGCCACGTGTCACACTAAATTAAACTAATTCTAGTGCCTCGTGTACAAATAGTATTTAAATAAACATTTAAATAAATACAATGCTGACCTGGATTTTACGGGGTGTCACAAGGATCACAATCACACATTACTAATAGCGAAAAAAAATTAATTAACTAAATACACAAAGCATACACGTGAAGTTACTTAGACTAGATTATAAAGATTGAAATATATATAAAATAAGTTATATAATTATACCGATGTTTTGTAGTCATTGTTGGTCTCATGTTTCATGATGTCATCTTATTACCTTATAGTGAGTATTTGTGATCTTGCACGGGATTGAGGGAACCTTGAATGCATTCCAGGTACCATGTTGATCTCGTCTAAGATTTTGTTAGGGCTAGGGTTGCTTGGATACACCATTGGACTTGTGACGGTGTGTGTGTGTGTGTGAATTGTTGTATGTGTGGGCACACCTGAATTGGACGTGTGTGTTGTCACACCCCAACTGACGACAAAATACATCGGCGTGTGATTTATAATCGTTAAAATCCCGTTGTGCTACTTTAAGGTTTGAATTTTAAAACAACCAATTTAAGATTTCATTAAATAATCCATCAAATACAATACAAGTATTCATCATTGCATACATAATCAAACATTACAGTATTTGATTTAAGTTTAACTAGGTCCACTATACTATCTTAGTATTCACCAAGTTTTCACTTATGTTACACATGTAAAATAAAGTTTGGATTAACTATTTGCATAGTTGGTGAGAATCTTATACAGTTTATAAGTATATAAATATAAAATAAGATGCAAACAAATATTCTAACTAGCATTGAATCAATAGCATGTATATTAATAAGTTTGCTAGCATGAATATGTCTTAAGTCCAAACAAGTATCAATACATAGCATTTAATCAAGACTGGCTAGACCTTGAATCAAAGCATGTATATCAACAAGTTTGTTAGATATACATTTTCATATTGTTTACACAATGATAAAAGTCATGCATTCCTCTCAGCCACTCGCATCAGAAAGTAGGTCTAAATTGAGGCTTACGATGGTCTTCAGCTGGTCCATCAACTCCAATTGGGCCTTTTTTGTTCTTCCGTTTCTAAACTTTAAGTTTAGTCTTAACAGTTTATTATATACAGGATCTCCCTTCTAGACTCTATTCTATGTGTTTGTTTGTTACATATGTGTTATTTGTCACTACAAGGAAAGTCACCTGTAGCGACGACAAAAGTCGTCGCAATAGCCCCAAAAAGTCGTCGCTATAGGTTATAGCGACGACATGTCGTCGCTGTTAAGTCGTCGCTATAGGTTAGTCGCAATAGGTCAGAATAGTCGTCGCTACAGATGTCGTCGCTATAGGTAAGGCTATAGCGACGACTTGTCGTCGCTATTGAGCTCTGACACATTTTCTTTTTTGATTTATTTTTATTATGTTAATTATTTAAAAAAAAAAATTTTTTTTCGAAATTATCTATAGCGACGACATATAGTCGCTATAGAGTATGGTCAAAAAGTCAAAGATAGGGCTATAGCGACGACATGTCGTCGCTATAGATCAAAGTCAAAAAGTCAGACTTTGATCTATAGCGACGACATGTCGTCGCTATAGCCGTATAAAAAAAATTTAATTTTTTTTTTGTTTTCTGTAATTTCCAGTTTTTGAACCTGTTTATTCAACCATAACATTCTAAACCTGCTGCAAATAAGATTTTATCAAACATAAAAATACATTCACATTCATGTTTACATCTCAAAGTTATCAACCAACCAAGCATAACAAAGTTATAAGTGTTTTAAAATCCACAACTTCATCTATTCATCGTCATCGTCATCGTCATCTTCTTCTTCCTCTTCCTCTTGATCTTTTTCTTGATTTGTTTCGAATCCAGGATAGTAGAATGAGCTAGAGCCTTGGCCTCCTTGCATGGACATCAATTTGTTTATTTGTTGTTGCATCATTGCATTGATGCGTTGTTGCTCCTCCCAGCGAGCATTTGCCTCGGCAAGTTGTTGTTGTAGCTCATTTGCTGCAGGATAGTACATTTGTGGAGGCAGGTCTGGGGTTACACTTTTAACTTTTCTTCCCACGCCCCTTTCGTGCCCACGCCGCTCACCTAATGAGCGCTGCAGCACTTCCACTTCATCTACCGGTGTGTCATCACCACCGGATGCGGATTTTGCTTTGTTTAATTCTTCATTAATGTTCCCCTACATTAAAAACACAAGACAAACATATGTTAAATATTTGACAAAAATCCGTCAGCATAACTGTTGTAAAATGACTACCCAAAATGTATACTAAATGGCAACAAATCCTAATTCAAAAACAATAATTCCCAATTCAATCAACAAATATCTAACAATTCATGTTCACCCATCCTATATATTAAAATGTATACTAAATGGCAACAAATCCTAATTCAAAAACAATAATTCCCAATTCAATCAACAAATATCTAACAATTCATGTTCACCCATCCTATATATTAAAATGTATACTAAATGGCAACAAATCCTAATTCAAAAACAATAATTCCCAATTCAATCAACAAATATCTAACAATTCATGTTCACCCATCCTATATATTAAAATGTATACTAAATGGCAACAAATCCTAATTCAAAAACAATAATTCCCAATTCAATCAACAAATATCTAACAATTCATGTTCACCCATCCTATATATTAAAATGTATACTAAATGGCAACAAATCCTAATTCAAAAACAATAATTCCCAATTCAATCAACAAATATCTAACAATTCATGTTCACCCATCCTATATATAAAATGTATACTAAATGGCAACAAATCCTAATTCAAAAACAATAATTCCCAATTCAATCAACAAATATCTAACAATTCATGTTCACCCATCCTATATATTAAAATGTATACTAAATGACAACAAATCCTAATTCAAAAACAATAATTCCCAATTCAATCAACAAATCCTATTACTTACCCAATGTTGCTCGGCCAATTGATTATACCATCCCGAGCTTCCCTTATAATGCATGTCCCTCCAGCCTTCCACATGTTGAGGCGTACCACCCTCCTTGACCTTTAAACAATAACAAATATTATCATTAAGATATCAAATCAAAATTAATACATATTTTGATAACACTAAATTATAACCTCATCATAACGCCTCTGAGCGTATGATTGGGTCCCATGATAGCTTCCATACAGCTGTTTTGATCTGTTAGCTGTATTCTTCATAGATCTGTTTTTATATGTTGAAGTTGTAAACAGACCATCAATAAGCTGCACCCACTCTTCTGGGCCCATGCCTCTGGGAGGATTTTGCTTGGCCCTTTCTGTGTTGTCATAACCCCCTACTTTGTCAAAGTGTTTTTTTAACTTTGTTTTCCGGTCTTTGTACCGGTTCGCACAATCAGCTTGAATCCCAAGCTTAATCCCATCCCAATATTCAGTATTGTGGTAGTGGGCCAGATCAAAGTAATTCTATAAAAGTTGATATGATTAGAAGATAACAAAAAATATGAAACCTGTATACAAAAAGTATTAGTAAGTATGTATACTGACATGAAGAGTGGTCAGTATAGACATCTTCACATCCCCCGGAACCTCCTGCCAGCTCCGATAATGAAATGGAGCATGTCTGTCCACTTCATTGGATATTAACCGAATAAATAGCTGGTAATTTTCTCCAACAGCTCTGTATAGGTTGGAGGAGAAATCAAACTCTATTGGAAGTGGTCTGCTTCCATTCTTTTGGAATTTGTCGTACAAATTCAAGTTTTTCCCCGAAGATCTTCGTTTGCTTGGTTTCGCTACATTAACACATGAAATTAAAAGTTACCAAATTGAATAATATGGGCAAGGAGATTAAAAATATATTATACTAGAAACTTACAAGATTCACAGCTGTTTGGCACCCTGTAAGAATGCCCATGTGGAGGTTCATCACCTCCGTCACCGCCATGGTATCCAGCTACATCCGCCATTCCTTGGACAAAAGCAAATAAATGTTAACAATTTTAACAAATGCAGCAATACAATATTAACAATATAAACAATTTACAAGAAATACAACAATGAAATAGCAAAAAATGTAAACAATTATATCAAAAGTAAATAACTATCATACATTTATTCAGAATCGTCACTACAATAATGTTTTTCTATTTCATCATCATCATCATCTTCCTCATCTTCATCTTCTTCTTCATCTTCATCTTCCTCTTCATCATCGTATTCTACTTCATCATCATCAATGAAAATCTGATCATCCACACCTTCATCTAAAGGTGCCCTCATAGGCAACGGGCCTAAGTCGACTACTAAGTCACAAAAATCTTGAGTTTCTTGCGAGACATTCAACTCATCATTAACAACTAAGTTATAATCAGATGATTGGTTGTCGTGTAATATATCTACTTCATTAGGCCCAATCATACTTGGATGATCCCAAAGTTTACGATGATGAACATTTTCTACAACCCTCCAATTACCGGTTGTTCGAGAAGGATCTTGAATATAAAACACTTGTTTAGCTTGTGTAGCTAAAATGTATTGTTCGTTAACAAACCACTCACGGCTAATATCAATTGCAATAATATTATTCTTCTTAACAAGGCGTTTACCCGATGTGTTGAACCATTTACAACGAAATACTACAACTGAATAACTATTTACATAGTTCAACTCTACAATCTCCTCTAGTTGACCATAAAAGTGAGTACCATCTTCTCCTATTGTAACAACACCACTATTCTGAGTAGTGCGACGGATATCACGACTGTGTACCACAAATCTAACACCGTTGACTATACAAGCCGTGTACACATATGCATTCAATGGGCCATGTGCTAATGACTTTAATTCATTTGACAACTCCACGGACAATGATGATGACGACGACGACGACGATGACATATTTGATTTATATCGAAACCATGAAGAGAATCCTGTTTTTAGATCACGTCCAGGAAATTCAGATTCAAATTCACTATACAATTAACAAACATTATAGATTAGTTTACTAAAGCAACTAATATGAAAATTAACCAAGTAAATAAATACGCTTACGATTTGTAGTCTTTAATCTCATCGCAGTTGCTTAATACAAACCATTCCAATGATTTTCTAACATCTTCAGAAAGTGATATTATTTTCTTCTTTGAAATTGGGCGGCATTGTGATGAAAAAACATGAAGATGTCTCTTGGGAACATCAGCATCTGCGTTTCTATCAGGACGGTTGAATTTGGTTTGCATACCTTCAAGATACATAGAACAGAAGGTCAATGCTTCATCTGCAACATAGCCCTCTGCTATTGATCCTTCAGGTCTGGCTTTATTTCTAACATATGTCTTTAGCTTCTTCATGTATCTTTCAAAGGGATACATCCATCTCATATACACAGGCCCACCAAGAATAGCCTCTTCAGGCAAATGAATAACTAAATGAACCATTATGTCAAAAAACGCTGGAGGATATATCAACTCCAAATTACATAGTATCTTGATCACATCTTTATGAGCTTTCTCCATGTCTTTCACATCAAGTGACCGTGCACAAATTTTTTGGAACACGGTGCAAAGATCAATTATTGTTGTTGAAACATTTGGGGGCAAACATCCTTGTACACCTATTGGCAACAATCGTTGCATTAAGATGTGATAATCATGAGACTTTAACCCGATTATATTTGAATTATTAGGAAGCACCTTGTTTTTAAAGTTCGAACCAAAACCATCGGGTAGTCTCACCCCTCTAATAAACTTACAAAAACGTTCTCGATCTGTAGGTGTGAAAGAGTAAGGGGCATGTGGTTGGTAAAACTTGTTGTTATTCTTAGTTAGCCAAAGATTTTTTCGAATACCCATCTTCTCTAAGTCTTGTCTTGCTTTAGGCGTGTCTTTTGATTTTTCATTCATTAGTGAAGTACCCAACAAACTTTCACACACATTTTTCTCCACGTGCATAACATCAAGATTGTGCTTTAAAAGAAGGGAAGACCAATAATCTAACTCAAAGAAGATACTTTTTTTGCTCCAATTCAACTCTGATGCAGCTCGCTTTCTTTTCACACCTCCATGACTTGGATGTTTACCCGGAACACGAATGGGAAGGCCTTGTAATTGTTTTAATATTTTTGCATTACTTAACTGTTTAGGAGGATCTCTAGTCTCCTTTTGGCCATTAAACAACAAATTTTCCCGTAATTTATGACTTTTAGTCAAAAATCGTCTATGACCAACAAAAGCTATCTTGTTAGTTATAGAGCACGAGGGTGTGTCTTCGTTACAAGTAGAACATGCTTTATAACCTTGACCACTCCATCCAGACAAGCTACTACGAGCAGGATAATCATTAATAGTCCACAAAAGAGCCGCACGCATCGTGAATATGGTTTCAGTGTGTGCATCTCTCATTTGCACTCCATCAGTCCACAACGTTTTCAATTCATCCACCAAAGGCCTTAAAAAACATCAATATCCTTTCCAGGAGATTTAGGTCCAGGAATTAGCAAAGTTAACATGAAAGAAGACTCTTTCATACATAACCAAGGCGGTGTATTGTATGTTGTCAACACCACCGGCCACATACTGTAAGTCTGACTCATGTTACCAAATGGATTAAAGCCATCTGCAGCCAAACCCAAACGAACGTTCCTGGGTTCCTTAGCAAAATTAGGATATCTGTTATCAAATTCTTGCCATGCCTTCCCATCAACCGGATGACGCATCATACCATCTGTTGAGCGTCCGGTATTATGCCATATCATATCTTTCGCAGTGAATCTAGAACTAAACCTTCGTCGAAGACGTGAAGTTAAAGGAAAGTAACGCAATACTTTTTGTGCTACTTTCTTTCCCTTTGTGTTTTTGTCAACCCATCTGCTCTCATTACAAACTGGACAATTTTGCATAAGAGAATTCTCTTTCCAGAATAGAGCGCAATCATTAATGCAAGCATGTATAGACTGATATCCTAAACCAATTTTTCTCAGTTTCTTCTTAGCTTCATAATGAGAGGCTGGAATCTTATTTTCTTTCGGGAATGCAACTCTTAAAAACTCTAAAAGTTGGTCAAAGGAACTATCAGTCCATTTATTAATAACTTTAATATGCATTAATTTTGCCAAAAAGTTTAGGGAAGACATCCAATTACAACTAGGGTATAGCTAGGTATTAAGTTCCTTAAATAATGCGTCAAACTCCGTGTCTAAGCCATCTCCATCCTCATTTACATTTTCGTCATATGTATTCTGCTCACCAATGACATCATCAAGTGCATCAAACATCTCATTATTTGTTAGTGGAGGATTATCTGGGTTCGTAGCCCACATTCTTTCAACCTCTGAAGCATTGGAATATTTCTCACCATGATGTACCCATGTTGTATATGACTGTAGAAAACCACGGTCATGTATGTGGGCATAAATTGTAGCCAAATTCTGGAGAGATCGTTTAGAATTTGCACAACTTTTACACGGGCAATACCCTTTACCTTCACCATTGGCATGATTCTTTGCAATCTCCATAAACTTCTTAAGACCGTTTAAAAAATCCGGAGATCTCCGGTTTCGTAATGTTATCCAACTTTTATCAACTTCCATGTTAGTTATCAACACATGAACCTAAACATGCATATCTAGATGAAATTTATAAACACATAAACATAAACATGCTTATAAAAAAGTCAATGTTACAAAGGAAACATAAACAAGACATACAACATATCTAAACATATGCATACAAATGAAATTCATACATTACATAAACATAGACTTACACACATACATAAATTCATATCTTAATTTAGCTCAAATCATTTAACTTGATGTTTTCTAACATACACACATAACATAAACATAAATACACAACATTCCTAAACATATGCATACAAATTCTAACCTTAAGTTAACACAAGTTAAACATCTACACATTATCCTTAAATTACATATACTAACATCCTTAAATTCTAATCTTAACTTAACATAATAACCCAACATATATACTAATAATCTAACAAGAACATAAAGAAATGTGTTTCATCAATAAATAATATCAAATAAACATGTTTCATCAATGAATAATACATCACTAACCATTTTTTTACATACACAACAATTATAAACAACATACCCAAACAAATGTGTTTCATCAAAATACCTAAACACATATGAAAATTGAAAATTAAACATACCTATGTCAAATAAGTTCCAAGAAAGTTTCAACTCGAAATTAACTTCATATCATCCAATACATTGCAAAAAAAATATGAAAAAAAATAAGAAATCCATTTATAAATTCGTTAATACAAAAAAAAAAAATTACACAAAAAAATCATACCTACGAAAAAATGAGGAGGATCCAACAATCTTCAACAACCCAATCAAACCTACAACCATATAAATCCATAAATCTTTGCAAATCAATGAAAAAACAAAAAAAAATGATAGATTTTGCAAAAAAACACATACCTATACAAATGAGAAGATTTTAAACATCCATTAGTGAAGAAATTGCCTCCAAACACCCACAAGAACCGAAAATCGCCGTCCCTTTTGAAGAAAATGAAGAAACTTGAAGAATTCTGAGAAAATGGCGATCTGCGCGAATTTTTGGGTATATTAACCCTATAGCGACGACATGTCGTCGCTATAGGTCAACATCGAAACTGACGCGCGCATTAAATTCTCTGCGAAAAGTAGGTTTGTCTTTATTCCAGCCTATAGCGACGACATGTCGTCGCGATAGGTTAATTAAATTTTTTTTTTTTTTTTACTCTTACAAATCTGATAAAAAGAAATTAAAAAAAAAAAAATTAATAAATTTCGGCTATAGCGACGACATGTCGTCGCTATAGTTTTTTCACAAAAACCGCCAATTAATTGGTCAAAGGCGCCCTTTTCACCTTCAGCTATAGCGACGACATGTCGTCGCTATAGCTTAAAAAAACTGAAAAAGTACTTTTAAGCTATAGCGACGACATGTCGTCGCTATAGCCGACTCTATAGAAACGACTTTAGGTCGTCGCTGTTGCTTTTGTCCCCTTAGTTGGCTTTTCTTGTAGTGTGTCCTAATTTCTGTTTATGTATGCATGCAATGGAGCAGGGACATGAAGTTAACAAGAGTGTTGAAACCGGTGCTAAGAGCAACATGAGGAAGAGAAAGAGGTATTGTAAACATAAAAAGCCTCTCGTATGGATATAATAGAGAGACTTACTGGGGATAAGTTTATTGGATGTTAATTCTTTTGTAACCTTGAGTCTATGTTTTTATATTAATTCGTATGGTTTTATTTGTTTACGTAAATATGCATGTATCATGTATGCATAGAACTTAAAGTCAAAGTCTATGATATAAGAAATAATTAAGTTGGGTTATTTGCTGGGCCACATAATATAGAAGTCAGAGATCACGTGCAACAAATTAGCAGTATGACGGTTTGGAAGAAAACTGCCAAGATTAACATGTGGCTTCATCCTAGTGTATTCTCATTGTGTATATAAACCTTATGGTCAATTTGTAAACGTATGATTGTACGTATGTTTGTATTTGGTTTATCAATTGAATACGAAACATTCTGGTGTGTATTTTTTCACTTTTCAATTTCATAGTTTGTTGTTGTAATCATGATCGGCAATGGTTCATTTGATCCTGAATTCAAGACCACTAACAGAATTTATTTAAATTAGCAGATTAGGGGGTGCTTATTTGTATTTATTATCCAATATTAATAATTTCGATGGACATGTTTTATTAATAACTATAACATTTAGACCCTTATTATGAAGAAAAGCTTAGTGATTCCCAACTCCCAAGTTATAAGACATAACACACAAGCTTCTTATTATCTTTTTTTTCTTTCTTCATGGTATCATGCTCATCAAAACCAAAGAGAATTCTTTTCTTTTCTTCAAAGATAAAGACTGATCAAACCATTCCTGTGTTAATCAAAAAATCAGTTCTTATCTTCAAAATCTGCAACTTAGAAATCTTTTCTGCAATTTGTTTTCTTTATTTTCCGTGCATCAAGTGTAGCAAAACTAGCAGTTTGAATATCAAACTGGTTGGTTGTTTGGAGCGTGGAGTACAACTTTACTCAAGAGAATGAGATGTCTTATCTGTGTGAGAAAGAGTTGTCATAGATTTGTTCAACTAGTATTATATAATTACAAAACTGTTAATTTACAAGTATTTTTTTGTCTTTTTTCCCCCTCTAAACCAACCTTGCTTCACATTAACATGTATGGCATGCTACCTTACGCAACCTTGTCCTAGATGTTTACTTCAAAAGTCGACATTTTTTTGTTTTAGTTTTTAGTTCTCTTTTTTCTCTGGAACCAGTGAAATTTTTTTTATCATAACATGTTAGATATTTTAGTGTAATTGGCTTGACTTTGTTAATCAATGGGAACCATGAAATTCATTAAATAAGCTGGGTGTAGGGTGCACGTTTGTTTAATGTTTTATGATTTAACGAAGGTTTCAAGGAGGTAACTGGCGGGAATCTAGGGCAGTGTCCTCGAAGAGAGCGGGGTCAAAGAGGCGACAACCCAGACGGGTCTCGCAGAAAATTTTAAAATAATTTGTTTATTTATTTTTTTGACAACAGTTAAGAAATTGTTTCATCAACATCGGTTCTTCAAAATCAAAACGATTTTTAAATTCGTTAAAATACCTTCTCCGTCGCTTCACCGGCGGCCTTTCTCCTAGGTCGGATTTACTCGATTGGTTTCTGATTCCACATGCATCCTCCTCTACGGTGTCGGTTATAGGAACGAAAAAAAGTTGATTTTGCCAAGGTATGTTAGACACATCATCGACGTATCCTTCCGGGAGACGCCTCGCATCCTTTTTAGTCCTCATGCTTCGAAACGTTAAAATGAGATGGCGTCGATGATGGAGATGGCATCGGCTGATGATGGAAATTTGAAGAAGATAGTTTTGAAGAACAGATTTTTGAAGAGGGAGATGCGTGAAATTTGATTTGGGGGAAGTAGGAGTGTACGGTTTTGACTTTTTTTTTTAAATTGAGAAAGAGTACAACTGGTAATTACAATTTTACCCTTTTTGTATTTTTTTTTGTACCTTCATGAGATTTTTTATTCCAAAACAATCTAATAATACTTTTTATATTTAATCTCATCCATCAAAAGTTTTAATCATTGGTTAAAAAATGGTTTCCAAAATATCTTTTAACTAACCTAAGTTTCGAAAATAACCCTCACATAATATATTTGCCAAAAGAGAGGCTTCAAACTGCCAAGTGTGCATTAAAAATACGCAATTAAATCCAGGTGTCATTTATCTGCAACTTTTGGCCTTCTGAAATCCAACTCATTCACCGAATACCACGCAACCAATTACGTACACATGCTCTCCCGCCTACAAAACCACCTCTTCTTCTGTCAGAGCGGCACTGTCCCCAATTATCAACCTAGGGTTTCAAACCCAAAGCGACCGGTTTCCACGTCAATATCATTTGGATTGGAATGAATTCGAGATTCTTTCTGCACTTCTGACACTGATCGGCTCCTCATCGGCTATCAGTCATCGACGATAACAATGTCGTCGCCAAGGACCCATCATCCAGATGTTTCTACGGTATTAAGATGTTGATCAATTTAATTGTCTCAAATTTTATTAATCTTTTCAATTTTGGAATGAATGTTTGGGTCCTATAATTTTCTTATTGTGATATATATTCATTGTCGCATTGATCATTCACTCCAACGTGTACGTCGGCAATGTTGCTGCGATTGATACATGAGTTTGTTTTTTTGGTGATATGATTTACTAATATGCCTGTAAAGTTTTTAACATGAATGTACTGTTCCATTGGGGCTTTATATAAATTTAAGTATGTTGGTAAGTTTTAGGGTGATACTTTCATGCATGCACAGGTGACAAGGTGAGTTGTGGTTAAAGCCAACTTGACATATATGAAAATTAAGCTTGTTTTAGCCCGATAATGATGTTGTACAATTAGTTTGGCTGGACAGTAGATACTAGCTGTCAGCTAAACTTGGAAGTTGAATGAAAATGGTGTAGTTAACATACATAAGCACTACAACAAGGTTGGAAAATAGAAAAGGTGTGTAAGAAGACAAGGAAGAAAGTCTAAGATATAAAAAGATGATATGATTATGATTTTTCATTAGAGATGACTTTAAATCACAACATCTGGCCAGGTTTTCATGGACTTGTCATGTGTCACTGTCTTACAAATTTGTTTAGCTATTTACAAAGTTGTATTGATCTCATTAACGTTCCTGATTGTGTCTATATTATAGACAATTGGATAATAGAATGGTCGGTAATATTTTATCTGCCTTTGTAATTTATTCATTAAACTAAGCAAATAAAGATATCGCAATACTATGTTTATCTTATAGGATCTAGGGTACGTAGTAGAACTAGCTTACTTTTCTCTTGGACGGATCGATATGAGCATGTGCTTGATGTGCGATCGCACATGGCCTCTTTTTAGGGGTTGGGTTTTTGATTTTTTTTTTTTATATATATTTATAGACCGATAAAGATTTGATTAACAACTTTAATCTGCTTTAATGAATGTTAGAAAACATCAAGATTTGTTTAGGTATGTGAAACCCTTCATTTTATTACAACAAAATGTTTTTCTATTATCTATATATTGACTTGTTGTTATCAGTATCATTGTCAAAGTTATGATATTATTTATATTCATAAGAGAGCCCATTTGTAATATTCGTTCATGCCATCTAACATAATGGGCACGAGACTTCCCTTTAATCCTTGCAAATGAAAGTTAAATGGGGGATGCTTCTCTTTTTCATATATCTTAAAATTTGAAAACAGTATTTCTTATGGAAAAACATACACCACAAAAAAGGCTCTGTCCTAACAAAATTTTAGAAGTCTTTTCCAATGACTTTTTGTCGGTATAGGTTTTTCCCTCCTATTTTGATGGCATCTCATTGATATTTCATTTGTTCGTATATGTTCGAGGCAAAAGGTCAAATATGTTTTCGGTATAGATGTCATCGGCATAGGATCACGGATCACCTGTACCGACGACTTATTGTCCGTATAGCTCGGTAATTAAAAAATTAAAATAAATAAGAGAAAATGTTACCTATCCCAACATGCAAGTTGTCTCGGTATAGACCAAAAATAAGAAAAAACAAAAAAAATGTAAAATTAGCATATACCAACAATTTGTCATATATATAGCCCAAAAATTAAAAAAAAAAAAAACCCTATACCAACAACTAACTGTCGATATAGGGTCATTTTTTTGTAGTGATATGCCATACTTTTGCTACTGAAGCATGATTCTTCTACATATTGGTTCTTACTTTCATTCTCTTTTCTTAATGGATTGTGATGAGAATCTTTTCCCAATGTTTTATTAGTAAGGTGAAAGAGAGAAGTTCATCTATATATTGTTTACTTAACCATTGTGAGGTTGAGAATAATTAAGTTGCACAATCTTTGTGAGAACCACAAGCAAAAAAGGAAACCCTTGATGTACATGGATAGTAAGAAGTTTAGGTATATTATGTTAGTTCTAATTTTGTATTTACAAAACTAAGAGTTTCTAAGTAAGTTTTTTTGGAGTCATAGTTTTCGTCGGTTAAGTTAAGCTGGGTGTCAAGGGTTCTCAAGTCTAAAGGGGGTTCTTGTAAACAATTTGATTATCAGAAAATCAATACTTGTAAGTTTCCTATTTTTATTCCGAAACCTGTTCCTGTGATTTGCCAATTCATTAAAATCCCCAGTCGTATTTTCTTTTTCTTTTTTTAACGGCTTCATGCTGAATAACTGATTTAAGCTCAAATGGACACACATCCAAGGGCAAGCCCAGTCGTCACCCCTCCACCCACTAGATAAGCGGGAACCAGATAAATCCGTAAACCCGAATCCTCCAATAATAGTTAGCAGTACTGAACAAGCGAGTCATCGATCGGTCCGGGGAAAGAAAAGGACTGCCTTTGAAAAAAGAAAGAAAGGAACTCGCTTCACTCGCTAGGCCTTCAGAACAAAGGCGATTCTGTTCATGCTTCAGACGATTTGGCTAATGATATAGACTTCTATACTAATTCTATTAGACTTCTTCTATTATAAATAGAAAGGCGAACCTATAGGCCTGTTTGGCGCCTTTCCAAAGTCAACCTAAAAAAAGACCTTTGCTTTGGGAAGTAAGGACCGAGTGAAAAATGAAAAACGTCCGCTAACGCCCACGGGAGAAGATCTTTTTTAGATCAGCAACGAATGTCTTGTATCTATGAAGAAAGATTTCTCCCTGCTTAGGTTTGAACCCCTGATATCAATGAGATGCAACTTCTCTCCTTCTTCGCAATACCACTAGTAGTATTATCTGATCTCAAAGTATCATATGTTACAACAACCTAAAAAAAATTAAAATACTTTGTCAACCAGAAAACTTTAAGTGGGATGAAAATTGTACGAAGAAAAGAACAAGAAAACAAAAGATTACTGGAGATAATCAATGATATCATTTACTTCTCCCTAGCTTTCTCTCTTCTATCCCACATTCATCTATTATGCAAAGTATAAAAATGTTTTAGGAAGAATACAGTTTAGGAGATTAGTGAGAATTAACTCTTAATGATCAAGAGTTTACAATTTTCTTTTGGTCTTTGGATCATTCCTTTTGGTTTTCTCTGCGAATTTGCTTATCTTGAAATCACCTTGTTTGACTTATTGGCTCATGATCACATTTAAAAAGGGTATGCATATTTATAGAGGAGGTGAAAAAATGTCATCAGTATTCATTTTATTGTAGTTATAGACGCTTCTTCTTTTTATTCTAATCTGATTTGTGTGATTAAATGCTTCTTCATCTATTTTCTAGCCTACCACAACCATTTAGGAATAGTATGCTTTAGTTCCCTTTCTTCTTTGGCACCTTATTGCTTAATGCTTGCAGAATTGATGAATTTTGGACAATGTAATACTCAAACGTTATATGTGAATGCAAAAAATGCTTTTCTACCTATAAATATTTTTCCACATTTTTTTAAAATTTTTACTTTGGAAAGTGATTTCTGTTCATATTCAGCCGGATGCAGCACTTCAAGAAGCAACTACAAGTCTTTCACATATTTCTTTGGTTATTGACTCACTGAACAATGAAGTTGAAGCTCAGCGTTGTGTTTATGTCAAGGTACATTCTTACACAAGCCAAATTCTCAGAACACGCCTTGTTATCAAAAAGATTATATTTCATTATTTTATGCTGATTGTAAATCTTGCAGAATAGAATGGAAGAGAACTGGATGAAACTTGCTGAAATCACTAAAAATAATCACAGGCTGTCTGTAGAAAGAGGAAATTTAGGGAAAATAAATGGTTCTAAGTTTGACAATTTATTGACTAAGAGGCAGAAGGATGCAATTGACATGCAAAAGGGAGATGCTATAAGCAGCTCTCAAGAAAATAAACAGGCTTCAGTAATTCTTTTAGGAGCTGGCATTGCAGCCAAAACTTCTATTATACCCATTAATCTTCCAAAAGAGAACAAAATTCCTCCTTATACCACATGGATTTTCTTTGATAGGTGAAGTTGCCTGTATTCACTGATTTATTATTATTTTTTTAAAATCTTGCATGTATGTAAAGCAAAACCTCATTCAACATAAGTATTCTTTATCAGATCTTTTGATGATGGTTTTCTTTTTTAGGTGAGTTACCTGTTAATGTTTTTTTTTAGTAATTGAATGTAAATGCAGAAATCAAAAGATGACAGACGATCAATCTGTACTAGGCCGAAGAAGAATATATTATGACCGAAATGGGGGTGAAGCTCTGATCTGCAGTGACAGTGAGGAAGAAATGATTGATCATGAAGATCACAAGAAACAGTTTGTTGTGTCTGAAGACAACATCATCTGGTCTGTTCATATATGTTTATATGTTTCTATTTTCCCCATCATACATATGCTGATTCACAAATATTCTTTCAGTCCGGCTTCAAATAATAAGTGCTTGTTGTTATGGTGTCATAATGCTTCCAGGTCGACCATTGAACAGACCGGAGAATCAGATATGGTCTATAATTTATTAGCCCAACGCTTGTCTAGAAAACCTTGTGAAATCAAGGTAGGCATTTACCGGATATTACATTCTTGTTTGTGATTTTTGATCGTTGTTTAATCTTTTTTTTACTTCTATGTTGATTTATGAAACATATATTATTAAACATTTTATACAGGAACAATACAAATCTCTTAAATCCTCTAAACCTAAGGATGCTGACTCCTATACAAACTCGTTTTTAGATCAAGATCTTGAAGCAGCTCAGGATTCATTCAACAAACTATTTTGTCGCAGATGCCTAGTAAGAATTATTATGATTTCTATTATGTTTTTGGTGCTATACTTGTGTAGTCAAATTAATCTTATGTTTGCATTTTCAGATATTCGACTGTAAATTACATGGGTGTTCACAAGAGCTTATATATCCCGTTAGTTGACCTTCCTTCATTCTGGTTAATTTTACCTGATTCCTATGGCTTTTTATGTTTATGTCAAAATTACTAATTAGGCTGAAAAGTATGGCTCTGCTTCGAAAAGCATGGATGATGAAAATGCCCCTTGTAGCCCTCATTGTTATCTCCAGGTCTTTGTTTTTTTTATACCAGAAAATGTTTGCTTGTTCCCTTATATGGTTAATCTTCAACTTTCTAATCGATATATCTTTATCTTCAAAAGTTGGAGGGAAATGCAGTGGTATCCTCTCCCCTGCAGATCAATGCTGAACAAACAGTCATGGTTTCATCAGCAGCTAATGGGGTTCCGATTATCAAGGAAAAATCTTGTTCCCCATTTTTAAGAAAGAGGTTAAAGACTTCATCAAATGCTCAAAAAGATATTGAAAGAATTGACTCTGAAACTATGCCAGTTCATGAGGAATATCCTACTAATCATTCTCCGTCATCAAATAAAAAAGAACGGGTCAGAAAATATGTAACAGGTGGAAGCAAAGAAGCCAAAGAATTTAGCTCATCATCACTAAAGACTAAGCTTTTTAGTACAACTCAGCCTAGTAGAAAAGACTCTTTCGTGCCAACAGGTAGTCAACTAGTTACTTGTAGCAACAACACAAAGAAGAGCAACATGTTTGTGTATGATCATACATTTAGACACAAAACTGATTTTGAGTCTTGGAGAACTCTGGAGAAGTCTTTATATAAAAAGGGTCTAGAGATCTTTGGCAGAAACAGGTTGGTACATTTTTGCTTACGGAAATTCATACATTCTGAATGATCTGTGTTTATTGCAGATCACTTGTTATCATTCTTTCTTACAATGCTTGATCCTTTCTCTTCATTACAGCTGTTTAATAGCTAGGAATGTTATGGGTGGGCGGAAGACATGTGCCGAGGTATATCATGTCCTGCAGTATCATGAGAATAAACCATATTCTCAAGGAAGTAATAGCATAAATTCTCAAGATGAGGATGACAAGACTGAGAGTAATGAGAATATGGTTAGTATAAACAGGTTCTTCTTCAACCTATAGCAGTAACAACACCTATTGCTAACGACTAAAACACACAGGGCACTGCACGAAGAAGAAGATCAAACTTCTTTCATAGAAGAACTAGATTTCGCCGTTTGAATTACACGTGGAAGTCTGCTGGTTCCCATCCAATGAGAAAATGGAATTCTGATAAAAACAATTTGCACTGTCGTCAATATGATCCCTGTGGGTGTCATTCAGTATGTGGAGTTGATTGTACTTGCCAGGCAAATGGCACATGTTGCGAAAAATACTGCGGGTAATTAATGCTTTTATTCCATTAATGGTTCCATATGAGCCGGTGATCTCTTTAGGAACAACATCTTTATCTTGTGAGACGTAGGTAAGGTTTATCCTTATCTTACACTCTCCTAAAACCTACTATATGAGCAGGATTTTACTTATTATGCTTGTTTTGTTTATATAAAGTTTTTTTTTTTGTTTCTTGGTGTTTTATTAAACAATTTTCTCTGTTTATCATTAGATGCCCAAAAAATTGCAAAAATCGTTTTAGAGGATGTCATTGTGCCAAATGTCAGTGCAGAAGTCGCCAATGTCCTTGCTTTGCTGCTAATAGAGAATGTGACCCTGATGTATGCCGACATTGCTGGATCAGGTGATAGTTTTTTTATATTCTGTAACACGATTAGAACTACAAATGCCTTATTGGTTAGAGCACAAACACAAAGAATGAAATTGAATAATCTTCCATGTATTTATTTAAAGATTCATCAGAAAAATGATAGTCTACTTTTTAATAAAATTTCAGCTGTGGTGATGGGACTCTTGGAAGCCCTGGCAAGAAAGGCAGCAGTTATGAGTGCCAGAATATGAAGCTTCTCCTCAGGCAACAACAAAGGGTAAATATTGTCCACTAATACAGTTCATATGTTTGAAATTAGATTATTGGTTGTCACTTGAATTTCAAAGGTTGGGCATGTTTGCGCCTTTGTGGTGCGCGCATATAATGTTTATATGTGTCGGCCCTTAAGGGGCAAAAGTAAAGTGCACTAATTTTAACATTATTTTACTTTATTTTTGTGAAAATAACGTTAAAACCACTGCGTTGGTCTGTTAATCATGCATTTTGAGCCGGGAGTTTTATTGGAAGCAGTCTTCTATTCCTACGGGTAGAGGTAAGGACGTAAGGCTGTCTACATCTTATCATACCTAGACCCTACCTTAATTTTGCTAATGGTGGGATATACTGAGTACGGTGATGATGATGGGGACTTGAATTTCAAGGGTAATAATTTCATTTAACGCACAGGTTTTGCTTGGAAGATCTGAAGTCTCAGGGTGGGGTGCTTTCTTAAAGGTGAATTTAACAGCTTACGTTAGTTATTATATTATATTCTCCAGGGAAACTCATTTGATATTGTTGTTCAGAACAGTGTAGGTATAGATGAATATCTGGGTGAATACACTGGAGAATTGATCTCTCATCATGAAGCTGACAAGCGTGGAAAGATCTATGATCGTGAAAATTCTTCATTTCTTTTCAACCTTAATGACCAAGTAATAGTATGATGGATCATTATGTTTTTTTAGCCACTTGAGACATTATTCTTCTTTTATATTGAATTGAACCAAGTGATTGGTATTCTTGTGTAGTATGTTCTTGATGCTTACCGAAAAGGGGACAAACTGAAATTCGCCAATCATTCTCCAGACCCGAATTGTTATGCAAAGGTAAATACCTACTTAAATGGGAGTTTTTTTTTATTTGTTTTTTTAATATGGTGTTTGATGGAAAATTTATTTAACAAAATGGGTGAAAATAAAATAAAAGGTATTATAGTAAGTTATAAAACTAAAAAAACTAAAGTGAATTGATTGAAAAAAAAATTACAATATGTTGAATTAATTAAAAAAAATTACTATAAATTAATTTTGAAATAAAGAAATAGAAGAAAAACATACCCATTTTGGTAATATTATTCAAATTACTTGTTTTTGTAAATATATTTTCTACCACTCTGTTAAAAGAAAAGAAAAAACTCCTTAAATGTTGCCTAATAGTACCCTATATAATTTGACGATAGTTGGATGTCAAATAACGAGATCGAGTCAAGATATGGAACTGAGCGAGCCGAATCGAGCGAGAGTATGCTCGTGCGATATTATTCAAATTACTTGTTTTTGTAAATATATTTTCTACCACTCAGTTAAAAGAAAAGAAAAAACTCCTTAAATGTTGCCTAATAGTACCCTATATAATTTGACGATAGTTGGATGTCAAATAACGAGATCGAGTCAAGATATGGAACCGAGCGAGCCGAATCGAGCGAGAGTATGCTCGTGCGATAGTTGTTTACAAATCGAGCGGCTCGACTTGGTTCGGATTTGCATTATAGAGCCAAATATTGTGCTTGTTGCTCGGCTCGTTTTAAAACCGAGCGGCTCGGCTTGGTTCGGTTTGGCTTGGTTTCAAAATAAAATTTAATGTAATTTTTTTCAAAATATTTATATCAATTTCAAACTCAATAATGAAATTTTTTTAACCACATACAAATTCAGAATAAAAATAAAGTTCATAAATTAGAAATTGCATAATACGTCGTCATATAAAAAATTAAAAAATTAAAATGTTTGAATAGTTCTTCAACATCATTATTATTTAGTTTGAATACACCAACATCATCATTCATCTTTAAGAAACTTGTAACATTTTAGTGTTAATAAAAAAAATTAATATTATTTTATATACACATAATTTAATTATATTTAAACTAGCCAAAACGAGTGAGCCAAATGAGCGACTATCCGAGCGAGCGACAAGCAAGCTTACCTTGGCTCGTGCTCGGCTCGTTTAGAAACCGAACCGAGCATGCTCGGCTCGTTTAAAACCGAGCGAAATTCGAACGAGCTTATTTCGAGCTATTTCCGAGCGAGTATCGAGCGAGCGACGAGCATTTTGGACAGCCCTATATATGATTACATTTTTTAATTTATTTATTTACTAGACTAGTATTTTATGCTTTACACAAATTTAAATTAAGAAAATATAATCAATTATTTAACTTACTTAAAAATTCAAATAATAAAACAATAATATTATTTTTTAAACTTTCTTTTAAAAATGTTTTTTTTAAATTTTAGAAATCTATATAAACTGTTTATGAAGAATTACATTTTCTATAAACATTTCACTATTTAAGATGTTTCGTATTTTTAAAACGGTTTGTTATTTTAGAAGTTGTATTTTATAAAAATTTTATATTTTAGTTTAGTTTGTTTTTAAGCGTATTTCAAAATATAAGGATTCTTTTAATATATTAGAAAACTATATTTAATTTGAGAAAGATATTAATTAATTAGTATTTGATTTTATTATTTAACAGAAGATATATGCATTAGAAGAAAAAAACGATAAAATTGTTATGAGAAATCCTCTATAAAAGTATGACGTGTCTAATTTATTTTATTTATTAATATAAAGGCTTTTAAATAAATGATTGTAGGAGGTTTTAAGCACATTATATAACTTTGACTCATATAAAGAACCATTTGATTCGTTTCCTTTTTAAGTTTTTTGATTGTATCTGTTTGGCAATCAAAGGGCTTATAGCCTCAAACGGGTACCCCTTTGAATTTCTGAATAGGAGGTTTTGGATTCGGGTCTCATATAGAGCAAAAAAATGTTCTACGTTGAGTTAGGGGTTTTCACAGTTAGGGTTTCCTTCTAGATTGTGGTGTCAATATGCCAATTTAAGCAATGTTACTTGACGTTAATTGTTTTTAAAAAAAATCTATTATGTGGACATCTATTTGACAGGTTATGATGGTGGCTGGAGATCACAGGGTCGGGATATTTGCTAAAGAAAGCATCTCTGCCGGGGAAGAACTATTTTATGATTATCGTTATGAACCCGACAAGGCTCCTTCTTGGGCTAAGAGGCCCGAGGACTATGGTTCAAGAAAAGAAGATGTTTCCTCTTCTAGCTGCCGGCCCAAGAAGCTTGCTTAATTAACTACTACATAATTAATTACCCAAAAAATTATTATTTTATTTTAACAAAATAAATTACGTTTCGTAGCCAAATAGCAAAATTCTGTACATTTACGTATTTGGATTTCAGCTATTTAAGTATCTTTGAAAAATGAATCATGCAAGCTAACTAGATTTTTGTTTTGCACTCTTTTGTATTCCGTTTAGACTTGGTTGTAATTTCAGCTCCTTTATTTTTAATAAAATATTATTAGACATGCTTAGGTCTTAATTAACCAAACATGTTTTATGATATTTTATTAAAAATAAAAAAAAACGGAAGTTTAAACAAAATTTAAGAGAAATCCTAATAATGCAACACACGAATATAGTTAGCTGATTTATTAGAGGACCAAAATAATACTAGCAATTTAAACATCATGTGTAATTGTGTAAAGACAAAATTACATATTTCAACCTTTATGTTTCTAATAAATAACAAATATCAACCTTTAACTATATTAATTACGCTAAATAACCTTTAAGTATTTAAGTTGTTTTAACTTTCAACCTTTACATTAACCCCAGTTAGATTTACCAGTTAAATCTAGTCATGTGCAAAACATGTGATGGGCATTCTAGGTATTTTGATCTTTTGTTATTTTTAAACCTAAAACCACCCAGAAGTTCACGCGGTTCCTCCGTTTTCGGTTAGTGTTCATCCAGAAGTTCACATGGTTCCTCCATCTTCAGTTAGTGTTCGAAACATAGGGTTTTAGTCGTTATGATGGTGTTTTGTTGGTGTGGGAAACCGGCTATGATCAGAACTTCTTGGACATCACGAATCCAGGTATGAGGTTCTATGCTTGTCCTCAAGAGGTATGGATTCGTGATGTCCAAGAAGTTCTGATCATAGCCGGTTTCCCACACCAACAAAACACCATCATAACGACTAAAACCCTAGGTTTCGAACACTAACTGAAGATGGAGGAACCACGTGAACTTCTAGGTGAACATTAACCGAAGACGGAGGAACCACGTGAACTTCTGGGTGAACACTAACCGACGACGGAGGAACCACGTGAACTTCTGGGTGAGTTTTAGGTTTAAAAATAAGAAAAGATCAAAATACCTAGAATACCCATCACATGTTTTGCACATGACTAGATTTAACTAGTAAATCTAACCGGGGTTAATGTAAAGGTTGAAAGTTAAAACAACTTAAATACTTAAAGGTTGTTTAGCGTAATTAATATAGTTAAAGGTTAATATTTGTTATTTATTAGAAACATAAAGGTTGAAATATGTAATTTTGTCTTGTGTAAATACCCATTAGGGCTAGTAAAAGCATTTTAGGATCCAAAGCGGGCAATAAAAATAGACTTTTTTTTAGTAAGGTAAATATTTCTTTTCAATTTTTATAAGTCTTAATAACACAATATATTATTATTTTGATAATAGCATAACAAATATATGATAAAAAAGTGAAACTAAAAAAAAACATCATGTATTATTATCATATCAACTAACAAATTAAAAATTTTATTAAAACATATAGTCATGAATAAATTTAAGAGCCTATATACAATAAATGTTTAAAAAATTAGATAAGACTTTAATAAAAGTGAATAAATAAAAAAATTAACATCAATTAGTATCAAAATATCAACAAATAACAATATAAATTAATATAGTCATGTTAATATTTAAGAATGCTTGAAAATTTCAATCATTGGCTCCAATTTAAAATTCAAAATATCACATTAATTAGGTAGGAGAAAAAAATCAAGAATATAAAATCAAAAGTAGTTGAAGAGTTTAATTTTTAAAAGAGTAAAAAAAAATAGTAAATGTGTAATTCAACTTTTCAACAAACAACTCAAAAGTATCGTTTAATGAAGTCTAAAATTGTTGTATTGTTCACTTAGATTTTTTATTTTTAACCAATTCAACAAAAGCCTAATGTAAATATAAATGTTGTTATAAATTGCAATCCTAATATTTTAGGGGCTTCAAGCCCTAGTTGGTTAGTTTTGTTTATCCTTTAAATCTGTTGGACAGCCTATAATACTCATTAAAAAAATGATGAACGTCATTATTAGACGTTCATCACTGATCGGTTCCACGGCAAATATGAGGTCTCATTTAAGCACACTATGAAACAATAATGTACATGACTACATAAAGTTCGTTGATCTAAATACATTCAAGTTTGAGTCAAGACATGGGTAGGAATATATCATAGGTTTGATGCATACCCTTGTTAAAATCCATGCCAAAAACAATCAAGGTAGAGGTCGAGTGGGCTGGACCACATAAACTTAGGTCGTACAAAGATGACATCCGTGCCTTGTTAAGACATTAAGACTTGCTCAAGTATTAAAGTCTAAAAGATATATAAGTAAAATCATAACCCCATAAAGGACATGAGATAAAAAATGCATCAACTTTTATAGAGTGTGAAGTCTTGCTCATCTTAGTGAAAATCGCATTCATACCGATGACTCGTCTCTATTAACAACTGAATTTAAAATAACTCCTGATATCATATATTTTTTTTAGATTTACATGTTTTATTAGAACGCATCCAACATGTGTTAGTCAAAACTAAAATTAAGTCTGAAGACTTATTTACCTAAACAATCAAAAATCTTAAAATAACAATGTTTTAACTTATTAGATCAAGTTGATTTTTATTTTAACTTGATTTAGCTTGAAAAATATGTAAAAGTATGAAAATTTTTATCTTTAAAATAAATATATTACGGTTATAATATTTTTTTAAATACGTTTTTCAGCTTATTATTTTTTACCAGTGTCATTATGTCTTGATATTCATTATTGTGTTTTATTGCTTTTAAAAAATGATAAGTTTTGAAATATAAAATAGTTCAATAACACAATTGTATACAACACAATGATAAAAGTATATTTTTATTAAGAAATTTATACATGTTAATACTAAAGTTTTTTTTTTTTTAAATAAAATTCCACTTTACTAGAAGTGCATTTAAAACTGTTAATTAACGCAAGTCGTCGTAGATCACGCGCGTTCTTCGTCGTTCTCCAAAACCCTAAAACTAGTCGGTCGGTCGCCGGGGGGCTTCTGCATCTTCATTCTGCTGTAACTCTACTGATCTGAATCAATAACTGCAATCATGAGTGGAGCAGAAGCCGTAACAAGAGACAAATCCTCATCAACAACCAAAACCCCTTCTGATTTTCTCAAATCCATTCGCGGTAGACCTGTTGTGGTCAAACTGAATTCTGGTGTCGATTATCGCGGTTCGTTTTTTCTTTTATTCTTGTTCTTTCATTACATTAGTCTTTGGTACTTTAATTTTATGTTCGACTTCCAACAGCGTTTCCAAATTTTGATGAGGAGCCCTAGATTAGAAGCAATAGCACTTAAATTGTGTGTAGGGAATCGGTATTTTAACGTAATATTTGTAGATTTGAAGCTTCCACGGTGATATGTATGATATTTGTTGTTTCGGTTTACATCATTAAAATCAGAAATTTTCAAATTCCTGTATATAGTGATAGTATGTAATGTGTCAATATTGCCATCAGATTTACTGAATTGTTTATTCTTGAAAAGATGACAATAGTCATTTTTATAGTTTGTATCTAATAATGTAGAAAAGTGTCCATGTCTTTTAAGTTATTTTATAGTGACTGAGGAAGTGTGAAGTTGGTTTGAAAATGAAACTTAAATTTGACTCATGCTCTCACAATACCTGAGGATGTGTATACTGTCTAGATATAGTTGAAGTAAAGCTCATTCAAGGTTTAAAATATCTATGAGAATTATACATTAGAATGGTCAAATTTAATTTCTGAGAACGCATACTAGGACAAATGTCAAATTGGCCAAATTTAAGGGTTGTATTTTATATTTTTGTGATTGCTATAACGCTTTCAGGATAGTGTTCCATTAATACTGTGATGACCTAATCTGAGACACTGTGCACATGCATTTCCTTATCTGAGCATGCCTTAGTTGTGGTTGCCTGAGCAGTATCCTGGTTGTGGGGGTTTAACAGACACATAACTGCAACATCAATTATGTATTGTATTGCCCTGGGCTCTAAAATCCCAGATTAGGGCCCTATGGTTTTTCTTTTGTTTTTTTGTCCCCTTATGATGGCTAACTCACATACCCTCTAATCTTACACCCAAATTTACACCTTTTGTCCACCATGGAGTATGGACTTGAACCCTCAGCCACTTGGGGAGAAAGACCTTTCTTACACTTTTTGGTATTGCTAGGCCACAGGCCCTTTGATTATTGCTTTGATAGTTACAAACTTGGTTTTAAAAATAGCGCCTGAGGCATGAGGCGTTAGCCGCAAGCAGGTTAACGCTTCAAGGCCTTGAGGCAGCGCTTTATGAACTTATGGGTCAAATTTGATCAATAATTGGATATGTAGGAGAGGATATGTGTAAATAACCAATGGGATTAGAGATTAATTATGGTTTGCATGATAAAAAAAGCTCAATATGTTAAAAAGACAAGACAAATGCATCTTTTAGTTGCAGATAAAACTTATTTTGTTATAGACAGAGCAACGCCTCACGTACGTGAGGCTCTCGCCTCATGGCTATTTGAGGTCTTAGCGCCTCAGAGCGCCTCGAGCTTTTTAAAACCAAGGTTACAGAGAATAATCAAGCTCATCAGTTGATTCCCCACTACATAGTTCAATTAAAGTATGTATTCATGCATACCAAATGATAACCTTGGACCAGGGACACCTTTTCTTTTATAAATGATTGAACACCCTTTTCCTTTTCTTTTCCATCTGAAGAAGCAATGATATCATCTAATAATGCATGTTATCATATTTTTTAGGTGATAGCCCCATCATTCACTTATTCCTCACTTAAGATTATAAAGTTTGAGAAAGCGGCTTGATAGCTTAGTTCACATTGGTGCTTTTTACAACACACACATCTTCATATGGACTTGTAATATGGAACTGATTTTGTTCAATATGTTTAGCATCAGACCTTATCTCATACTAAAAATTGGATTTGTGTTTGTGCACCAAGTAACAAGAAGTTAATAATTTTGCAGGTATCTTGGCTTGCTTGGATGGATACATGAACATTGCAATGGAGCAAACTGAAGAATATGTTAACGGGCAACTAAAAAACAAATACGGTGATGCATTTATTCGAGGAAACAATGGTGAGATCTTGGAGCTTAATTCACACTTTTTTTTAAGGTTTTATTTATTTATTTATATTTTTGCAGTTCTTTACATCAGTACATCCAAGAGTACCCTTGCAGAAGGCGCCTAGTTCAACTGCTTACTCCAAGTCCATTCCGGCCCCATTTCATGTCCAGTGATTTTCATTTTTAGATATTATGTCATGTTGCTGGAACTTTTTTGTATTTTTATTATTCGTAATGAAGTTTGATGAGATATTTGAATGTAATATCAAACAGTTGCTTTATTAATTACTCTCATCCACACCTCTCTAAAGTGACAGATTACACCTTTTTTTAAAAAAACTTAAACAAGATTTTAACTTCTAAAGGTTTTAGTGAGCATGAAAATATGCTACTATTATATGCTTTAGGTACGTCTTCGTCTGATGATGAGCATTGCTGGATCCGAAAACTCCAAAAAGGATTGTATGAGGCATGATCAGATGATCTGCGATTAGTTCTTATTAAGCTGTCATTGTATCAGTCTTTGCTGCTATTCAGTAATACTAACAACTGGACCTCCATTTTTTATGCTCCAACAGCTTCATTACATCCCTCCCATCAATAAAGGTTGGTGAGCATAAAAATGAACCGTAACTGAATAAACCGACAAAAGTGTAATAAATAAGCTCATCTGGTGGTGCCACGTACTACAGACGAAGTGTAATCAAGCTCATCAGTTGATTCCCACTACCAAGTAACCGATTTAACCGATGGTTTGGTTTTAAATTTTTTTGTTAACTGATTTTTCGGTTTGGTTATGGTTGCACTTATTTACAAAATCAATTTAAACTGAATGGAACTGAAATTGTATTAAATCCCTCTAATGCCATTCATAGTTTCATGCAACTGAGTCGAGTCTGATACACTTACTATTACAGAATGTATCTTTTGTGTCAAAGATACAACACAAAGAATTAAGAATGATTTAGTTTAGGTTTTTAGTCTAGCCCTTGGGTTAAGTTTGATGAGAAAATATGAAGCAATGGCATTAGAAATTGCGAGGATACATAAGAATGTTTACAATTTTCACACACGAAATATTAAAATAAAATTGTAGTTATGTATGGTATTCTTGTCCTTGAGTGTGTTGGTAGATCCAGTATTCTCATTAACATATACGACGACACAAAGTGATTCCATCGCCCACAGGAAGTTGACAAATCTCAACTCTTGGATCAATAGCCAAAGCTTTATTAAGCTCTAACACGAAATCTCTGTAGTACCTAACATACTTTCTAAGTGGTGCATCTGGTGGTGCCACCAAAGACCCGTTCCAGAGTGTGTTATCATACCCAATCACTCCTCCGATCTTTACAAGATCAATCAACCTTTTGTGATAGTTAAGATAGTTGTCTTTATCAGCATCCACGAATATAAAGTCAAATGATCCATGAAAATTTACCTGGTTAATCGAAAATCAAAGGTTAATATCATATCTTCACTTGAAAAAAGAAAAAGAATTTAATCACTTATGGCAGTTATGATGGTCTTTGCTACATGTTTAAACCACTTGCCCAAAGACGTGTGTGTATCCTTTTGAACCACTTACATCATCAACCATTTGGTCAAGCAAAGGAAGAGCAGGGCCTTCTCTAAAATCAATCTTGTGAGCAACACCAGCTTTCTCAATAATAGGAAGCCCAATTTCATAATTTTCACGGTTAATATCCAATGCCAAAATCTTTCCATCTTCAGGGAGAGCAAGGGCAGTGGAAAGAAGAGAATAGCCGGTGTAAACACCGATCTCCATCGTGTTCTTAGCATTAATGAGCTTGAGTAACAGGTTTAAAAACTGTCCTTCATCAGCCGACGTAGTCATTAGATTCCTATGTTTCACGTGACAAGTAAAACATTTAGAAAAACCAAAATGCACCCACAATTATATTATTTTGAATCATGTGAAAGGGAAACATTGAAATAAAAACTTAATTAGTAATTACCAAGGATGCTTGGCAGTGACCTCACGTAGCTCCTTCATGGGCTGTGGTTCTCTCGGGTAGACGCTAGTTTCAAGAATGTATTGGTAAAGTGCATCGCTTTGAAGGAGACTCTTGTGACCAACTTCTTGGTGTTTTGCAGGTTGAGTTTCTCCGATGGCTGCCATTAATTATTGGGTATGTGATTTATCAGGTTAGTGTGAGCTGTGTATATATTTATGGTTGGATTTATGAACCTGAAATGTAACGAGGGGTGCGCCAGGCTTTATAGAGAGTGTTAAACATACAGGAGTTGGTCAAGTAAGAGTGAGGAAGGTGGTGCGTTGGTGCGGGTGGGGTGGGGTGCTTTTTAATTCGAAAATGACCCAGCCAACCTTATTTGACATCGGGGGTTGGTAAACCCGTTTGTTTTTATTTATTTCTTGAACGAAAATTTGAATCACTGACGGGTCATATACCCAACCGATTATATCCACACCCGATAGAAGGAATCCATCATGTGTGAGAGAAAACCCCATATCCCATTATGTAACCCCTATTTTGTTCATGACATGACTTGAACCCGTGACCTCCCATCATTGAAGTTACATGATACCTCTCCTCAACCACTTGAGCTGAGGATCATTGGTAAGTTTGTTTTTATTTCATTTAATTTATTGTTGAATAACTACTTTGAATTTTAGCCAATTTGATATTTTTTTTATGATAACTCATTAATTATTTATGCTTATTTAGTTATGGATTCTTTTTTCCTGGTTAATTTGGAGTTAGTAAAAGGGAAATTGTAATCAAATTTAATTATACATTTTTAAGAGGTTTTTTTATTTTACTTTCTTAATTAAGGATGTTACGTGATTACATGAGGACTGTACCATGCGTTGCAGCATACCAGTTACAATTTACAAATAAATTTTATATAAAATTAAGCATATAATAATTGTATATTTAGAATTTAAAAAACATTATAATGTTGTGAAAATGAACGTTAAGAGAAAAGTCCATTTAACATCCTATTAGAGTGAAAAAAAAAAAAAACTAAATAAAAATATTTCATACGATATTGTATGAAAATTATTTTTTCAATCAAAAGATTATAAATTTTCAAATATGCATCTTTTATAAAATTTATGCAACAACACGAATAAAAATAATAAAGCCACAGCTGAAAGTTCATAACTCAAGACATGTTACATAGATGAGAGTCAAAGAAAAATAAAATTAAAAACAACCATCGATCATATATAGTGAAAATTCATAATTAAATATATCATAAGATTACGTACGAACACTGATTTTTTATCAAAGAATAATCAATATATGTTTTATACTCTTCAAATACATAGAAAAACAAAAATAAAAAATTATTTGTATATATTCAAAATGGTAATATGGGGATTGGGAGGGCCAATGGGCTAATGAAATAGTAGCAGCAAACAGTACCATCAAAATGCACTCTTTTAAGGTGGCTCTTTCAAAGTACACCAAAGAATTATTATTTCTTTTAATTGTTGATTCTCTCTTTGATTGACTTGATTCCTTGTTTAACAAGTTCAACAATTATTCCTTTAGATGTGTCAATTACTCCTAGGCCCTAGCCATCTTCTTTATCACTGAACGGTCATTCAGAGACTTTAGTTGGTAATCCGGGCTATTTCTCTCTTGACGATAAAACTTCTCTCCCATCTTCTCACTAGCCGATCTTGAATCCAAACCAATAGAGCAAGATAGTAACTCACATTTATAAAAAAAAAATTGTGCTAAAAAATAAATAAAAATAACACACAACAACACTATAATTAGAGTTTATGAGAACTTCATATTTTAACAATTACAAGGCACACAAACATAGCTTAACAATCATTGGGTAGATGTGCACATAAAAACCTGTTTTTTAGACCTAAAAGGTTTATAACCGAAATTTGAATCTAATTTTCGCAAACATTTTTTAAACTAATCCAAACCATCATTTGATAAACCGGTTTGAAATTTATAGGTAGGAACTTATATTTGTGAATCGGTTTTAACTGCTTGATCGGTCTATTACCTTTGGTTAAAATCAATAGCCCTTTCTAATGGCTATATAACCGTCCATAGAAATTGAAGTCCTTTTTGGACCATTGTGGTCCTAAACGTTATTAGCATAAATAGTTGTTGGATATATTGGTTTGATCACAACACTTCCTCTGGCTATCAAATAAAAAAAATGCCTAATACAAGCAAAAAGCGCTCGCAAAGGGTGATAGTCTCAATGAAGGATGTGTCGTTCATTTTTGTTTATGGAAATCAAAATTGTTTTCACATTTTTGTTTACGAAATCATTTGGATAAACGTTGCCTGACATTAAAAACCAACCCGACTTATGGTTAAACTTAAATTAATGTCAAGCGAGGGAGTTGTTTCAAGTTTCAATGTGAAGATAGTATGTGAGATGATTAGGGGTGTTCAAAAAACCGAAAACCGTTTAAAGCCGATAACCGAATAGTATTCGTAAGCGAAAAAACCGAACCGAATTCTAAATTCAGTTTTCGGTTCGGTTCCTAACCGTATCCGAATTCCGAATTCGGTTTTCGGTTCAGTTATCGGTTTTAGATTTTTTTTGAATTCGGTTTGTTCGAGGTTATTCAGTTAACTGATTAAACCGAATTCATAATTAAATATATTATTTTTATTAATAATATAAGGTTGAATTCGGTTTATTCGGTTCGGTTTATTCTGTTTTTAACCGGTTTATTTGGTTTTTAATCGGCTTGTTAGGTTGAATTTGGTTCAGATAACCATTTCCCGAATTCGGTTCGGTTAACGGTTAGGGGGGAAAATTTGAAAACCGATTAAACCGAACTGAATTGAATTCGGTTGAATTTGGTTCTGATAACCATTTCCCGAATTCGGTTCGGTTCGGTTAACGGTTAGGGGGGGGATTTGAAAACCAATTAAACCAAACCGATGAACACCCTAGAGATGATTACGTATTTTGTTATCCAAGAAGGGTTGGCTTTTGATCAATTAACAAAGTTTAGTCGGAAGATACCCTCTAATCTCACTTGAGGCCATAAAGTAAATTGTACTACTTTTGGATATGATTATTTAACAATGTTATAAAATGCTAAAGATGAATAAATATTTCATTTTGAAAAATTAAATACATGTGACAACATAATTATTGATTTTTGTTTGGCTTCACATAATTAACATGAATGAATAATACATTTGCGCCATCATACATTGGTTACTCTTAAGTTGTGTCAAATAATAAGATGTACTATATTGCATTTGAATTATTTGAATATCAGCGTATCAAAGAAATTTTATTTATATTTAGATAATAAAATACAAAGTTTTAAACTACGAGCAAAAACTCTTTTCAATTTCTTTTTCTAATAGGTCAAATATTTGAAAAGCGATTTTAAATTAAAATTAAAATATATGCTAGTTTTGTAACCGTGTTTATGTTGCACGACATTAATTTGGTTGTATAAGATGGGCACGTAGTTCCATAAATGAAAGAATTAAAAGACTCTTTTAAAAGTATATTAAATGATGTTTTTACCATTATTATAAAAAAGGACTTACAAAATGCAAAATTGTCACAAACTAAAGTGCACTTTTTTAGGTTCAAATTTGGGCGTGTTTTACAGATTATATTGTAAAATTCGCCGATTTAGTTTAAGTTTCTAATACAAGAAATACTTATTTACATGTAGTTTATTAATGGACAGTTTCCTCCATTCTTCTCTAATTTTATTTTATGATTTCCAAAATTGGGGCTTTAGAATTAATAATGACACCAATAAAAGATACTTTTAAAAATATTTTAAAGATGCCGTTCATTGTCACTTGTGCTTGCCAAGCAATAGGCACGATTCAATAGGTTCTTCATCAAGTGGTAAATGAAGTATCCATAACACAAGTCTAGAACCAATTTTATGTTTACTATGAAGCCATAAGATTTGAAGAAGTTGATAATTTGGCTATGTAGAAAAAAAAATTCCATTTTCTTGTTTTAGACTTCATAGTTTGTGGTAAATTAATCGTCCAGAGTTTTACAGTATCTTAAGAATTTGTTTTTTTTTTGTCTCAGAGGCAAGTTTTCATAATCCGAAAGAACGAAACTAACTATAAAGTTGATAAAATATGTATTATTTGAAAATCAGTTGAAAGTGAGTGAACATTTATAAGATATTAGAAGCTTCAAAGACAAACAACTCATGAAGAAACAAATACACAACTATGTAGTATCAAAAGCAAAAGAGATTTATTTTTTGGTCACGAGCTCTATTATGATAAATAGTTGAGTGAGAGAAAAAATATTGTTTGTTTTTAATTCTTATTAGGATTAAAAAATAAAAAATGTTATTTTAGTATATGTTCATTATTTATCGTAATTCTTTATCTCATATTCAAACTATCGCTTTATAAATCATTTTGGTTTCTTAAAAGAAAATTTTTATATATTCTAATTACTGAAACTCTTAAACTAGAAGAAAATATGAAGCAATGTCATTAGAAATTTTAAGACAGGATACATACGTTTGTTTACAAGTTTCAACACACGAAATAATTTTTAAAAAAAAAATTGTACTTATATATGGTAATCTTGTCATTGAGTGCATTGGTACGTCCCATATGGGCCATATTCTCATTAGCATATATGTTAACACAAAGCGATTCCATCACACATAGGAAGTTGACAAATCTCGACTATTGGGTCAATGGCTAAGGCTTTGTTAAGCTCCAACACAAAGTCCATGTAATATGTAACATACTTTATAAGCGGTGCATCTGGTGTTGCCACCAAAGACCCATTCCAAACAGTGTTATCATACTCATTCATTCCCCCGATTTTTACAAGATCAATTAACCTTTTGTGATAATTAAGATAGTTTTTTTATCAGCATCTACGAAAATAAAGTTAAATGAGCCACGAAAATTTACCTGGTCAATCAAACAATCAAAAGTCAATTCAGATATTTACTTGACTAAAGAAAAGGAAGAATGGATGATTAAAGGTAGTTATTATGATCGTTCTAGTGCCTACACAAAGATGAATATACCAAACATATCCTTTTGTAGCACTTGGATCATTAACCATTTGTCCAAGCAAACGAAGAGTAGGGCCTTCTCTAAAATCAATGTTGTGAGCAACATCAGCTTTTTCAATTTTGGAAAGCACAATTTCATAATTTTCACAGTTAATAAGAATAACAAGTGTAAACACCGATCTCTATCGTGTTCTTAGCATCAATGAGCATGAGTAGCAAGTTTAAAAAGTGTCCTTATTTTGTTGTAGAGTTTTTGTTGTAAATCTAAAATTAAAGTTTACTTGTTTAATTTTAAATTGACAACAAAATTTTACTTATTTTGTTGTAATCTAAAATTAAAAAAGTAAACAGAAATCAAACCTGAAACTTTAATAAATCAAACCTGAAACTTTAATAAATCTTCTCAAACAATTTCTTGAATTAATCTTTAAATCGTGAATTATTATCGGATAAACTTATTCTTAAACCACATTAAAATTGTTTTGCATATTTAAAACTCATTTTATATTAACACTAATGAACCATATATTTATTTTAAAGATTTTAATATAGGTTTAGATAAGGTTAAAGTTTTTCTCTCTAAAATTAAATTTCATATAATACAAACCTTATATATATATATATATATATATATATATATAGATCAAATAATAAACGATTTTTACTTAAAAATAGCAAGAATTAATGATAGTTTTGTATGTGTTATGCTATAAAAAGAAATGAAGATTATTCAGGTATAACATATTATTTTTTGTACAAGATTTTTATTTTTTTTGTGATGGATTCTTATTCTGTCTTTTTTATACTGTATTTTTTTGTACTATACTTTTGTTTTTATAATGGATTTTTGATTTTTTTTTGTATTGTATTTTTTTGTACTATATTTTTGTTTTTATACTGGATTTTTGATTTTTCTTGTATTATATTTTATTTTTTGTATTAGAATATTTTTTGTCATGAATTTTTGTTCTTATTTTGTTAGCATATCATATGTCAAATTTCAATTAATTCATGCTCATTATGTATGTATGTATGTATGTATGTATGTAACTTGAAAGGAAAATAAAGAGGGGGCCTAAATTTGTCGTAGAAGAAACGGTGGAAGAGAAATAATGTATCAAAGACCATATTAATGTGGTCAATTTGGAATTCCACTCAAGTCTTTCTTCTCGAGTCTGCCTGGGTCTCGAGTAGGAATGAAAATGAGTCGGGTTCGAATAGGATATTGTTAAACCTAGTTTCAATCCTGATTGTAAAAATGTATCACGTATCCGTCGGTTACCCGTTGGGTATCTATCAGGTTTATCCTTTAGTTTATTAAAAAAAAACTTTTTGTGAATTTTATATAATGTTATTATTAATTAATTACAAAAATAAATTAGAATCTTACATATAATATCATCATCATAAAACATAAACCAAAAAATATAAATATAATTACATATAAATATCAAAAGATATTACCATAAAATATTAATTTAATATTCAAGTTGAAACTACATATTCAAAATAATAAGATTAGTTTTTGAATAATAAAGTTGATACTTATTTTCATATATAAAATAATAAGATAAAAGTTACAATTACTTCTTATCTTTCATAAAAAGAATTATGTTTTATAAAAGGATATTAAAAAGTAAAATAAAATATTATGGGTGTTAATTCGGGTAAGTGGACTGGATATTCCTTAATCACATATCCCTATCTAAACCCAAAAACATATTTTTTTTTGTCTCTTACCCTAATATTCAGACCAATATCTGGCCCTAAAGTTTCGGGTTTTGAGTTTTCTCACACGTTATGAGTTTTTCTACCATCCTACTCTTAAGTCTGTATTTAGTGTTTTATTTAGGTTTTAAAATTCAAGTCCTTCTCGAGTTCTCGTTGGTCAATTTTTCTACGATCAAGTTGGGTATTTTGTAAAAGGAAAGGAAAAAAAATTGGAAAAAGGTAACCAACGACCACGACCTTGTCGATCAAACTACATTAGCCCCATTTAGTTTGTGTTAAATTGAATGAGCCAATAACATAATTTCACTAATTTTACTAATCTCTATTTTCTTTTATCTACTTTCGTACATCTAAACGTTTTAAAAAAATTGTACCGTAAGATAAAAAATTAATTTAATATTAATGTTTCTATATTTGTTTTAGAAAATAACCTTTTGTAAAAGACAAGATGCGCTCTAACAGGGTTACAACAATACGTGTAACTTTGCATCAAACTATCACAATGACATGTTTAATCTTTCAAATTTGATATGTTATGAAATAAGTTCAAATTATGTATCAAGGTATTTGTTTTTCTGCTACAGTATTGTGCCTATTTTATTGCATGATTCATCTAACGTTACGTGTATCGCTATAAAACTTAGTGTGCAATTAAAGTAATTTTAATACTCTAAACTTCTATGAAACTAATAAAGAAAATGAATGAAATTGATTTTTAGGTTAAGTTAAAACAATAATTTACACCCTTGAAGTGAAACAAGAAGTGTACGTATTTAATAAGCTTTAGGATCATGTGTTACAAAGTGAAACTCTGTTTAAACACCACTAGGACAAAGGAAAAAAATCTCTTAAAGCCTTGGATCATCATCATCGTCCCCAATTTGGTTTGGTTTATTTTCAAAAGGTAAGATTTTTATGTCTAAAGCCTCATGCAAACATAAAATATCATGCATTTGGATGTATATAGGGACGGATCTTAAGAAGAGCCCGGAGGACGTCCGGTCTCCTGCCAGAAGGGTCGATTTAGTAGTATTTCGTTAGAAAATCCTCCTGTCCTCTTCGTTTTTTCCCTAAAAATCCTTCGGTCCCCTCCGAGCTTTTTTTCAAGCTCTGTCACCGGATGTATATGAATAGTTTAATGAGAGTTAACTAGGTATAAATCGAAGGGAAGAATTGGTATGGTTTCTTTTCGTTGGTCAAAAATTTTTTGCACGGGTCAAAAGTTCTTAAGAAATTTAAATCAAAGGATGGACGAAATTTTGAACATTTGTTGATACAAAACTTTTGTGGAATAGAACCTTCAATCAAAAATTCTAAGGTAAAAACTTTCAAACAAAACTTTATATAATTTTGAACAAAAGCGCATTTCAAAGTCACGAACATTGCTTTCAAACGAAAGTACGTAAATGAAAGTTTCGACAATACGTGAACTATCAAATGAAAGTTTGAAGGTAAAAGTTTTGGCCATATCAGTAGGGTTGTAAATGAACCGAACGTTCAGCGAACAGTTCGTAAACCGTTCGGCGGGAAGTTCGTTTATGTTCGTTCGTTTAATAGACGAACGAATACGAACAAGAAATTCCGTTTGTTTAGTTAAATGAACGAACATGAACAGATGTCGTGTTCGTTCATTTGTGTTAGTGAACGTTCGGTAACATGTTCGTTTACGTTCGTTTATGTTCGGTTAAGTTCATTTATATTTATTCATTAAATGTGTTGTTTATTTTTAATTTTTAATTTAATACCATAATACTTAAAGTTATTTTTAGTTTAATGCTATAATATCTTAATGTATATATTTATAAATGATTATCTCCATTGCTTGAGATTAAAAATGTTGATTTTTATTGTTTAAATAATATGTGTTCGTTAGCGTTCGTGAACCGTTCGTGAACAAGCTAAATACTTAATGAACGAATACGAACAAGAATTTTCGTTCGGTAAAGGTTCGTGAACCGTTCGTGAACAAGTTAAAAGTTAAACGAACGAACATGAACAAGGGTTCGTTCGGTTCGTTTGCAGCCCTAGCCATATGCGAACATTTGATCAAAAGTTTTTTCGAACGAAAGAAGTTTCGACCATGAGTTACGAGTAAAACTTTATGTAGAAGTATGTGTTGTTATGAAATGCGAAAGTGAACTTAGTTCAAATATGAAGTTATGGTAGATTGTTGATTAAAACTTTTTACAGGGTCTGAATTTTCCCAATTCCTGGTATTTGATAGCTCGTATAATGTTAGTTTTAGAATTCTCAATTTTAACAGTTTTATACTGACACGTATGGTTTAATGAATATGCTATGAAAATGTTTATAAACTATGATCCTACACCTTTGATTCTTTGAATGAATGAATGTTTAAACATGATAATATATAATGAGTTATTTTACATGTGTGTATAAATGTTGCTTGTTTAAAGCGAAACTATTAAGAGTCCTTTGAATTTGAATTGATCAAAGTAATTATTTAGTATTATTTTTGTTTTCTAAAACAATTAAACATGTAGTTTTTTTTCCTGTTAGAATAAGATTTTAGTCTATTCATATACATGACTAATTGAGGATAAACTACAAAGCGCCTGTAATCTAATAATAGCCTCTTTATTTCTTTATTATAGATCTTGGATTCGAATCAGGCTGAAGTATATTTGTTGAGACAATGTCAGAGTGTTTACCCAGTTATGGGGTTCCTTCTGATGTTGGCTCGGGCATATGCTCTAGAGCGTCAAATATAAGGGGAAAGTTGAAATCTCGTCTTGAGTGTTGTCGTACCAAGTCATTCAAAAAAAAATAAAGACACCCTCATTTTCTTCCCCTTAACTAGGGGTGCACATAAAGACGAAAAAACCGAACCCAAACGGACGGGTTTGATACAAGTTTTTTAGAAAAACTGAAAGTTTGGGTTTGCTTTTACCTAAAAATAAAAACCGAAAAAACCGATTATACGTGTATGTATATGTGTGTGTATGTATTACTTTTAAAAAGTTCAATAATTTTTAAAATCATATATATTTATTTTTCTTGATTCTTAATAACAAAAGCGATATATATGCATGGATGTTAGTTTCAAATTAATTAAATACACAATATCAAAAAACTAAAAATCATAACTAAATTTAAATATTTTTATATATAAGTTTAAATGTTAAGTAGTGTTATAATTCAAATATTTTTTCATACAAATACAATATTTTGGGAATTTTTTATAAGCTTAAAACTTTGAGGTCTAACTAGAAAATCAAAAGTCATGTGAATTCAGCCTACTGGTTTGGTTTCACCTTGTGACCTAGATGCGGGGATGTGATTCTTGTTCGCATATATGTGTGGTTATTAGAATGACGGCTGTAGTAGGCGGTGATGTTGGTCGAATCTGTTTCTCTACGATGAATGCGATGGTTAGATAATGATGTAAGAATTTTACATAATTACTTTTTATAGAGGTCGACAAAAAAACCAAGAACCAAAACCGGTGGGTACAATTGGTCCCAGATTCTTAGAAAAATCGGAACCGGCACTGAAAAACCGGAACTGAAAAACGGAACCGGTTCCACCTTTACTGGACAAAACCCGAACCGGAACCGGTCAAAATTTAGAACTAGTTGTCGCTTCTGGTTCCAAAAAAAAAACGGTTTACCCACCTCTACTTATATATATAAATAACTAGGTTAGCATCCCGTGTATTACACGAGATGAATAAAAATATAATTAACTAATAGTTACTAATAAAAATTTAAATTATATAAGAAGATTTTTTAATATAAAATATGATTAAATATAATTTATAGATTAGAAAATAAAATAATTATATTATTTTTTAAACATTAGTTTTTTCTAAGTTTGTTTTTTAAATATTTTATTTTGCAAAACTATTTTTAAAAATTCTATATTTCATAATAATTTTTTTTATTAAAAAAGTGTATGTTTTTAATATTAAAATATTTTTATTATTTTGAAAAGGTCTTATTTTTAATTTTATAATGTGTTAAACGTATATTTAATATTTAATATATAATATATTTTTAGGAGAGAGAGGCGAGAAAAAAACATCAACGTGCTTTATGAATTGGCCAAGTTTCCTTAAAAATATTTATTTATCAATTAAGTAAGAAGTAAGATAAAATGTTTTAGGCGGGAAAAGAAGTGCAAGAAGTTCTAGGGATGCGCCATATGTCTCTAGAAAACCTTGATTTATTAGAGAAGTAAGATAAGATAAGATTCATATAACAGTCCTTGCATATGAAAAGAACAAAATGCCATTTACTTTTAACAAGATTGTTTAACGGTGTTAGCTAATCGACACATATTTAAAACCTTTGAATTAAAAACGTTACTTTAAATAAAGAAGAGGGACTAAAAATTCAAATATTGATATAATGTTCGTGGGTTATTAATTGCAATGATATCTAGTTCAAATGCAAATCCATTTCTTCTTCGTCTTCAAAACAACGATTTCTCGTAATTTACGCGCAGCAGCTTCAACCACGCTGTTGGTACTCGCAACAAGCCCTAAAAATTTCTTCTGTGTTCCTATAATTTGGTTACATATGATGGAATCAACACCCGAGAGTAACGGCAGCGTGAATGATGGCAATCACAATCGCCCTACGCCGGCAATCCATGGTCCTACCAATCCAATGGTTACGCCACTCCTTACCGATCTTTATCAGTTCACCATGGCTTATGCTTATTGGAAAGCCGGCAAACATAACGATCGTGCCGTGTTAGTTTCTCAATTCCTCCTAATTTTATTGATTTCTTTCTATAATTCGTGTTTGTTGCTATGCAATTGTTGTTTTCACACACTTAATGTTATTCATGTTCGTATAATTCGTAGGTTAATAGAATTGGTGTAAGTTTTAGTAATTGATTTCCCAACGTCACTTGCCAAATTCGTTGATTGATTGCAGTTCCTGTTGGAATTGGAGTCGAGTTTGTGGGAATTTTTAGCATGTTTAACGATTCTTGATTATCTGAATGCTATTCTAGATATCATTCTATTAATTAGGTATATTAATCTATCAAGAATGAATTGTTAAACTTATGACAGTGATGGTTTTAGCTGATTTAATTGAAGTGTTTGAATTTTTGTAGTTGTGTAATCTAATAGGATTCTATATAATCATGAGCTTGTTTCAGGTTTGACTTGTATTTTCGAAGGAATCCGTTTGGAGGTGAATATACGGTTTTTGCAGGTTTAGAAGAGTGCATAAGGTTCATTGCTAATTTTAAATTATCTAAGGAAGAAATCTCTTTTGTAAGAGAATGTTTATCTCCAACATGTGAGGCAAGTATCACCTTAAAAATGAATCTAATTTGATGTTGGACCCATGAAATTATTGCAGATCATCAAGTGTCCAAGGGTAGAAGGGTCACTTACTAACCTTTTTCATGTTGAGCATAGGATGCCTTCTTTGATTATCTTGGAGGAATCAATTGCTCTGATGTTGAAGTATATGCTATTGCTGAGGGATCTGTTGTATTTCCTAAAGTACCCTTGATGAGGATTGAAGGCCCTGTTGCTGTGAGTATCATAAACGGGTGTATATATGTTCATTTTGCAAGATATTTTTTTAGATCATAAAGACCCTTAAAAACACATGTATATTATTATTTTCAGGTGGTTCAACTGTTGGAAACTCCTTTTGTGAATCTTATAAATTTCGCTTCTTTAGTTACAACAAATGCTGCAAGACACCGTTTTGTTGCTGGAAAAAACAAACTACTTCTTGAGTTTGGGCTTCGGCGGGCACAGGTTTTAGGCAACCCTGGCTTTATATTTTTAACTAATTTGTTGGATTTTAATTTTCATTAATTTCATTCATAGGGCCCAGATGGTGGTGTAGGGGCATCGAGGTACTGCTACATGGGAGGATTTGATGCAACAAGGTAATCTTGTTGACCATGTATGTTACTCAACATGTTTTTAAACGTTGTACCCATTTATTTTATTACTATTTTTTTGTTTTTGGTGTATTACATAGCAATTGTGCAGCTGGAAAATTATTTGGAATTCCACTCCGTGGAACCCATTCTCATGCTTTTGTCAGCTCGTTCACGGTTGGTGTGATGGATTAATAGATATATAGATAGATACATAAGCTTTCTATTTGTTATAACGTTTTTTTCTAGCTTTTTATGGCTTAATTTGTTGATATTAGGGACCTGATGAGATTACAGAGAAGTCTCTCCAAAGTCGTGATGGGTCAAGAGTATGCAATAATTTTGTTGACCTCACACTCATGTGGTTAAACAAACTCAAGGTGTAGTTGTAATCTCGTGGATATCACAATTTAATGTTTACTGATGCAAAAATCTGTTAAAAGAAATAATTACTTGACCTAACAAACTTATATTTCCATGCATGTTACAGGGATTAAGTTCATCAGAGGGTGTTTTTGGTGAGACTAATCAAAGTGAGCTGGCAGCTTTTATTTCGTATGCGTTGGCATTCCCTGACAACTTTCTAGCCCTTGTGGACACCTATGATGTATGAGACTTTTTTTAATCAATTCACATATGTATAATAAATAATTAAATTTATTAGTTACCTTGTATTTTCCTTGTGGTTCCATCCAATCAGGTGATGAGGAGTGGCATTCCTAATTTTTGTGCTGTTGCACTAGCACTAAATGATATGGGGTTTGTTATTCCTATATTTGATCATGGATAACTACCATTTTCCTTCAGTAAATGATGGTAATTCAATTAATTAATATTTCACGTTTAGGCTTGATTACTGTTTTTCTTTCAGGTATATAGCAAAAGGCATCAGATTAGACTCTGGTGACCTTGCTTATCTGTCATGTGAAGCCAGAAAGTTTTTTCACACCATTGAAAAGGAACTTCGAGTTTGTGGTTTTGGAAAGATCGGTATTACTGCTAGTAATGACCTTAATGAGGAAACTTTAGATGCTTTAAACAAGCAGGTGACTTATCATGAATCTAACCAACTATAAAAGGGATAAAATCATGAAATAGCAACCTAGTTTCGATATTATTTCAATAAGTTCAATCATACTTCTTTCTCATTATAAAAACCTCTCAAGTTTCAACATGGTACATTGTTGTAAAATTTTTCATAATTTTTTATATTGAATTTGCAAAAGTTATGAAACTTGGTTATTATTTACTGATTTTTTTTCCATCTCACTTACCTCCTGCTTTTGTTAAATAGGAACATAGTTTTGCATCAGTTCCATTTTTATCACTTAGTTAATATGTAAAGATTATTAAATTTTAATTTCTTGCTTGGTTAGGGCCATGAGGTGGACTCTTTTGGGATTGGAACCAATTTGGTCACATGTTTTTCTCAACCTGCCCTCGGTTGTGTGTTCAAGCTTGTTGAGATAAATAATCAGCCGCGTATAAAGCTGTCAGAAGACGTCTCAAAGGTTTGGAATCAGTAATGTGTGTTATGTTTGTATTATAAATTTGCGATAACAAATGGATGTTGTGGTCTCAGGTCTCGATTCCATGTAAAAAACGATCATTTAGATTGTATGGAAAGGAAGGTTATGCCCTTGTTGATATAATGTCAGGCGAAAATGAACCACCTCCAAAAGTAAGTTCCTAATTTATATTCATTTTAGAAATTGCCATACAAGTAATGTGTTCGGCTTGTTTGTTTAAATGCAGGAAGGCCAGAGGATTTTATGCAGACACCCGTTTAATGAATCAAAGAGGGCTTATGTGGTGCCACAACATGTTGAAGAACTTATGAAGTGTTACTGGCCTGGAAGTGCGGGTAAGACCAGAATAATCCATATCAAAAAGAAATCATCCAATTTATACATTTGTATTTTTAAAAATTTGCTTAAATATTTGAAGACAAAGCAAGAGAAGACCTGCCAACACTTGAGCAGATCAGAGAACATTGTATGAAACAACTGGAGCGGATGCGAACCGATCACATGAGAAGATTAAATCCAACACCCTACAAGGTACACAACTAACTTTTTTAGTTTATTTATTTATTTCTTTTTTGAACTAACTCAGCCATCTAAATCTTAACATTAAATCCAACAACCTACAAGGTACATAATAATACATGATTCTTTTTTGCACTAATTTTAACATTGTTTAACTTTTTGTGAAAATAACGTTAAAAACGTTTTGAGCGGGGACTCTTACGAAACAGCCCCTCTATCATATTGGGATAGGGGTAAGGTTTGTATTCATCCCTCCGAAACTCACAAAGTGAGATTACACTTGGTATGTTTTTATTATTGTTGTAACGTTAAAAACGTTGGATTGGTCGATTAATCAAGCATCATGAGCCAAAGAAGCCTCTATTCTACAAAATAAAGATAAGGCCATCTACATCTTACCCTGCTGAAATCCTACTATAGTTTTGTAAATAATGAGATATAACAAGTACGACAACGTATAGAAACATATAAAAATGTGTTTTTAGTCACAATATATGATTTATTGCTTTAATGGAACAGGTTAGTGTAAGTGCAAAGCTGTACGAGTTCATTCATTTCCTATGGCTCAACGAAGCACCTGTTGGGGAGCTGCAGTAAGGATGCACATGTTACACAAATAAACCAGATATTATAGTGATTTGAATTTTTTTTAACTTTTATCTAAATACAATGAATAAAGATTTCCACAGATAAAATGCATATTTGACCATATTTTTTGTGTTACATTCCAATCCAAAGTAATTAGTTTGTCTTGAAAAGATCATTGAGTTTCACCCAACCATAGCCACACCGATCCCTGACCTTCTTTGCTGTCATCAAGGCTAATTCAATCAAAGCTGTAATCCTAGCAAGCTCTTTCTCAACTAAAGCTCGAAACTTAACCTCAACCTGAAACTCATAATTGACAATTTTAAAAATTAGCATATTCAAGCAGTTACAATTCCCAGTCATACAAAAGCAGGTGAACTTTGCAAACTAAAATTTGAGCTTAAATTCAACAAACCTTGTCAATGCACCGATCAACATCCAAAAGATAGCAGAAGTAGGAAAGTTGTTTGTACACATCTGCCTCGGAGTACTAGTCATAGTAAAGTTTCTATTTTTAGTACAACGTCAAAAAATAATGGAAAAAAAAATTGATACTTTGTTTGAAAGAAAGAGAGAGACCTGTCTCACAAGGCGACCATTGCATCTAGGATAGTTTGGACATACGGTTCCTCTCTCAGAGTCCCCGATGACTCGCAGGTTCAAACTTCGCGTAGTATAGTTGCAGGTTTCATCATCACACTGATTTTTCCACATAAAAGTCGGATTATGAAGTGTAATATCTTGCACAAAAATCATATCTTTAAACATAAAATTCTTGCATACCGTCATTAAACCCTTGTAGTACGTTAATATGAAAGAATCAGCTTGTTTTTTCACCTGATAGCAACAATAATAAAAGTTAAGTTTCATATATTTACATCAGCAAGTTTTCAGAACCAAGTGAAACAACTAAAATGTGATCAGATTGTCAGATTTTGTTTATCAAAAGTATTAACCTGGTTGGCTATTAAAACCGGAGGGACTTCTACTTGACATTTAGGGCAACATAATTTTTGCCAAAAGCTGCTGCTGGATGATGGATCTTGCAAGTCTGATGCCTTCTCAAGGGTTAATGTGCGTATGTAACTGAAGACAGATGGGCATTCAAAAGTATCGGAGCAACCAGGACATGACAAACTTAACGCCTCACACCCCCGATACCTGAATTCCATGTTTAAAAAATGACATTAACCGAAACTGTAAGAAAGCTACAGAAGCAGAATGGAGATAAAAAGCAACTTAGTGATAACCTCTCTTCATCATCTGTGACACATATAACTGAGCTGGAATGATCGTTGTTTGCAATTTCAACTGATTTGCTTTGGAACTACATATCAGGTCATAAACAAAAAAACCCAATTTTATTAGTTAATGACTATTAAAGATTATACTTAACATAAAGAGAACAGTTTTGCACCTTGGAAGGATCAAGCCCTAAACAATCAGCCAGAATGGATGGACTTGTACCCTCAATTGATGCGCATAGGCGTGATACTACTGGATGAATCTAAAAGGGTCATATAAATTGATGAGAAATAAATTAATAATGGAACAAAATCTAGAAGATAATAAAACTAAAACATATAAATAAAAAGCTGGCACCTGTTGTGCCATATAATAATCAATGTCAATCATCAGTTTCTCATTATCCTTTTTCAATTCATCAGGGTGTCTTGCACGCTGAGCAATCCCTGCAGATGAACTCGAACCATTTCCCTGTTGATATAAATAAATAAATTGACAAAAAAAAATTATGCAAGTAAAAAGCAGTAGAATAAATAAAATAAAATATAATGACTGGTAAACTTTTATGACGAACCTGCTCACAGCAAATTATATAAGGAACTGTATCGCCAGCAGAGCAACCACTGGTGTATCCTAGTTTCCGCAGCCTGAGTGCCACCTATGTATGAGTACGGCAAGTAAATGAATAACCATAAACACATAATATAAGACGGAAATAAGAAATAGACAGAATTTGTTGTCGTTACTTCAACATGAGGTTGACTTTTAGCATCTGGATAGGCTTCAGGTGGTTTAGTCAACGTTTTTGTAATGATATATTTCTCCAATGTTACTTCTCCATTTCTCATATCCTCTTGTACCTGCTTATACAGATAATGACATTTGCAATGTCTCTTATGAATCAAATCATTTCATAAGATTATTTAAACAAGCTATAGGTAATTCTATCTGAATATTATCCAATGCTTAAAAAAATACCTTTCTAAGTTTGTTGTGTATTGATTCAACAACCTCCTCACATGACCTGTTAGTATAAGAGTTAATGCATTGTAAGTTTCCAAAAGCAACAGATGCTTATAGTAGAGTGAAGTACACACACAAAAATAGACGTACAATTCAGACAGTATTTGCTCCAAACAGAAATCTCCTGTTTCCTTTGATAACAAGCTCCAGTCACGTCGTACCATATCAAGGCCCTTTCGCTCTATAACCTACGGATTGCATAACATTTAGGAGCTACAAAACATTATATAAAGGATTAATAATATTTAAAGAATAACTAAAAATATGTGTGTTCAAGTACCTTATGTACTTTCCCATCTCTTATTTGTTCTTTCACAGCTGCATACTTCTTCTTCTTAAGTAGCAGCATTCTCTTGTATAGACCATCAAGATCAATTTCTAGACGCTTGTATCTCTTGTTGACCTATCATTCAACAGAAATGGTGGTCAATTCACAAAAACACAATGTGACATCTAACCCAATTTGGAACCCTACCTCTCTGATAACATTTCCTGCAATAGATTTGGCTTTGGTAATATCATCAAGTCCAGTATATATCATAATTGAATCAGTATCACCATAAATCACCTGGAAAAAAAAGAAGCATACTTCAAGAGAAAAAAACAAGTAAATACAAAAGACAAAGATGAGCTATGTTAATAAGGATAGATCACCTCCAAGTTTAAATTGTTTTGAGCAAGATCAACAGTCTTTTGTAAAATCTCTCTCCCCTGTAAATGATAGATAATTTCATAATCACATGTGTTATGATCATTTCCTGCTTCATGAAGAAATTTACAGCACTTACTTGTAGTGTTATAAGCTCTGCGAGAGGCTTTGCATAGAACCTGGAATTAGAAAAACCCAAGCATCCATACATACTGCATGCCAAGTAGAAAAATATGGTAAGAGAAACAAGGATTCAAAAAAGAGGGACCCATGATAACAAACACAAACCTATTTGCTGTTAGTTTAAGGGCTTGCTGTTGTATATCCAATTGTTGGTACTTGAGACCTGTTGCAGTTTTCAACCACTCTTTTACATTTTTTCTTCTCTCAACCAAATTTTTAAGTAGCTACAAAAAAGTGCCAGCATATTAATTACCATTTATCCAAACACTAAACTATTCCAACCATATAAAGATTTGGCTACACTTAATCTTTTGCTTGAAATAACAGTTATGTTTGTTTACCTCAGGTAGAACTCCAGTTGCTTTTGAAGAAGGTAAGCAGGGACCTAAACCGACTTCAGATCTGTCTACTGTTGTAAAACAGATATTATACTCCTGATAAACATAAACAAAGAAAGCACAAACATAAACTTTTAGCTCAGCAGACATGTGAGTAAAGTTGGGAAGTAACAAAGTATAGTGGATGCACGTGACAAACCTGGATAATAGAAGGGTAGAGGCTGTTGAAATCCAGAAGTAAAATATATTTATCATATAAACCTTTTTTGGGTTCCAACACCAAACCACCTGCATACGCAGGTCCTTTCTTGGATCTTACAGGCTCATTTTCTATTTCATCATTTGCACCCAGATCATTGATTACTTTGTCCTCAGTGCCCTCCGACTTACGTTTTGCTATTTTGCTTTCCTTTGGTGAATAAAACTTGTCTGGTAACATAAATTTCTTAGCATGGAATGCATGCAATAAGAGATATTCAACTCTTTGAGCTCTAGCACCCTGGAGTCATATGTATACAAATATATATGATAGATATATATGTACATAATGCAAGAGTTTTTAATTGTCTTTTAACAATTTTTCAAAGGTTTGCTAGTTTACCTGAAGAGTTTTTCCCCAAAGATTACCACTAATATTAGTCAGTTGACGTGTGAGAGGAAGCACACTCAAATGGAACATTAGTTCCATTGACAACCAGGCATCTGTCTCCCCAATTTCAATCTGAAAATTCATCCTTAAATCAATCAATATAATGTTTTGGGAAAGCTTACCATGATATATTTAAAAAACATGACCAATTTAAGGAGGAGGACATACAAGTTCCATCAAGGTTTGAGAATTTTGAAACAGCCGAGGGATATCATGTGGAGCAATCTCCTTCCGCTTCTTACTCAGCTGAGTTTTTGCAAGTTCTGTCAATGAATAACTAACCTGGAAAAAAGTGTCATCTGTAAAATTTTATTATATAAATTAATTATCATCTAGCCATACTACTCAACATAATCTTCGCACCTCCTTCAACAGATCACGAGAACACAAAAAGGTATCACATAAAAGCCGCCCTGCAATGCAAGACATAATTCCTGGACTTGCTCCAGATCCAAAAACTGTGCTGCCTTTATTAAGTCTAGGCATCTCAGACCGCTTGAGCCGTCCTATTTTTGACCACATGCTGTTAGGAACTTTGCAAGCCTACAATATCAAGTTATCATTTAATTAATTTAAACATGTTTTCTAGCATTCAGCAAATCATGCACAAAGTATATTTTATTTGAAGCTTCAACCTTCACTCTGTTGAGAAGAACATCCAAATCAAATCCGGATATGTTGTGACCAACAAGAATATCACTATCTAATTTGTGTAATTCAATCATCAACCGGTTCAATAAAGCTCTTTCACTGTAAACATGTATAACCAACAGAAACATCAGTTAATAAACTGAAACCTGGACCGCAATCAAAAAACAGTTAGAAGTAAAAGCTTGCCTGCTTTCCATGCTAATGATGTTTGACCCAGCCTTTGAGTTTCTATCTGCTGCTTCCTTGCTAAATCCCATTGGAAACAACCCATCTTCAAGCTTACGCACAACTGTAAAATGGCTCAACATCCCAGGTCTTGTCCATTCAGAAGCTAACATGGGTGTGTCAATCTGTACAGTTCAGTCGTTAACTAGAAGCTGATTAAAACATAATATACAAGTAAATGAAAATACAAGTAATAAAATGTCCAGTTGAGTAGAATATACGTATCACATCAAGTACCTTGGCTCTATGACAGCAAATGACAGATGCAGAGGCAATTTCGTTGGTATTTTGTTTTTGGTTTATTATAGTTTTCAGATTGATTGCAGTGACAACAACAGGAGGAATCTCTCGAGTATTTGTTGGGTTATTGGCAACTTTGATGTCTTTTGAACAATCAACACTAACTTCAAATTTGCACCAGCTAACCTGTTCAAGGAGTAATTAAGTCATAGTAGTGAAAAGGTGATTTAAACATGATAAAATAACTCAACCATATATGTGAAACAAAATGTAAATTTAGAGGCCTCACACGCTGAGCGATGGAAATAAAAAACTTTGAAATTGATAGCCATGATGGCCCCTTGATCTTCCTTTTTATAAGAAAAAGCTCCAAAGCACTGCAAGCAGCACAATAAATGGTTTTCATGTTGTATAGATTTTGTTTATAATTTGACATTATTGATGATTAAATTTAGAAAAACAAATATCCAACGTATTATACCTGGTATGTGTTCCAAGCAGAGCACAAAAAGTCTCTCCCTTAAGATCTGAAGAAAGTGGTGGGTCCTGCAGTTTCAGCATATAAAGTGTTCAACAAAAACCATTATAAATAAAGAGAAGAAACAAGAGTCATATAACCTAGTTAATATTTTTCATGAAATGTGTGAAATACCTTAAATGGATAACTGATCTTAAGCACATAACTCTCTTTGCGCTCTATGTCAAATCTCTCAAATGCATAATTCCTCTATAATTATGAAACATCAAAAATAATCATCCAGGAGCAGTTAATTAAGACAAATGAGACACGCTGAAGTTATCATTAATTCTTTTTAAACTAATTTGGCTAAGTAACAAACCTTCACTGGTTTCATGCAGAAGTTTGAGACATTCTGGTCAAGCAATTGTTTTGTAAGGTTGGCCTTTAATCCAGATGCCATTTCCTAATAAAGTAAAGCCAAAAAAAATTTTCTGTGAGAAACCTTTGAAACCAAAAAGTAAAAAAGTCAGCCAAACCATCAATAATAACCAGCAATAACTAATAATACAAGTAATATGATAATGTAACTTAGAAGAAAGAAATGAAGGTCTGATACATGAAGCTTGGTAAGAAATTCTTTAGGTGATGCATTTGATTCCTGAAGCTTCAGAATGCCAGTCTCTTCAAACACAGGACCATTAGGGATAGCATATATGCATCTCTGCATATTCTTCACGACCACACAACAGCTGTGATATGCGTTTCCTGCTTTTACCTTCACCCAAATGAAATTTTCCGTTATTCAAGATCATTCTTTAAGCATCAAGCATAGAGCACACGAGATAACCAATCACTTATTCACATCAAACATCCACAATGCATGAGACAACTCTTTTAATGTCGATTATTTTAGTGGTCTGCTTTATGTATAGAGTTAAACAGTAGGTATCATGATGCACGATGATATTCACATTTGGATTAATAGTGAGACCATACAAAAATGAAAAAAATATATATTACAAGCATGTTCCAACCAAAGGAAGTGAATAACATATAAGTTTATAGGATTGTCCTCCCATCTATTTATAAATTATTACTACCCACTGAGAAAAAATAACTAATATGGAAGTCATACAGTAGAATATAACATGTAAATCCTAAGAGGTAGAGTAGAAGTGGCAAACGGTTATAAAAAGAACTAGTTTCATCATTAAAATCAAAAACAGAGCTGACAAGATCACCATCTTTATGTTATCAGTCCTAACAGGTTGACTTGCATCCACGGCCTGATACAAATGAAGTTCAGAGTAGCCTCTTCAGAACCCATATTGCTTTTAGACAAAACAGTGCTCATGTAACCAAGGCACACACCATAAAGTTCCCAGCTATGTCTTTCCCGTAGTTTTGGTTTTTATAAAAGACAGCTATTAAGAGCACAATACCCTACTCTTACAATCTTATTGAAATTTTAATCTCTATTGTCAGATGTTCAACTTGATACTTAATAGTTTGATAAATTGGTAGACAGTTGTAAGAAATGGGAGTTTACATTCATTGACAACCATGAGAATCATTGGTCTGTGGTCTCTTACGAAAACCTTGCCACATAAAAATTTAGAAGCCTTGTTAACAAATTGATGAAATGAAATAAGCACCTTTCCGTGTGTTCAATCATTGACTGAATAAAATGAAATAAGTTGAACGAAACACGGCATGATTCCATTATAAACAAATGTCCTCCCTAAGACACTCATAAGACACTAGATGCAATATGTTGCAGATACAAGTGCTCAAACTAGTTGTCACTACAATGTTAAGTCTCCTAAGCAGCATATAAATGCCAAGATCAAGCATGATAAAATCCAAAAATGTCAACTTGAAATAACAAATTCATAGTGCAACTGACATAAAGAATACCTTCCCAAATAGATAGATATTGCCAGCATTAGAGCCAGAATACTCCTCATAAGCATCAAGCAAATAGAAAGGCAGAGATCCATCAGAATCTACCACAAATGGAGGTTTTCCATCAGAATTCAAACCAGGACTGATGTCATCACTCAAACTGGAGCTTACAACTGCCTGCAATCCTGCAGTTGCACTGAAAGTTGGGTCATTTTCCTCTTTAATTTTCGCATTCAAAGTCCAAACATCAGCTTCCTTCACCACTGGTGGGTCAACTTTCACTTCACTCTCATACTTCAACCCCTCAGCTTTACTTTCCAACACCACCGGTTCCTCCACTGCAATCAAATCTTCACCATTTTCAGGTCTGCCAACCAATTCCTTCTCTTCAAACACTTCGTGTTTGCACAAATCATTTGACAATAAATTACTTCCAACCCCCAAACTTTCCTGTGGATTTTCAGCCTTAACTGACGTGATTAAACCATCCTGCGCTGAAGTCTTATTGTTCTGGAACATTTGTTTGTTACTTCGCCTCCTTTTCGCTTTATCATTCTCATCAGGCGTAATTTCAGCAAGCACGTCATCAAGAATGCTATCACAAGACACCACCGCAGGTTTATTCTTGTTAAAAACAGCAGAAGTAAACATGTTAGATATTCTTTGATTACCCATCAAAGCAGCTGCAGCTTCAAAAGAGGGCTTCCTAGCTTCTTTCTTTTCCGACTTTGTCTTCTTGAGATTCTTCTTCTCCAATTCACCTTCCGATTCCTCTTCAGAAGACGGAACAACGCCGGATTGAGTCCAATCAACTTCTTCCCCTTCGTCGGCGTAACCAAGGCCATCGTCGTCGACGATAAACCCTCGGAAATCTTCTTGGCGTTTGGCCACAAGGCTCTCGTACTCTTCCTCGTCAACGGTGTCGTAGATCGGTTCGTCTATCTTAATCTGGTAACGATCTCCGCCAATGTCGCCGCCGCCTTGTCTGAGGGTTTTGAGTTTGCGAATTGCTTCTGCTCGCTTCTCGGAGTTTATTCCTCTTGTTTTCCTCTTTGGTCTCTGCTGATCGTCTGTCATTTTGATCTGGTGATCCCTTGGCTTGCTTGCTCTGTGATTTGAGGAGTAGATCTGCACGAGTTTGCTCGATAGGGTTGATAAGGGTTTACAGGAAAATGAGGTGTAAAATAGCGGGAAGAACGTTTTAGCGCCAAAAATGAACCCAGAAGGCCAGAATGCCAAATAGACCGTACAGGTCTTAGGGTTTTCTTTTTATTCTTTTATGTTGCTTGAAAGCTTGCTTATATGGCAAGGTCACTCGGAGTCGTCCTACTTTTCCTCATTTTCTCCATTGACATATCAGCTTTCTTCACTTTTCCTATTTTGCATTGTGTCGTCCCATTTTTTCCCACTTATTTTTAACTAAATTATTTTAACAATAAATAATAATAATAAAATAAAAAAGATTTATTAAATTTAAAATAAAAAGAGAGTTAATATAAGCCTTTTATTTAAAAACCATGGGGACTAAAACTGTCAAACATAGAAACTGAAATTATAAGCAAAAATGCGAGGGACTGGAATTGCCAACATTCCAAACATAGCTTCTTCCCCAATCTCTTTTTGCCATGGATATCCATGGCGACAACCAAATGGACCCTGATCTCCCCACGTTTCGGTAAATCAAACTCAGTAAATCGACCCAACGGCTATCTCCCCAAGCTCAGCCTCAATCGGTGAGATCTCCCCACATTTCCCCGAGCCGAAACCGGGGGCACGGTGTTCCCGTCTGACCCTGGTTCGGTGAGACACTTCCCGGCCTTTTCCCAACTCCCACTCCGTGTGGCCTAAGTTGGTAACTTACTACAAGTTGACTTAGGGTAATTTCTATTTTTAATCACATGATTTTTTTTAAAATTATATATTCTTAATTTTATTTAAGGTATTATTTTCTTGATTTATTTAAAAGTTATTTGGCGTAATGTATTACAAGTTTATTTTAAAACATAACTTAAACTAATAGTTGAGGGTACTTAACTAATTTAATGACATAAAATGAAATAAAAATCTAAAACCCTTTTCAAAGAGGAAATTAAGAATTTCGTGAGTGATGATAAAGATAGTCAAATAAGAGTAGGTTGTTTAAAAAAAATCGAATTAATTTGTTTTTTTAACAGCTAAAAATGGTTCAGCGGTATGCTTCTTCGTAGCCAAATGAATACTCGGACTCAACAATCCATGCGTTGCGATCATAGTCTGCTATGAATGGAGCAAATCAACCTGTTCCTTATGATGAAACCACTATATGGTAAACCCCCTACTGATCGCTTTGATCAAGATTTGAACTCATGACCTCACAAAGCCTGAGTTTTATGGGAATCATGTAGTGCATTATACTCTAAGATGGTTAAACATGTTAAGATTTTTATAGCATTTTAGAAATTAACCTGATTTAATTAATCATAGTCTAACAAACAAAGAACACATGTTTACATGATTCGCTTGAACTACTAGAAAATCATTTTGTCTGTATATATAGCGCAAACCCTGGGAGCTAGAAGACTACTTAGGCCATGTATAGTGGTAAATCCCCTTTCATGCAGTGCCCTCCTCATGCCCCAATTACGTCCCTGTGTAGTGGCGAAGGGCGGCAGGACGTCAAGGGGGTGTGACTGGCCCCTATCACCCCCACTTTCACACTTCACTGCACATGACCTTACTAAGATCAAGAGTATAGTGTCTTTATGGAAGCAAACCTATTAGTGCTAAATTTTATATTAACTAGTTGTTATATTGTCACACCCTAGGCAAATCTCACACCAGTCGTGGACATGAGAGATTATTGGTTCATAAGTAATGTTCACCCTCTAATATCACAAACGTGTTTTGGGCGCATTGACTATGGAGGAGAGAACTCCACATTTAAGCGTGTTTAGGTGAGACATCAATCCAGGATTGGTGACCTTCCTGAGAAGTTTTCACCCGGATAACAAAAAGCAAAAACGTGGGATTTGAGTTAGCAAAGCGGACAATATTGATAGCAGATGAGGCTGGATGTTACAGTATGCAACTTATTCAGGGCCGTCTCTGAGAAATTATGTGCCCTGTGCGAATGTTAAAAATAGGCCCTATGTGTGCGCACGCACACACATAAATTGACGATAATTAAAACAACAGTAACAATATAAACAATATTGTTTTAGCAAAATAATGCATTTCAATGTTTCAAATAACTAAATAAAACGTACATTCTTCTATCATTTTTTGATGCAAACTTGTTGATTAAATCTCCATAATTCACATTGTCTAGGATCACATTCTCAATAATATAATTGTCAATTCATTAAGTTTTTCTTAAGACATTATCGATCGTAAGTATGACTTCAACAACTTCAATTTTGAAAAATTTCTTTCTGCATATGCTACAGTTACCGGAATAGTCAACAAGATTCTATATGCAATTGATGCATTTGAAAAACAATCGACTTGCTTCAAATATTTTAAATATATATAATTAAAAATTGAATTGTTATATTTGTTTACTGTAAAATAAATTAAAATACATATAATATATACAATTTTTTTAAAAATTTAGGGCCCCCTAAAAAATTGGGCCATGTGCGGTCGCACCTCCCGCACATGCTCTAAGACCCCCTTGAACTTATTGACCTATGGATTAACCGTTGAGTGTTGTTATGGTCGTCTAATCTTCTTACTAGGGAAGTCTGGGCCCGAAAAGAGTCGTTACCTGCTACATCTTTGGGCCATGAGACGAACCTATTGTCCTATTGCGTGTCGCCAAACATTAGCGGTGATCTAGGTGTTTTCCTTATTTTTACTAGTTTTTTTTTCATTATTAGTTAACTGCTATTATTGTTGATCAATTAAGTTTATGTGTTTCTAACGCCTTTAAAAATAACTATAATACCTTAAATGCAAATTTTTTCCCAAACAAACATATATAAAATTGTCATTTTTCGTTACAAAATACACTTTAAAAGGGTTTAATTTTTTTGTAAAGTTTAATGCGATTTTCATTGCGTGGTTCGAAAGAAGTAAAGATTTAAATTGTCTTTCTATACATTCACAATTTTTATTTAATTTTTTTGTCAATTTTCAGTCAACCTATAATAAAATATATTAATTTTTTTTCTTGGGTACAATTTATTGATGCAAATATAAAGTCATCCCTCTTAACAAAAGGTAAAAATAATAAAGTGCATACATTTTTAGCGTAATAGATTGTAATAACAGAAGTTCAAAGTATCAAAAGATGAAGTGAAAGTTGCATCATAAGTGGAACTACAAGTTAAAGAAAAGCTATAGGTATATTAAAACCAAATGTTTATAGTTCTTGCTTAAAGGGAAAAGAAATGAAGTTGGTGCTACTAATCTTGGCATGTACTATATTGAAGTCTGATCCGGCTCCCTCTCAAAAAATTTTAGGCAATATCTAAGGTCTCATATTTTTTGGGGTCTCATTTTAAAACAAGAATTAACATATGATTAGGAAAGACAAAAAAAAAAAAAAACCCTTATTTCTAATATGAATCAAACAAGTCACGTCTGAGCAAATGATATAAGAGAATGGTGTTATAAAGGGTGGGATGTTAACGGTCCGGTTTCAAACCGCAAAACCGCCCAAACCGGTCATCGGTTCGGTTTTGCGGTCGATTTTCCCCCCAAACATTTGATAAAAACGGTCATCGTATACGTGTATCTATGTATGTATTATACGGTTGATAATTTAGATGTTATTCAATAAAAAATATATATATATCTGGGATTGCAATGTGATTAATCCCATCTCAAACCGTAAAACAGTTAGGTTTGATTTGGTTTTAATTTTTAACGGGTTCAAAAATCCAAAACCAGAAAGCCTAAATCCATAAAGTTCAAACTGTAGGACCAAATCGAAACCAAGCTATTAACAACGGTTTGGCTTGGTTTTTATTTTTAAATGTTCGGTTTTGGTTTTAGTTATTCAAAAACCATTATTTACGGTTTAGTTTACGGTTTCACCTAAAAACCGTAAAAACCGAACCGCAAACACCCCTAGTAAAGGGTCAACTAAGCTTGCAAGAAAACGCATGAATCAAAGTGACATAGGAAAACAATGTAAGCTCTCGAATGGATGAATGCCCCGGATTTTAATTATGTCTAGGCCTCTCAAATTGGTTAAGTCAGCCCTAATTAAAGTGATATCTGATCACTGGATCACCTCACCCTACCGGTTCTACTAGGCGTAATTTTGACTAAACAGGAGATACAGTAACCGTATTAAACTTTTTGTTTAGTTAAGGTATTTTATTTATGTATACATCTTTGAGGAAGTTTGACCCGGTTATATGTCCACTAACACAGACTTATTTTTTTGCATGCTAGTTCCTTGTCAATAAACAAATCGGCTAAAGTCTTGCCTGCAAACCAACTCCAATAAACATGTTGCCATCCTGCCTATTTGAAGGATCATCGCGCGTGAGAGAAACGCCAAACAGTCGTGGCCACTGGAAGCGGTCAGTAGATCGTCACCCTTTTCCTCTTTTTCAGTTCCAAACTTGTCTGTCACAATTCAAATCTTCTGACACCAAAACAAACCAGATTGCCATTACCCAACTGATCAAGCGTTTCTAAGAAACAAAACATAACGATGAACGCAAAGACAGATTCAGAGGTCACAAGCCTGACGGCGTCGTCACCGACACGGTCACCGCGGCAACCGGTGTACTACGACGTCGTCACCAATTCCTTTCATTCAACGCCTGTGCTTACCCCCAATGGATCCCCTGGCCGTCAATCTCGAAACTCTTCATCTACCCGATATTCCGGGTCTTTGCGAGCCGGATCAAGGAAAGGAAGTCAACATCAACATCATCGGAGAGGAAAGAAGGGATTTGAGGCGATCGAGGAAGAAGGACTCTACGATGAAGATGGCCGGAGTGGCATTCCTCGCCGGTGTTATTTTCTGTCATTCGTTGTTGGGTTCTTTCTTCTGTTCACGTTCTTTGCTCTGGTTTTGTGGGGTGCAGCTAGACCTCAAAAGCCCGTAATCACCATGAGGGTAAATCGTCAGCTTTTTATAGTAGATTGAATAGCAAAATTAAGAAATTATTTACTCAAATCTTTCAAATTTGATCTATTACTGAATTTCTTCACTGTAATTAGTATCAAAATCATATATTTGGATTAATTGATAACAAAATTACCCAATTTACGTGGTGAATCTCATATGGGTACTGATCTATATTGACTTCCTAGTTGATTCAATAATTGTTAGATTTATGATTAAAAATGCTTCTAATGTCCAAACTTAGCGACTGAAAATACACACCAAGTAAAGATGCGCTTATGTTTCTTTTTGGCAGAGTATTGCATTTGATCAATTTGTAGTAAATGCTGGGGCAGATGCATCTGGAGTAGCCACGAAGATGGTTACACTGAATGCCACAGTGAAATTCAATTTTCGCAACATGCATACTTTCTTTGGGGTTCAAGTATCATCCACACCACTAGAACTCGCGTACACGGAGCTCACTCTGGCCATTGGAACCGTAAGTGACACAATATCTATAATGTAACTTTATACAATAATAACCAATCTTCTAGGCGTTCAACCAAAAAAAATAAAGAAAATCACATTCAAAATATAGCTATTAGTGGTGTTTGGAATAACTATTCTACCTAAGATAATTAAATTCAGGTGAAATCGCATTTGTATTCGACATTCCTCTATGTAGATCAAGAAATTTTATCAATCAAGAAAGGGCCACAGAATAGTGAGTGTGAATGTGCAAGGTGTCGGTGTGCCCCTATACGGTGGAGGTGTGAATTGGAGTAGCCAGAACGGTAAGCTAACCGCACCCGTGCCACTGAACTTAAATTTCACTGTTAAAGCCAAGGCTTACGTGCTAGGAAAATTGGTAAAGCTTAAGTTTCTCAAAAAAATGTCGTGTGCCATTGTTTATAAACCCACCGAGGTAATCAATGCTCTCATTTCATGTCACACCCCGACCGACGGCGTTTTACGTCGGGGTGCGAGTCTGACTGTTCATTAGCTCATGGTGCTATGCTAAAGTTTGATTAAATTATCAACCATTTAATAATCACATTCATTCAATCAACCACACATTTAATGGTCATTACAATCATTAAATGCAAATCAATACATTACAATAAACAAAGTCAAAACAATTGTTTTAAATATATTAAACTATGTCTCTAAACCTATCTTATGTCTTCGTTGCAATCTTCCTTAACCTGTTACACATGTAAAATAGAGTTTGTCAACTATTTGCATAGTTGGTGAGTACACATACAAGTTTATATGATACATAAGAAATAGATGCAAATTCAAAGTATAAAGTATTAACCTAAAGCGTATGTTCTCACAAGTTTCTAAGGCATCATGTATAACACAAAAGTTCATGTAATTCATCAATAGTTACACAAGGCATACAAGCAAATAATCATTGTTCTCAATAGTCCTTAATAGTTCTCAAATAGTCATCAATAGTTCTCAAATAGTCCTCAATAGTTCTCAAATAGTGTCAAACCATACTTGTACACCAAAGGCTTGCAAGGCCTTAATGTAAGTATGTAAACACGTGCTTGTAATTGTTTAGAATAATGCATACAGAATTCAACATGTAATCACATATAACCAAAGGCAATATCTAAAGACTAAGTCATTGAATCATTTGTGTTTTGACTCCAAGAATAACATGATTTACATAGGACATGTGTAACATCCCTAAAACATTACAAAATGTAAATAAGGGAGTATGAATGTACTCACTTGATTGCTTAGCTAGATCCAAATGCTAATTGATAAGGAATGGAGTTGATAGTTGCTTCACTCTAGAGTTCAAGGGCATAGTAATCTTAGCATTTACTTAGATTTCAAGTGTTGACAACTTAGAATCTATGGCAAACTATGAAAGTCCTAAAATAATATATGCCTAAGTTTGAATGGATCGTTTGAATATTTATTTGTTTGAAATAAATATTATTGTATGAATTTGAATGATACTAACATCATATTCCCATCCATTGTTGTATAACAAGTGTTATAATTTTGATTTATGAATTTTGTTTAAATGAATTTTAATTCATTTAAATACTCCAAAATTAAAAATGAATATTTGATTTAGAATAATCTTTTACCATTATTCTATGTAACTTTAATTGTTTAAAATATATTAGTTTTGAAACAATGTTTAAACAGCTATGTGTTTTGTTTAAAAACTTTGTTTTAAAATAAGCATTCATGATTGATACATAATCTTTATAAAACATTACAATAGTTAAATGTAAAGATATGATAAAATGTTTAAATTAAGATTTATAATTATTTAAATATAAAAATATGATAAAAGTATTTTAATAATTCACAATATTTTTAAATTTAATTATTTAAGTAATTTAAACAAGAACATGATTATAAGTTTTAGAATATTTGAAAATTATTTAAATAATTAAATACATTCTTCAACTATGAACTTTTGCAAAAAGAAAGTTTTAAATATTAAAATAGGTTTTATAATATTGTAATATATATTATTTATTTTTTTATATATTATGACTAAACAATTAAGTAAAGGATATGCTTTTAACTTAGAATATGTTTTTAAAAATTATGTAAATAAATCACTAGAATTTTTCTGAATACATACAGTTTATTAGAATTTTGTAATTTTTAAAATAAAAAAAATGGATGGGAAGGCTGTAATCGAGCTATTATTAAGGTTTATTTTATGAACATCGAATTTTGATGTTTTTAGTTTAATATTATAATGTATAAATAAATATATTTACACCCATAATAATTTTTATATAAATCTTATTAAGATTTATTTTATGAACATCGAATTTTGTTTATTAACTGTGTGGTAACATTTATGTATGTATTTATGTATGAATAAGGTTATCTAATGAACATTTTTTTATTAAACTTAAAATTAATGCCATTGAGATTTTAAATTCGAACGAGAAAATTTCCGGAGGTTACATTTCACTCAAGGACTCATGCACCGTTGACTAGCCCGTAACATTGCACCTGTAAACCATGTGGCGTGAGTAGGTTATAGTTCAGGAACTGAAACTTTAGTGTTCAGGCATAAAAACAAGCAGTTGGTGTGCATGATTTGAAAAGTTGACGCAGGGAGATGGTGTGTACAGTCAGTGACCTGATTGGCGTTGAATACATCGTCGGTGACTTGTAGAAGTATTTTATTCAATAATGATGTGATCTGATCATAGTATAATTATGTTTATTGGACTGTTATTTAATGTTTATGAGTATAAATTTTTTTTTATTAATCTTTCGGTGCTACTTGATTGTTATGAATCGACGTAGCTACAACCAGATTCCACAAAAACAAACTAGTCGATGTTTGGAATTGTATTTTTTAAGCTATGTGTGATAGGGGGTGATCAAAGCGTGATTGCCCATAGTCGTGCCTCCTCATGTCAGTTCGCACGACACACCCTAATTGATAGGGGCATGGCCCATATTTTTTGATCATGGCCACAGGAGAAGGCATGTCACCTCTTCCAAGGTGGCTTGTGATTGTTGCCCCTTGTTCAAAAATAGTTTGAATAAAAAAGGGCAAGTGTAACACATGCATATTTATTTTTATAAAATATGTTGTTCATTATTATTATTTTAAATATCTAGTTATTATATACACATATGTGACACTTACATACTAATAAGTAATAAGTAAAATGATTATTAAAAATTTTTAACATACCTATTCGGTTAGTTACTATTATAGGGGACCGCCCAAAATTAATAAAATATATTATAATTAAACTTTCTCCGTTTTTAACGAAACTTTGATCGAAACGTAGAGAAAAATGAGCCGATCCCAGCAGTATTTTTATAATTTTATAAAACATCATATTTTAAAAGTTATGAGAGAAAAACAAAACTTGAGTTAAATTAATTATAATATTAAAATATTAAAATATTCATTCAATTGTGATTTCAACAATTACGTGGATGAAATTGGAGGCAATCAAATATCACACGTATAAAGCCTACATCTATAAATTTCTTTCAGAGTAAGTTTCGACTGTCTATAAATACTATCAAACTTTATTTTCAAAACATATACACAAAATATATACATACATAAATACACACAATTAAGAAGAAGATTAGACGCTTTGGATGCTAGGAGGTGCTGATTAGTAAAAAATGGTCAAGATTAAGGAGTCGGTTCGTTTAGGTATATTATCTAATATCTTAGTTAAACTTATAAATTTAAGATTTTAATATAAATTTAACTTATAGGGTTAGGGTTAAGCTTTAACCCTATGTATATATTAAAAATTTTAGTTTACTTAAAACTAAATAATAATTGTAATTATCATCGTAATAATAATAATAAATAATAATAATAAAATAATAATAATAATAATAATAATAATAATAATATTATTATTATTATTATAATCGTAGTAAAATAATAATAATATTAATATTAATAATCATAATAATAATATTAATAATAATATAAAATAAATAAATAAATAAATAAATAAATAAATAAATCTTTCTTGCAGAATAATTTTAAGAATAATTTAAGCAGAAACGCTGCCCAAATTTATATCGAGAAGTTTAAGCTATCACTCAGTCAACCAAAAATTCAGGTGAATACATATAACTTGTTTTTAAATTTATAAATGCATTTTTTTGAGCATGGTATGTTTAAACTTTAACGCATAAAGGGATACTATTAGACCAACATTTAGGTCATTAGTATACGTACAGTTTGCAAATTGTATCCGCTATGGGTGAAATTTCCATACGTGGCTGGTAACGTGGGCTGGAAGGTTATACGTAAGACGCACTCCGCAGGCAACCTAACCAGTGACGGGCTGTGGGCTGGAGGGAACAGTTGTAAGACGCACTCCAATGTTGTTCCTAACCAGTGACAGTACAAGCTAGGGTATGCAGTGGTTGTATCGATCAGTGAAATAACCTGCTAAATGTGTAGTATTGCCACTATTAATTATGGTTAAAGGACAGAACATGCTATGTTTACATATCGAGTCTGTTATTTGTATTCACCAACATTATGTTGACGTTTTATTTTCAAAAACTTTTCAGGTAATAACAAAATGTAAGAGAGAAACAAGATTAGAGATTCTTGGCCTATGATGCCTTGAATAGGATCTTGTGGTAGGACCATGGAGCTATTGGAGTTATGCCTCCAAGTCTTGTATAAACCAGATATTATAAAATGATGTATAATATGTGTTTGTGAAAAGTTGGTTTGTTATAATATGAAATGATGATATTCATACTTATACAAATGAATTTTTGTGAAATCCTGAAAAGTTATTTATGAAAAGTTATATTATAAAAAGTGACAGTGAAGTTTTCATACCTATGCGTATGAACTTTTTTTTTAATCATGAAAAATAATTTTCACATCCATGTATGTGAATCATTTATAAAATTATAAACTTATGAAACAACGCTTCCGCTGAAACATATAAACTCTGACCGAGACTGTATTATCCATGAAACCAATTCGGGTCGCAACGCCCGGGCCGCTGAGTAGCCCGGGGTGTGACAGCAAGCACCAATCAAGCCTCTCAATTAACATATATCAAACCTCTTGCACGACTCATACGATAATTGAAAGGCCAAAGATGTGAATTAAACAAGGGGTTTGGCCACGACGAAACCAATTTGTTTTTAGATGAAAGATACGTGAAAGCCCAAAGTTTCAATTGAAAGCCTATTAATGGATTTTTCTAGCAGTTAACATGTGAACTTACAATATGTTGTTGAGAGACTCTAGCTCAAGGGTCTAGGTCATTTGATTTTAGTATTTGATAGCTAGTACTAGGTGAGTTATATATACCCTGTTTTTAAGAGTTTGAGCAAACATGCATACTTAAATAAATGTGTGATGCAATTGGTTATGAACAATGATTGCACCCTTGTTAAGATTGAATGCTTACTGTGATAATGCCTAATAATCTACTTTATTATGATTAGTTTAAATGATGATGTTAAATCACATGTGTGGTTATGACACACGTGATGCTATGATGTATGTACGTGTGATCCAAACTATTAGTCTTGCATGATTTGAGCAAGATGAATATATTCAACATTTTGAATTCATGCCCGAATTCCAGCACTAGGCCTAGTTCAATCATTGTGACATCGTCATGGAATGAGTTCATGATCATCATAGGAATAACAAGTAAATGTCTTTGTAGAGTGTTAATGAATGGAGTGGTGATGATCACTCATGGGGTGAACATAATCTCGGATGGTGTGGTTGTCGGTCTACAAAGAAAGAATCATAAAGGCAATAGGCTTTATGAGTATTGATATCATTACCACAATTGATCCATCAGTATGTTATAGTGTTGTAATTTTATTGGCAGAGTACAACATCGGTAATTATTTATATGTTATGTGTAGCAACAGCTTTACTATGATTAACATCAATATAATGTTACAGTATGCTTGTCAGTTCGTAGAGGAAAACATGAGAACAAGTTAATTGGGAGAGATGGTTGAGTGGACGAAAGCGGCGGGCTGCTAATTCGTTGTATGAGGGCTTGAGGCTCATCTCACAAGGTTCGTATTGTCTTTTGCGAATATAGATACTTACATGCTTGATTTATAGGTTGTTTATATGATGGGTATGTTAAATGCAGTTGGATGGAGCTGAACACAAGAACAAGACTTAACACTTGTTTTGTGAATACTAGTTTACAGATGCGGAATATATGTTAACCGGATCTTACAAACGCCCAACCAATTTATACGAGTAACACACACATAAAATATTTCTTTCAAGTTAAAAGTATATTTCTCTCAATAATTGCAAGGTTACAAGACTCAAACAATCCACACTTAGCGGTTTACAATTGAGAGGTTATACACACAAAGCTACAGCTTCATCCACATAGAAATACATGACTAGACTTATACTATTAACAAGGTAAACTTATTCCAATATTATATTGTGGCTTGATAGACCAAACCACATTACAATCAATACAAATAACTTCGTTGACTTTTGTATTAAATGACTATGATACAACCGCATTCTCATAGAAATATATGACTAGACTTATACTATAAACAAAGTAAACTTCTTCCAATATTCTATTGTGGCTTGACAGACCAAATGACTATGATAAAGAAGAATAATTATGTTGATCTTTAATGCATTAGAAATCTTTTGTAATCATTGTTGCTTTGAGAGTTGCAAGTTGCTATTCTGACTAAAATCGAAATGCCTTTTGATTTGGTTCAGATATCTGTAGTAACCTTTGCAATCTTCTTCAAACATGCTTCAGCATCGTTAAATAATGTTGGACGGAAATAACTTTATATTCACAAGTTGTTGTTCATTGAAAGCTTTGATTTCCTATGAAACCCCTCGAAACATAATTGTCCTCAGAAGCCTCGAGTCTTATGATGTCTCTTTATCCTCAAAAGAACATTTGTGATATATTGAGCATTGCCGCTCAAACGTACGTCTTTTGATTATCATAATTCTTGTGTTTTATGATGCCTTTTATGCTGAAAATTTTTTTGCTTATGATGGCGAGAAAATGTCATCGGAAGTGTTGATTCTTTGGTGTATTCGAAAGCTTTATCTTATGTCTACTTATCATAAGGATCAATCTATTCTTCTGAAGCTTTCAGTCTTTTGAAGGTTAATTATTCTTTCCAAAGATTAGAGGCTTCTGAAGGATATACCTATCCTTCATTCCTTCTTATGTTCCTTTGGACTTGTAGGAGTTGGGAGTTGTCAATGCTTCATGTGTTTTGGTAACCACCAGTCTTTTGTGATCTCACAAATGTGTTCTCTTACTTTTGCTAAATGCAATTGTTTCCTGATAATGATGCTTGAATATGAAAACGTTTTATTCAAACCGGAACTCACTAACATTATCAAACTTGATTTAGCATGGATGTCAAATTAAAATCAAGAAGTTAACAAGTGTTTAATAGGGCTGACTGATATGAACGAGAGAGCACCCATATTTTGGACTAACATCCCATTAATTTTGTCCAACTTTAATGGATTTTTTGTGTTTAAACAATGATGTTATCAATTTGATTATTATTTTCGAATATCATTCCACTGTTTACGGATGAATTTGCAGTTAAATAATTATGCTTATGACATATGAACCCAACTAAGATGGCTCTTAGGTTTGGGGCTTTACTAGTTTGTATATCAAAGCAACAGTATGAGTGATTCAAACATTCTTGATGTATAAACTTAAACTAAGAATGAGACAAAATGATGGTTTGATGCCATATGGTACACCTACTAGTGGAGTTTTTAATGCCTTGTCATGTAAATATCTAAAATAGGAGCATGCATGTGGATATCAATGTTGTTCATGATGGAAAATGTCTGGAATTTAGTTTATAAGTAAATTGTTAGCCTAATGGTTACCCCCTTGACCTCCCTATGGGAGGTCTTGGGTTCGAATCCGGGCTGAGGCATATTTGCTGAAGCAAGGTCAGGGGGTTTACCCAGTTGTAGGGTTCCTCCTGGGGTGGGCTCGGGCATACGTCCCAGAGCGTCAAATTCGATGGGACGGTTGAAATCTCGTCTTGGGTGTCGTTGTACCAAGCCGTTAAAAAAAATTACATCTAATTAATTTAAGAGTTAAGTGCAATTTTAGTCCTTGTGGTTTGACAACTTTTGCCATTTTCGTCCTTGTGGTTTGAATTTTGCCATTTTGGTCACTATGGTTTCATTTTATTGCCATTTTCATCCCTATAGTTTGATAAATTTTGCCATTTTAGTCCAAAATTTTAAATTTAATTGGACTAAAATGGCAATAAAATGGAAACCATAGGGATGAAAATGACAATAAAATGTAACCATAGTGACCAAAATGGCAAAATTCAAACCACAGGGACTAAAATGGCAAAAGTAGTCAAACCACAAGGACTAAAATGACACTTAACTCTTAATTTAATTAACAATCAAAGACATTATTTCTTTAATGAAAGACATCACGGACAAGAAAAAACAAAAAATTACATACAACAATATAGCTTATCAATATCATCATTGCAACTAATATAGGTAAAATGTGCTTACATCCAATCAAATTATTATCTAGATATTGATGATTATAGGTTTTTTGTTTTAATTACCCCTGCGGGATCAGTTAACACCACCTGCTACTATACTGGTCGTATAGACCCATACGAGCCATATGGGTGTTAGATATTGTCAGCTTTTGTCAGATATATACGGGCAGTATAGACCCATACCGTATGCGTGTCAGATGTATGATTTGACGTAGCAGTTTTGCAGGAATTAAAATATCCATACGACTCGTATAGACCAATACGAGTCGTATGGATGGTGTTCAAGGATCCACCATGACGTCTCCTTAACAACTCCTTTTAATTATAGGTTTGGATAATGATGTTTATCCGTATAATTAATCCTATTGCTTGTAATTACCTATATGATAGTATTATCTATGCACTCAACAATGAACATTTCTTTTTTCTCAAAATCAAGTCGTATGTAAGAAAATATAACGAAGAGTGTGTGTATATTGCACTAGTTGTTTGTGCAATCTGAATGATTCTTTTATTTGAAAACTCATTAAATTATTTTCTTTTTTTAATTCAAATTAATTGAAAATTTTATAAAAGTATCAACGTTTTTAATATAAAAAATACGAGTGATCATTTAAAATAGGGTATGGATATTGATACACCGATGTATGAATAACACTATCTTTTGTATTTTTTAATATTAAAAAATATATGTAAGAGTAAAAGTTACGTGAGTATGATGTGATTGATTTGGTCTAAATATGCTGTATAGAAGATGAGGGTAGTGTATGAATATTATGACCCTTAAAATAACTTTATAAATCATTTATTAGTTTATAATAATAATAATGGCTTAAAAATGGAAAAGAATTATTCGTTTACCAGAGCTTAGACTACCCGCAATGCTAAAGGTTGCATTTACTACATGCGTCATAATCATCACTGCCACATCAGCTTTTTACTCATCCTTTGTAAATGCATTCTCTCTCATCTTTTTAACTTCAACACATCCTTCTCACATGCATCTTCTCTCTTCCACATCATCATCTCATTTTGTATTAAAAAATTGTTTAAATCCTATTTTTTTTCTAAAAAAATTGAATTTTAATTGTGATGGGTCCCACCTTCTATTGCATTTAGATGCACTTGAAGACATGCACCAAAAGGAAATTGTAGCCCAACTTTTCTTCTCCAGTGCATTTGCCTGACATGCGGCTTTGCCACGTGTAACAACTGTGCCGGAACCGTCGCCGGAACGATGAACGGAACAGTAACGGCACAGTAACTCAGGTACAAACTATGCAAACTACTGTTGAACTGTCGAATACGTAATGCTAAACAGTAAACTATTATGCTAGTGTTTCTGAAATCTGATTAAACGTAACAGTTTAACAGTCAGAAACACATCAGACAACATGGAACAGTGATACTAATGCTTATTGATGTGCTATGATGTGTAAACGTATGCGAGGATAAACAAAACGAAACGATAATGGTTGTTATTACGGGATGCTAAACCGACGAGTTATTCGTATAGGTGACGATCTGTACGAATGATTCTGATAGTTTAACGTTCTGAGATAATAACTGAAATATAGAGAACAAAAGTCGGAAAGCAAAACCATAGTCGTGTTCGTTCGAATGACGATTCGAACGAATACGCGCGGTGGTGACGCGTTCTGACGAAACGATGACGAAAACGATAAAAGACACGAACGATCATAAATTTAAAGAAATAAGATAATTCTTATTTTACAATTTTGAAACTCATCATTTAAATAAATTAAATGATATTATTTTAAGAAATTCGCGAATAGATTAAATAAACGCGTAAAAATAATAAACTCGTTACACAAATTTCGTAAACGCTTAAAAATGTTAAAATACGACAAATAATTAAATACGGTGATATCTGTAAATATATTCGTAAATCTACGGTAATAAAATAATTCTTTTATAATTAATTCGTAGAATACGCGCGTAAATTCCGGATACGCAACGAAAACGCGAACCGAGCAACAAAAACGAACCCGAACTCACCCGAGGTATAAATACCTTGAATGAGTCCCATTTTCTTATTTTTCACCTCATCTTCTTCCTCACAACCCTCATTCCCGGTTTTGAAAAAACCCTCCCATCTACAACCTTCATACCTTCATATCTTGAGCAATACTCCATGAAATCGAGCCATTTTTGAACCCACGCGTAGCCCTCGACATCTCCTACACGAAAGTACAACAGATCTAGAGTCAAAAACAACCAAAACGAGGTAATCTGTGGTTGAAATGTGCGATTTTTAGGGTTTTCTATACCCATCTTCGACCTAGAACCCTAACCCGGCTTCAACCTGTTCTTCTTGAAACCACATCTCTCTAAACCTGGTTCTTGTATGTTATTAACACAAGATACCACTACCTAGTTGAGATAGCTTGGTTCGAATAACGCATGCGACTGGGACAGCACTTGGTCGAATGGCCCTTGGCCGAATGGCCCCATGCGGCAGCCACCACCCTCACTCGCCGAATGTCTCTCCTTCGCCACCCTCTTTCGCCGGCCGCCTTCCATTCGCCGGCCAACCATTCGCCGGTTGACCCCCATTCGACTTAGCTCATTCGACCATCACTACCCTCATTCGGACCCATCTTCATTCGCCGCTGCCATCCATTCGACCACCCACTCCTTCGCCTGATAACATTCATCCTAAACCCCATTCGCTGGCAACTCAGTCGACCAATCAGTTTCAATCGGCATGCACCTACTGACCATCACCATTCTCTCATTCAACATGATGTTATTCGATCAGTGAATGGGCCTAAACCTAATTGATTTAATTCGCTCAGTTTAAGTCCCCATGAGGATTCAGCCCAATAACAATTACCAGGCCCAAATAGTATTTATTTGGCCCAATCATCGGCTCAGACCTCCTGCTTTGGCCCACTCCCCTACGGCCCAAATGTTGATCTCGGTCCAATTGTTTGGGTTGGCCCACTTAGCATGCGGTCCACATCACTCCTTCGGCCCACGGCTTTAGCCCACCAAATCATTCGGCCCATCATGTAGTGGCCCAAGTGGGGAATTTGGTCTACATAAAACATAAAATCAATATGTGAATAAATAGGTTATGGGGTAATATGTAGGTAATTATACACTAATCATGTTACTACAAAGGTGATGGGCGTTGTTAACGAACTTTATTAAACAAAAGATATCACGTTTGTAAAGAATAATATCTACTTGGTTATAAATCACAAAACGATTATTTCAAGGCTAACTATAATTACAAGAATGAGTTTAAGATCAAACACACAACACCGAGAGTTATGATAATAATGATCAATCTTAGTTGGATCGGGACCGAATTATGACCAAAACCGAGACCTATGGGTGTTAGCCAAGTTTATGGCTAACACATACACACATACCCTCAAACACATACAAATTATACTTACAACTTGCAACCAACGTGAAATCAATACAGGATCGTGAACACTACAATTATACACAACAAAGAGCGCGTGCATACTTGTTAAGCTAAGTCAACTACAACAACAACAAAGTGAGTTCATTGTCCCTTTTTAAACTATTTTGGTTTTTAACTCGGGACTGAGAAGCATGATATACATTTTAAAACAAACGTTTTAAATATAATAAAATGCTTTTATACTATGATTTATGCCAAGTGCTAAAGGCATAAGACTCTATTTAAACTAAAGGCTATTTGATTATGCCAAGTGCTAAAGGCATAATACTCTATTTAAACTAAATGCTAATTGATTATGCCAAGTGCTAAAGGCATAAGACTCTATCTAAACTCAATGCTTTTTGATTATGCCAAGTGCTAAAGGCATAATACTCTATTTAAACTAAATGCTAATTGATTATGCCAAGTGCTAAAGGCATAAGACTCTATCTAAACTAAATGCTATTTGATTATACCAAGTGCTAAAGGCATAAACTACTTGCTAAATACTAAAGCTATGTGTAAATACCAAGTGCTAAGGGTATTTGCTATCTGATGATGCTATTATGGATGATAATGCTACGGGGTTATGCTATAAACACTAATGCTACGGGGTTATGCTTTAAACAATAATGCTACGGGGTTATGCTATAAACAATAATGCTACGAGGTTATGCTATAAACACTAATGCTACGGGGTTATGTTAAACACAAATGCTACGGGTTATGCTAAACACTAATGCTATGGGGTTATGCTAAATACATACACACATACATACATGTTGGATGCTTGATGCTATGGATTCTATAAACTTTTGAATGCTATATGATTGCCATGCTAAAACAACGGTCTGGCCTCTCAGTGCTTGCCTTACCGGTTGTAAAGCTAGTTCTTGTGCACAAGTTACGTAAATGCTGGACTCTTGTATGCTAAAACTATAGGCTATGGAAGAACAATAGTTGGCCTCTCAGTGCTTGCCTTCAGGTGTTCTCCTAGCCGGGACGTGAAGAACAATAGTTGGTCTCTCAGTGCTTGCCTTCATGTGTTCTTCACAGTCTTATCGAGGAAATGGACTGATGGCCTCTCAGTGCTTGCCATGCAGTGTTTCCCACATCTATTTACCTGGGTTGTCAGTAACTAGGACGATATGGTGATCCTTAGTTGACTTTGTGTCGACCTGAAAACCCTCTATCTCCCCCTGAGTTTCTAAACATACCTGGGGCCGGTTTGGATTAACATGGGATTCCTTCGGGCATCTGGTTATCCATACCGGTATCTATCAGACTAAAAACTCGAGTAAACTATCGGTGATTGGGATAAACATACAAACACAGGTGTTAAACTATGATGGAAAACTATATGGATGGGTAGGTAAAAGGCTTAATTATCATTAACAGCAATGTCCTATGCAACTTAGTATGTGGTGGGATGTTGGCTAGGGCTTGTCCCTTACATATGCCCTATATATAAGCATACCGAGTTGGATGATACAGGTGTTATTAATGAGGTTAAGGTTTTACCTACAGGTGTTTTGCTTAGTCTATTTAAACTTACAAACTACATGAACTCACCAACCATTGTGTTGACTTTGTTTTCTTACATGCTTTCTCAGGTGATGCACAGGTTTAAACATATGCTTTTGGATTGCATGCTAGGCGGCCTAGATAGAGGACCTAGTGATTTTGGGAAGCACATATTTTGTTGATCATACGAATCATTCTTGGATATCTTGTACAGTTTACAAGATAGAATACATTAATTCTTTTGTTAGGTTTACCAAGTTAAATTATTAAACATTGACATTGTAATTTAACTTTGTAATCCTATTCATATGCTTAATTGTGCTTTAGTGATTCTTAACATTGATGCTATGTAACAATCTGATCAACCCGATTATCACACCCGATATCGTGCCCCGGGAACCTTCCGCCCGACGGGGACTCCGATCCAACCCCGCCGGCCCGGGGTGTGACAGATTGGTATCAGAGCTCAAGGTTATAGAGAATATTAGGTCATTTACTCAAATGGTTTGGCCTAGACTATAACTTAGGGACCCTCATGTAGAGAACTTAGGAGTATGTTTGCATTATGTTTTCTGCATTCGATCAGTGCACTAACCAAACTCTTTTGGTTATGATCAGAATGCCGCCAAGAAAACAGCCTACTACTCAGACTTCTGCCCCACACTCTTCTACACCCTCACCTGCAGATTCACCACCGCCACCTCCTCCTCCTCCGCCTCCTCCACACTCACCACCACCAGGCTCAAGCAGTGTTCAGATGATAGACCCTGCTACTATCGCTTTGGCGACACTTCTGAGCACGCAACTAACAAGCCAACTGAAAGATGTTATCCCGGAGATGATCAACCGGATTCAAAGTCATGGCAACAACTCTGGCCATACTACTGGAGAAGCTAGTGGAAACACTAGCCACACCTCAGACTGCTCCTACAAATCTTTTGTGGGATGCAAACCTCCAAGCTTTACTGGAGCTGAAGGAGCTGTTGGACTCATCCAATGGCTTGAAAAGATGGAAAATACTCTGGACATTAGCAGTTGTCCAGAGCATCATAAAGTTCGCTATGCAGCTGGTTCGTTCAGCAAGCGAGCTTTAACTTGGTGGAACGCACAAATCAGGGCAAAAGGAAGGGATGAAACAATGACGATGCCATGGGCAGAGTTCAAACTTTTACTGAGGAATGAGTTCTGTCCGAAACATGAACTGCAGCAACTAGAGGTTGAGCTTTCGAATCATGTGATGAAGGGAGCCGATCATATGACCTATACCAACCGCTATCATGAACTGGTAGCTCTCGTGCCAGAAATGGTACCGACACTGGAAAAGCTGATCGATCGATATGTAGCGGGATTAACCTCCTGTATTCAAAGTATCGTACTGGCTGCATATCCTGCTACGCTAGAGTCAGCCATCTCCCTCTCAGCCAAACTTACTAAAGTGATGGTAAAATCTGGAGTTCTAAAAGATGATGCTGGAAAAACCAAGGAAACAACAGCGAAGAAACCAGATTATCATCAAAAGAAGAAGCAAAAGGTTGTAAAGAACTATGCGGCTGTCACTCCTCTCCAACAAATTACTGCAGCACCTGCTCAGGTTGCAACCAAGAACTATGTGGGACCGCATCCTCAGTGTACACGATGCAGATTCCATTATCCTACTACGGCACAATGTCGTAAATGCAACAACTGTGGCCGATTAGGTCACCGTGTTCAGCAATGCCGTGCACCGGCAACTCGTACTGCAAACAATGCTGCTGTAGCACTTCCTCCGCCACCAAGGCCTGACAATCCCAACCACAACAACAGAGGATGCTACAACTGTGGAGAAATAGGCCATTTCTCCAGAGAGTGTCCGAAACGAGCACAACAAGGAGCCCAAGCACCACGTGGAAGGGCTTTTGTTATTGGAGCCAATGCTGCACGCCAAGACCCTAACGTGGTCACTGGTACATTTCTTATACATGACTCTTATGCATCTATTTTATTTGACACTGGTGCAGATCAGAGTTTTATTTCATCTGACTTTGCACGTCAACTTAATCTTACTGAGGAAACTTTAGATTCCCCATACATTATCGAAGTAGCGAACGGAAAGCAGGTTACGGTTAGCACTATACTTAGGAACTGCCCACTTACACTCGTAGATCACACATTTACCATCGACTTGTTGCCGATGGAGCTGGGCAGTTTCGACATCATTGTGGGAATGGACTGGCTATCACTCAATAGAGTTGAAGTCATCTGTTCTGAAAAGCTACTTCGGATTCCAGTGACGAATGATCGTGTATTGGAAGTTCGTGGGGATCAATCAAAGAGAAACGTAAAGATCATATCATGCATAAAAGCGCGTAAGTGTCTACAAAAGAAATGTGTAGCTTTCTTGGCTCATGTGGTAGAGAAACAAAAAGACAAGAAAACTCTTCAAGACGTGCCGATAGTAAAAGAATATCCCGAAGTGTTTCCTGAAGATTTACCTGGTTTGCCACCTGTGCGACCGGTAGAGTTCCGTATTGACCTAATTCCTGGAGCAACACCTGTTGCTAAATCTCCTTACAGGTTAGCACCTTCGGAGATGCAGGAATTATCTAACCAATTGCAGGAACTACTGGATAAAGGTTTCATCCGACCGAGCTACTCGCCTTGGGGAGCTCCGGTTTTGTTCGTGAAAAAGAAGGATGGATCTTTTCGAATGTGCATAGACTACAGGGAACTAAACAAACTAACCATCAAGAATCGGTATCCATTGCCGAGGATTGATGATTTGTTTGATCAATTGCAAGGAGCTCAGTTCTTTTCAAAGATCGATCTACGTTCCGGATACCATCAACTTAGGGTGCAAGACGAAGATATACCGAAGACGGCGTTTCGTACCAGATACGGGCATTACGAGTTCATGGTGATGCCTTTTGGTTTAACGAATGCACCTGCGGTTTTCATGGATCTCATGAACCGTGTGTGTAAGCCATACTTAGATCAATTTGTTATTGTGTTCATTGATGACATATTGATCTACTCTAAAAGCAAAGCGGAACATGAGCAACATCTTAGAACGATCTTGGAGCTGTTAAAGGAAGAGAAGCTTTATGCCAAATTCTCTAAGTGTGAGTTTTGGTTAAAAGAAGTTCAATTCCTAGGTCATGTTGTTAACAGCGAAGGAATACATGTTGATCCTGCCAAGATTGAGGCGATAAAAGATTGGGACACTCCGAAGACACCGACAGAGATACGTTCTTTTCTAGGCTTAGCAGGCTATTACAGAAGATTCATCTCGAATTTTTCTAAGATAGCTCTGCCACTCACAAAGTTAACACAGAAGAGCGAGCCGTTTGTATGGGAACAAAAGCAGGAAGAAGCCTTTCAGACCTTGAAACAGAAGTTATGCGATGCTCCGATCTTAACTCTCCCAGACGGTTGTGATGACTTTGTAGTATACTGCGATGCCTCTCATCAGGGACTTGGTTGTGTACTTATGCAGAGAGACAAGGTCATTGCTTACGCTTCGAGACAACTGAAAGTTCATGAGAAGAACTACACTACTCATGATCTGGAACTGGGAGCTGTGATATTCGCCTTAAAGATCTGGAGACATTATCTATATGGCACTAAGTGTACCATATTTACTGATCATAAAAGTCTGCAACATATATTTGATCAGAAGGAACTCAACATGCGACAGCGACGTTGGGTTGAGCTTCTGAATGACTATGAGTGTGTAATCAAGTACCATCCGGGCAAGGCAAATGTTGTTGCTGATGCCTTGAGCCGGAAGGAACGAGTCAAACCTCTGCGCGTTAGAGCAATGAGAATGACCGTGCAGACAAGCTTACATGACCAAATTATGCAAGCACAACAAGAGGCAGTTGAACGAGGAAACCTGAAGAAAGACTTAGATTGTGGAATGGAGAAACATTTAGAAACAAAACCCGACGGACTTCTCTACTGTAAGGATCGTGTATGGATTCCTGCAGTAGATGAGTTAAGGAGGCTTATTTTTGATGAAGCACACAAGACCAAGTACTCTGTGCATCCCGGTGCTGATAAAATGTATCAAGACTTACGTGCATATTATTGGTGGCCGGGTATGAAGAAAGATATAGCCGAGTATGTTGGTCGATGCCTTACGTGTGCTAAGGTGAAGGCAGAACACCAGAAACCGTCAGGTTTACTGGAACAGCCTGAAATTCCACTATGGAAGTGGGAACAAATAGCTATGGACTTTGTTACCAAGCTACCCCGCACTTCCAGTGGACATGACACTATTTGGGTTATCGTTGATCGATTAACCAAGTCTGCTCACTTCTTACCGATGCGAGAAACGTACACGATGGATAAACTAGCGAAGCTTTACATCGACGAGATAGTGGTACGCCATGGTGTGCCATTGTCTATCATCTCAGATCGCGATAGCAGATTCACGTCAAGGTTCTGGCAATCATTGCAGAAATCTCTGGGGACACAACTAAACTTGAGTACAGCTTATCATCCACAAACGGATGGTCAAAGCGAACGTACTATTCAGACCCTAGAGGATATGCTGAGAACTTGTGTTCTAGACTTCGGTGGTAATTGGGATTCTCACTTGCCACTAATCGAATTCTCTTACAACAACAGTTATCATAGCAGCATCGGTTGTGCCCCATTTGAGGCTCTTTATGGCCGAAAGTGTCGATCACCGATCTGTTGGTCTGAAGTGGGAGATAATCGAATCACAGGGCCAGAACTGATACAAGAAACTACAGACAAGATTGCGCAGATACAACAAAGGCTACAAGCGACACGAAGTAGACAAAAGAGCTATGCTGATAAACGGCGTAAGCCGTTGGAATTCCAAGTGGGAGACCGGGTCATGTTGAAGGTTTCTCCATGGAAGGGCGTAGTTCGATTCGCAAAGAAAGGCAAACTAACACCACGATATGTGGGACCGTTCGAAATCATCGAACGTATTGGTCCTGTAGCATACAGATTGAACTTACCGGATGAACTTAGTGGTGTACACGACGTGTTTCACGTCTCCAACTTGAAGAAATGCCTTGCTGATGAAACTCTTATCATACCGATTGAAGAAATTCAATTGGATGAACACTTACGTTTTGTTGAGAAACCGCTAGAAATCATGGATCGCAAGGTTAAGCAATTAAGGCGAAGTCGTATTCCTATTGTCAAAGTGCGTTGGAATTCAAGGCGCGGACCCGAGTTTACTTGGGAACGCGAAGACCACATGAGAAACAAATACCCCCAACTGTTCACAGAGGAAGCCGTACCCGATAGCAATGCTTAAATTTCGGGACGAAATTTCTCTAACAAGGGGAGACTGTAACAACTGTGCCGGAACCGTCGCCGGAACGATGAACGGAACAGTAACGGCACAGTAACTCAGGTACAAACTATGCAAACTACTGTTGAACTGTCGAATACGTAATGCTAAACAGTAAACTATTATGCTAGTGTTTCTGAAATCTGATTAAACGTAACAGTTTAACAGTCAGAAACACATCAGACAACATGGAACAGTGATACTAATGCTTATTGATGTGCTATGATGTGTAAACGTATGCGAGGATAAACAAAACGAAACGATAATGGTTGTTATTACGGGATGCTAAACCGACGAGTTATTCGTATAGGTGACGATCTGTACGAATGATTCTGATAGTTTAACGTTCTGAGATAATAACTGAAATATAGAGAACAAAAGTCGGAAAGCAAAACCATAGTCGTGTTCGTTCGAATGACGATTCGAACGAATACGCGCGATGGTGACGCGTTCTGACGAAACGATGACGAAAACGATAAAAGACACGAACGATCATAAATTTAAAGAAATAAGATAATTCTTATTTTACAATTTTGAAACTCATCATTTAAATAAATTAAATGATATTATTTTAAGAAATTCGCGAATAGATTAAATAAACGCGTAAAAATAATAAACTCGTTACACAAATTTCGTAAACGCTTAAAAATGTTAAAATACGACAAATAATTAAATACGGTGATATCTGTAAATATATTCGTAAATCTACGGTAATAAAATAATTCTTTTATAATTAATTCGTAGAATACGCGCTTAAATTCCGGATACGCAACGAAAACGCGAACCGAGCAACAAAAACGAACCCGAACTCACCCGAGGTATAAATACCTTGAATGAGTCCCATTTTCTTATTTTTCACCTCATCTTCTTCCTCACAACCCTCATTCCCGGTTTTGAGAAAACCCTCCCATCTACAACCTTCATACCTTCATATCTTGAGCAATACTCCATGAAATCGAGCCATTTTTGAACCCACGCGTAGCCCTCGACATCTCCTACACGAAAGTACAACAGATCTAGAGTCAAAAACAACCAAAACGAGGTAATCTGTGGTTGAAATGTGCGATTTTTAGGGTTTTCTATACCCATCTTCGACCTAGAACCCTAACCCGGCTTCAACCTGTTCTTCTTGAAACCACATCTCTCTAAACCTGGTTCTTGTATGTTATTAACACAAGATACCACTACCTAGTTGAGATAGCTTGGTTCGAATAACGCATGCGACTGGGACAGCACTTGGTCGAATGGCCCTTGGCCGAATGGCCCCATGCGGCAGCCACCACCCTCACTCGCCGAATGTCTCTCCTTCGCCACCCTCTTTCGCCGGCCGCCTTCCATTCGCCGGCCAACCATTCGCCGGTTGACCCCCATTCGACTTAGCTCATTCGACCATCACTACCCTCATTCGGACCCATCTTCATTCGCCGCTGCCATCCATTCGACCACCCACTCCTTCGCCTGATAACATTCATCCTAAACCCCATTCGCTGGCAACTCAGTCGACCAATCAGTTTCAATCGGCATGCACCTACTGACCATCACCATTCTCTCATTCAACATGATGTTATTCGATCAGTGAATGGGCCTAAACCTAATTGATTTAATTCGCTCAGTTTAAGTCCCCATGAGGATTCAGCCCAATAACAATTACCAGGCCCAAATAGTATTTATTTGGCCCAATCATCGGCTCAGACCTCCTGCTTTGGCCCACTCCCCTACGGCCCAAATGTTGATCTCGGTCCAATTGTTTGGGTTGGCCCACTTAGCATGCGGTCCACATCACTCCTTCGGCCCACGGCTTTAGCCCACCAAATCATTCGGCCCATCATGTAGTGGCCCAAGTGGGGAATTTGGTCTACATAAAACATAAAATCAATATGTGAATAAATAGGTTATGGGGTAATATGTAGGTAATTATACACTAATCATGTTACTACAAAGGTGATGGGCGTTGTTAACGAACTTTATTAAACAAAAGATATCACGTTTGTAAAGAATAATATCTACTTGGTTATAAATCACAAAACGATTATTTCAAGGCTAACTATAATTACAAGAATGAGTTTAAGATCAAACACACAACACCGAGAGTTATGATAATAATGATCAATCTTAGTTGGATCGGGACCGAATTATGACCAAAACCGAGACCTATGGGTGTTAGCCAAGTTTATGGCTAACACATACACACATACCCTCAAACACATACAAATTATACTTACAACTTGCAACCAACGTGAAATCAATACAGGATCGTGAACACTACAATTATACACAACAAAGAGCGCGTGCATACTTGTTAAGCTAAGTCAACTACAACAACAACAAAGTGAGTTCATTGTCCCTTTTTAAACTATTTTGGTTTTTAACTCGGGACTGAGAAGCATGATATACATTTTAAAACAAACGTTTTAAATATAATAAAATGCTTTTATACTATGATTTATGCCAAGTGCTAAAGGCATAAGACTCTATTTAAACTAAAGGCTATTTGATTATGCCAAGTGCTAAAGGCATAATACTCTATTTAAACTAAATGCTAATTGATTATGCCAAGTGCTAAAGGCATAAGACTCTATCTAAACTCAATGCTTTTTGATTATGCCAAGTGCTAAAGGCATAATACTCTATTTAAACTAAATGCTAATTGATTATGCCAAGTGCTAAAGGCATAAGACTCTATCTAAACTAAATGCTATTTGATTATACCAAGTGCTAAAGGCATAAACTACTTGCTAAATACTAAAGCTATGTGTAAATACCAAGTGCTAAGGGTATTTGCTATCTGATGATGCTATTATGGATGATAATGCTACGGGGTTATGCTATAAACACTAATGCTACGGGGTTATGCTTTAAACAATAATGCTACGGGGTTATGCTATAAACAATAATGCTACGAGGTTATGCTATAAACACTAATGCTACGGGGTTATGTTAAACACAAATGCTACGGGTTATGCTAAACACTAATGCTATGGGGTTATGCTAAATACATACACACATACATACATGTTGGATGCTTGATGCTATGGATTCTATAAACTTTTGAATGCTATATGATTGCCATGCTAAAACAACGGTCTGGCCTCTCAGTGCTTGCCTTACCGGTTGTAAAGCTAGTTCTTGTGCACAAGTTACGTAAATGCTGGACTCTTGTATGCTAAAACTATAGGCTATGGAAGAACAATAGTTGGCCTCTCAGTGCTTGCCTTCAGGTGTTCTCCTAGCCGGGACGTGAAGAACAATAGTTGGTCTCTCAGTGCTTGCCTTCATGTGTTCTTCACAGTCTTATCGAGGAAATGGACTGATGGCCTCTCAGTGCTTGCCATGCAGTGTTTCCCACATCTATTTACCTGGGTTGTCAGTAACTAGGACGATATGGTGATCCTTAGTTGACTTTGTGTCGACCTGAAAACCCTCTATCTCCCCCTGAGTTTCTAAACATACCTGGGGCCGGTTTGGATTAACATGGGATTCCTTCGGGCATCTGGTTATCCATACCGGTATCTATCAGACTAAAAACTCGAGTAAACTATCGGTGATTGGGATAAACATACAAACACAGGTGTTAAACTATGATGGAAAACTATACGGATGGGTAGGTAAAAGGCTTAATTATCATTAACAGCAATGTCCTATGCAACTTAGTATGTGGTGGGATGTTGGCTAGGGCTTGTCCCTTACATATGCCCTATATATAAGCATACCGAGTTGGATGATACAGGTGTTATTAATGAGGTTAAGGTTTTACCTACAGGTGTTTTGCTTAGTCTATTTAAACTTACAAACTACATGAACTCACCAACCATTGTGTTGACTTTGTTTTCTTACATGCTTTCTCAGGTGATGCACAGGTTTAAACATATGCTTTTGGATTGCATGCTAGGCGGCCTAGATAGAGGACCTAGTGATTTTGGGAAGCACATATTTTGTTGATCATACGAATCATTCTTGGATATCTTGTACAGTTTACAAGATAGAATACATTAATTCTTTTGTTAGGTTTACCAAGTTAAATTATTAAACATTGACATTGTAATTTAACTTTGTAATCCTATTCATATGCTTAATTGTGCTTTAGTGATTCTTAACATTGATGCTATGTAACAATCTGATCAACCCGATTATCACACCCGATATCGTGCCCCGGGAACCTTCCGCCCGACGGGGACTCCGATCCAACCCCGCCGGCCCGGGGTGTGACACCACGTCAACGTGTGCCCCTCACCAAAAAACGCATTGGATCTAGTCTTATAAACCGGTCATTAATTTGTTACATTTACTTTGTCTTTACATCAATCAAGTTACATCTCTCACTTTTAGCATAAAATAGTTACAAAATAAAATTTTTATTTCTTTTTAGACAAATAGTATTTTTATTTTGTATCATCCACAATATTTATATCTTTTAAGTTAATATCCATTTGGTTGAAGCAGTAACTTACCAACATGATTGTTTTTTTTCTCTCTTGACAAGTAACATGATTGTTTTGTAACTATATGTAACAACAAGTGCCAGATCGTCCGGCAAGTCCGTACGGTATGTGTACTTTCACCTTATTCTATGTGTGCCTACGTAAGTCTAAACAGTACTTGTATTAACAGAATCCTAAATACAAGAACCCGTTGTACGTATTTTCGTATAAACTTAAATACATTAAGTACAACGTACATTTGAAACATTAGTTGTGTTTATTAAGTGAAAACTTAATTACAGTTGACACAACAAATCAGGAGAAGCAACGGAATTCAAACAGTATTCAGAAACATATCGGTTGCGATCTGATGTCCATAGATGACAGGAATCAGATGACCGACAAGTCAGTACAAAACAGTGTGAAATCATGATGTATAGTTGAGTCCGACAGTGAGGAAACACAATCTAAACATAAACTGCAGTGTCATTTCAGAATAACGAACTGACAGTGTGTTTGCGTGGGTGACGATTCACACAAACATATCTGTGAGTTTAACGTTCTGAAATGATGACTGGAAAGTAGAAAACAAAAGTCGGGAAGCAAAACCATTGTCGTGTTCGTTCGAATGACGATTCGAACGAATACGCGCGATGGTGACGCGATTCGACGAAACGAAAAAAAAAAGAATTACGACACGAAACGAATTTTAAATTAATTAAATAAAATAATTAACATTTTTACAATTTTGAAACTCATCAAATTAATTTAATTAAAGTCCTTATTTATTTATTTACTTATTTTAATTAATTACGCGTAAAAATCCGGATACGCGACGAATTAACGAACCGAGCAACCAAAACGGACCCGAACACCACACGGAGTATAAAAACTCCAAATGTGGAGAACATATTCATTTTTACACTCTCCACTCTCTCTCTTCTCCAATTTCCGGCCAAAACCACCACCACCACAACACCACCTTCAATCCACCATAACTTCCTCGTTTGTGGACCGATTTGGGTGATTTTCGAACCCACGCGTAGCCCTCGACATCCTCTACAAGAAAGTACAACCGATCGGAGCCAAAGACCAACTGAAACGAGGTAATCTGTGGGTGAAAGTCACGAAAACTAGGGTTTTCAAACCCCTTTGGCCGCACCACCATTAAACCGGTTGCACACCTTCTCCTTCAAACCCTACACCCACGAAAATACACCTGTGCATACCACCACCATGGAAACCACCACTTAGCCGAGATATGGGTTGGTACTAGGTTGGACACCTATGGCGGCCGAAGGAGAAGCAAACGGCCGAATGGCCTGGTCGAATGGGCTCCTTCGCCCCAGCCTCATTTGCTGCTAACTCATTCGCCCCATGCACATCATTCGGTCCAACTCATTCGCTGCCATCTCTATTCGCCAGCCATGCATCTCTTTCGCCTGTCTTCATTCGGGCTAGGTCCAGCCATTCGATCAAAGCCATTCGTGACTCACCCTCACTCGACCACCATTAACCCACACTCATTCGGCAGCCTTCAGTAGGTCACCTTCATTCGACCATGTTCTCATGCGGCCATAACAAATCCTAGTCGACCAAGAACCCTAAAGGAGTAAACCTTTCCAACTCAAAGACATTCAACAGGCCCAATACAATGTATTAGTTGAGCCCACTTTACTGTTATGGCCCAAACAGCCCTTTAATCGGCCCATGGTTTTTGTTGAGGCCCAGTTCACTCGGCCCAGTGGAAATTCTTGGCACAACAACACTCAGTTAGAGTTGGCCCAACACATTACTTAAAAATAAGGCCATGTGGCAGGCCCATATAGACTGTTTCGGCCCAGGCCCAACTGTTTTCTTTAGGCCCAACAATTCTTTTATGCTGCCAATGTGTTCTTGGGTGAGGCCCAGCTTGTGTAGCCCACAGCTCAACTAAATTAGCCATATATACCACAATGGACTCAATGGAAAAAAACTGTATAGGCCACTAGTAAGCCCATATCATTCCCCAGGCCCAATACCTCTAAAACTGATCCAATAACTCTAGAAAGGTCCAACAAGGAGTGAACAGCCCAAGGCCCACGGTTTAGGGCTCAAGGCCCACTACCTTTGGTCCAAGGCCACCATTTTGGGCCAAAAGCCCAAATTCAAGGCCCATCACTATTTCAGCCATTCTAATCCAGGCCCAACTTGGCCCATGAGTTCCTTTAGCAAAGGCCCGAGACAAAACCCAAGGGGCCCATCAAAATCTACCCGAGGCCCACAGAAAACTGATTTGAGGCCCATTTGGAGGCCTTTGTCCTTCCTTTTGGAGCCAATTTGTCATTTCTTTAGTCAACAACCCAATTCTGGTCCAAAAATCAATTCCAGCAGTCTGGTATGACTCTAGGCCCAACAAATATAGCCAAGACCCACCTTGGGCCCAATGGATTCCTTGGAGGCCCAAACCAAGGCCCAAAAGGCCACTTGAACATTAGTTTTGTAACTTTTGGCAAGGCCTTCATGATTCAACACCTACTATCATTGGCCCAACCTAAAATGTTGGCCCACATGACTAAAGAACTATTGTAACACTTTAACTCAACATAACAAGTATGATAACCAAGGGATTACTACCGAAACGACAATTTTTGCAATAAGGTCTTGTAACACATAACATGATCTCATGAAACCACAAATGGGCTTTGATACAAGTTGTTAATACAAGAATAAATCAAAGAAATTCTATGGATTACAAGAACCGATAACAAACAAAGATGGGCCAACAACGACCGAAGACTTTAAGTGTTGGCCAAAGCTTATGGCTAACACATACATACATATAAAATCCCTATAATTCATACTAATAAGTTATGAACATCGTGAAATCAATACAGGATCGTGAAAATACACTCAAGTACAATCAAGAGCGCGTACATTCTTGTTAAGCTAAGTCAAACACAACAACTACAAGGTGAGTTCATACGCCCCCTTTTACTTTAAATCTTTACTGATTTTAACTCTCGGGGCTGAGAAACATGTTTACTTTTATTTATTTAAAAGTTTGCTTAACATGTTATTTATACTTTGATTTGATAATATTAAATTGTTTATTATCTTTATCATTGTATGCATGCTTGTATGATTATGAGATAACAGGGAAACTCATATGATGATGATAAGATGATTCTTAATCATCAACACATTATAATAACTTAGTTATAAGATTAAACTTATAACACTTAGTTATTTCTACATGATCAAGTACTTAAACAATCTACACTTAACTGAAAAACAAGAATATTCCCTCATGGATACTTTGGGAATATATGGATGCAGTAAATGACGATTCTTATCATTTACAGTAAATGACGGTCATGATAACGTAACTTCATGGGATTCTTGTCATTTACACATATTTAACATAACGTAATAAGACAAGTTCTTATTCGACTTTGTTAAACACACGAGACATTCCCTCATGGATACTTTGGGAAACACATGGATTCAGTAAATGACGATTCTTATCATTTACAGTAAATGACAGTCATGATAACGTAACTTCATGGGATTCTTGTCATTTACACCCGATTATCATAATGTAATAAGACAAGTTCTTATTCGACTTTGTTAATCACATGATTCAATCCCTCACGGAAACTTAGGGATCACACGGCGGGATAGGAGAGAATGAAATGCATTTTAATCTGATTACGTGAGGATTAAAATGGGTTTCATTCGGATCCTATACGTTGCATTTGGAGACATATGATACACAGTTAACTAATACTTTTAACTAAATTAAAAGTGTAATATAAAAGTTAACCTCACACGAAATAGAATAATACAAGGATCAGATTGTAATAATCTAAATTCCTTAATTCAACGAGGGCTTATCAATACTTCGGTTTGATAATTAAACCCCTCTTTCTATATTATTATTCTACATATGATGACACAACGGACAATACGGATAGTTGGGAAGTGGATATCTTTAGTTGTATCGCAAGTGGTATGGAGTTTGGTTAAGTATGTGGTGGGATAGCGTCTGGGCTTGACCCTTTCGTGATTCCCTATATATAAGCATACTTAGCTAGGCGATATACTATTTGTACATATAACTAAGGAAAGGCCATTGGGTGGAACAGGTGAACAAATATACAAGCAACAGATATAACATTGTGAATGTGTGCATGATCAGTTCAATGGTTTTCAATTTACTTACTTATGAACTCACCAACCTAGTGTTGACTTTGTTTAAATTACATGTTTTCTCAGGTGACGAACAGGTGTAGATATTTTATGCAAGTGTTAAGCTAGTGGGCTCATAGAAGACCTAGCTTTCTTTTGATTGCAAACCTTTTGATATGACAGAACACTGAATCACTTTTGTATATCTTGTACAGATCAAGATATAAACTCATTGATTCTTTTTGATTAGATTTACTTAGTTAAATTATGAAGTACAATGTAATTTAACTTTGTAATTCTATTTCATGTCATGATTAGCATTTCTCATTTATATCTCATGTGCTATGTAAACAATCTGATCATTTGATTATCAACGCAATGATATCGCGCCCCGGGAACATTCCGCCCGACGGGAAAACACGATCCGTTCCCGCCAGCCCGGGGTGTGACAGATTGGTATCAGAGCCATGGTTATAGAGAAATATAGGTCATATTACTAAAATGGTTTGGCCTAGACTATAACCTAGGGACCCTCATGTAGAGTTCTTATAATATAGGATTCTATTTGCATATGTCTTCTGCTTCTGATCACTGCACTAACCGATTTTCTTTCGGTTATGATCAGAATGCCGCCACGAAGACAACCACCTCTACTACCGCTGACTCAAGGTTCAGCTCCGCACTCTTCGACACCGACACCGCCAGACTCTCCTACACAAGCACCTCCACCTCCCCCTCCGCCACCACCAGCGTATCAGTTGGACCCTGCTACTGTGGCACTGGCTACTCTTCTTACAAGCCAACTGAGGGAAGTGATTCCAGAGATGATGAACCGGATCAACAACAACAACAGTAACAACGTTGCTAACTCATCTGGAGAAGGCAGCGGTAACACCAGACAGAGTCAGGACTATGCCTACAAGAACTTTGTAGGCTGCAAGCCACCCAGTTTCAGTGGTAGCGAGGGTGCAGTCGGACTGATCCAGTGGATTGAGAAGATGGAGGCTACCCTCGACATCAGTGGCTGTCCTGAACAGAATAGGGTAAAGTATGCTGCGGGATCATTTAGCAAGCGAGCGTTAACCTGGTGGAACGCTCAGGTATCAATCAGAGGCCGGGATGAGGCCCAGGCCATGCCGTGGAACGAATTCAAGGCGATGTTGAGGGCAGAGTTTTGCCCAAGAAATGAACTGAAAAAGGTTGAGACTGAATTACTCAATCTGGAGATGATTGGTGCTGGGCATCTGGCCTACACCACACGATATCATGAGTTAGCCACTCTGGCACCGGATGTGGTGCCAACACTTGAGAAGAGAATTGAGCGGTATGTTGGTGGATTACCGCCCAGTATCCGAGGTCATGTGATTTCTGCTCACCCTACCACCATGGAATTAGCTGTTACACTGTCAGCATCCCTGACAGATATGATGGTTGCCTCTGGAGCATTCAAGAAGGAGGCTGAAACAGCCAAAGCTGGAACTTCCAAGAAATCGGATAAACGTCCGGCTAAGAAACAGAAAGTGGTTAGAAACTTTGCTGCCACTACTCAAGCTCCGATGCGCAACCAGCCACCCCCATTGGAGATCAGAAAGCCATACACTGGCACTGCACCTTTGTGCAACTCATGCCAGTACCATCATCTACCAAATGTTCCGTGCAGACACTGCACCAATTGTGGAAGATTTGGTCACACAGCAAACTACTGCAGGAGTCAGAGGACTCAGAACAGAAACAACAATGCAGCCACTGCTGCTGCTGCTACCGACCACAGGTCTTGCTACAACTGTGGTGAACCTGGTCACTTCTCTCGGGATTGCCCTAAGAGAAATCAACAACAGGCTCAAGCACCAAGAGGAAGAGCCTTTCAGATCGGAGCAGCTGCTGCTAGACAAGACCCGAACGTGATCACGGGTACATTTCTCTTATCTGATTTTTATGCATCTATATTATTTGACACTGGAGCGGATCAGAGTTTTATCTCATCCGATTTTGCTAGCCATCTTAACCATGCTGAGGAATCATTAGACTCCTCTTATAGTATTGAGATAGCTAATGGCAAACAGATTACAGTTGACACAGTACTTAGGAATTGCCCACTAACACTTGGTGATCATACATTTTCCATCGACTTGATACCGATGGAGCTGGGCAGTTTCGACATTATCATCGGAATGGATTGGCTATCTCTTAACCGAGTTGAGTTCATCTGTTCCGATAAACTATTACGCATTCCTATGGAGAACAATGAAGTCTTGGAGATTCGTGGAGATCAAGCGAAACGCAGTGTCAAGATAATATCGTGCATGAAGGCTCGCAAATGCTTACGAAAACAGTGTGTTGCATTTCTAGCTCATGTGATACAGAAAGACAAGAAAGCGATCAAGATTCAAGATGTGCCAGTTGTGAGAGATTTTGCAGAAGTGTTTCCGGATGACTTACCGGGACTACCACCTGAGAGATCAGTACAGTTTCGAATCGATTTGATTCCGGGAGCAACTCCTATAGCTAAGTCTCCCTACAGACTCGCACCATCGGAGATGCAAGAGTTGTCTAACCAATTGCAAGAACTTCTCGATAAAGGATTCATCCGACCGAGCTTTTCCCCGTGGGGAGCTCCGGTTCTTTTTGTCAAAAAGAAGGATGGAACTTTCAGAATGTGCATTGATTATCGAGAGCTCAACAAACTCACCATCAAGAATCGGTACCCGTTACCGAGGATTGATGATTTGTTTGATCAGTTACAGGGAGCACAGTATTTTTCAAAGATAGACCTGAGATCAGGTTATCATCAGCTCCGGATACAAGAGGAAGACATACCAAAGACGGCCTTTCGTACCCGATATGGACATTATGAATTCATGGTGATGCCATTTGGATTAACGAACGCACCGGCGTGTTCATGGACTTGATGAACCGGGTGTGCAAGCCGTATCTAGATCAGTTTGTGATCGTCTTCATCGACGATATACTGATTTACTCAAAGAACGAGAAAGAACATGAACAACATCTCAGGACAGTTTTGGAGCTTCTAAAAGAAGAACAACTCTATGCCAAATTCTCTAAATGTGAATTTTGGTTAAGGGAAGTTCAGTTTTTGGGTCACGTGATTAACAGTAATGGTATTCATGTGGATCCTGCCAAGATAGAAGCGATTAAGAATTGGGATGTGCTTACGACACCGACAGAGATTCGATCATTTTTGGGATTGGCAGGTTATTACCGGAGATTCATTTCGAACTTCTCTAAGATAGCCTTGCCTCTCACCAAACTCACACAGAAGTCTGAACCTTTTGTGTGGACTTGTAAACAAGAAGAGGCATTCCAGACACTGAAACAAAGATTGTGCAATGCTCCAATCCTAACACTCCCAGAAGGCAGTGATGACTTTGTAGTTTACTGTGATGCTTCCCATCAGGGACTCGGATGTGTTTTGATGCAACGAGACAAAGTCATTGCTTATGCCTCACGACAGCTGAAGATACACGAGAAGAATTACACGACGCATGATCTTGAACTGGGAGCTGTGGTTTTTGCACTAAAGATTTGGAGACATTACCTCTATGGTACCAAATGCACTATCTTCACAGATCACAAGAGTTTACAGCACATATTTGATCAGAAGGAGCTTAACATGAGACAGAGACGTTGGGTTGAGCTCCTGAACGATTACGATTGTGTGATCAAATATCATCCGGGCAAAGCAAATGTTGTTGCAGATGCTTTGAGTCGGAAAGAAAGAGTCAAACCCTTACGCGTTCGCGCTATGGGAATGACGGTGCAAACAAGTTTGAGATATCATATCTTACAAGCACAACAGGAGGCAGTGGCAAGAGACAATCTGAAACGCGAGCTCGATTGTGGAGCCGAGAAACATTTCAAGACAAAGCAAGATGGAGTTATCTACTATCTGGATCGTGTTTGGATTCCAGCATTAGATGAACTTCGAACACTCATACTGGACGAGGCACACAAGACACGTTATTCAGTTCATCCTGGTGCTGACAAGATGTACCAAGATCTTAGGTCATTTTATTGGTGGCCAGGCATGAAGAAAGACATTGCCACTTATGTTGGCAAATGTCTCACATGTGCCAAGGTCAAAGCTGAACACCAGAAACCTTCGGGTTTGCTGGAACAACTAGAAATACCACAATGGAAGTGGGAACAAATAGCTATGGACTTCATTACCAAGCTACCCCGCACTTCCAGCGGATACGATTCTATTTGGGTTATCATTGATAGATTAACCAAGTCCGCACACTTCTTGCCGATCAGAGAAACGTACAAGATGGAGAAACTTGCAAGACTATACATTGATGAGATAATAGTAAGGCATGGTGTGCCATTGTCTATTATCTCAGACCGGGACAGTCGATTCACTTCGCGGTTCTGGCAATCATTACAACAATCCTTAGGGACAAGTGTTAACTTGAGCACTGCTTATCATCCACAAACGGATGGACAAAGCGAGCGCACTATTCAAACCCTAGAGGATATGTTGAGAACATGCATCCTAGACTTCGGTGGAAGTTGGGACACACATTTACCACTTATTGAGTTCTCCTACAATAATAGCTACCACAGCAGCATTGGATGTGCTCCGTTTGAAGCACTCTATGGTAGAAAATGTCGGTCTCCAATTTGTTGGACCGAAGTGGGAGACAACAGAATAACTGGGCCGGAACTTATTCAGGAAACTACTGATAAGATAGCCCAGATACAACAGAGATTACAAGCAACACGTAGTCGCCAAAAGAGTTACGCAGACAAACGGCGCAAGCCTTTGGAATTCGATGTGGGTGACCGAGTCATGTTGAAAGTGTCCCCATGGAAAGGCGTAGTTCGTTTTGGGGCTAAAGGCAAACTAGCACCTCGGTATGTCGGACCGTTTGAGATTACTCAACGCATAGGTCCTGTGGCATACAGACTCAGACTTCCTGATGAACTCAGTGGAGTACACGATGTGTTTCATGTATCAAATCTCAAGAGGTGTCTAGCAGATGAAACATTGATCATACCATTGGAAGAGATACAAATTGATGAACAACTACATTTCATTGAAGAACCTGTAGAGGTTATGGAACGTGAAGTCAAGAGACTGAAACGAAGCCGTATCCCTATTGTAAAGGTTCGATGGAACTCCAAGCGTGGACCAGAGTTTACCTGGGAACACGAGGACAACATGAAAGCAAAGTATCCCCATCTGTTCGAGAATTGAAGCCCGACTTTGATGCTTAAATTTCGGGACGAAATTTCTTTAACAAGGGGAGACTGTAACAGCAAGTGCCAGATCGTCCGGCAAGTCCGTACGGTATGTGTACTTTCACCTTATTCTATGTGTGCCTACGTAAGTCTAAACAGTACTTGTATTAACAGAATCCTAAATACAAGAACCCGTTGTACGTATTTTCGTATAAACTTAAATACATTAAGTACAACGTACATTTGAAACATTAGTTGTGTTTATTAAGTGAAAACTTAATTACAGTTGACACAACAAATCAGGAGAAGCAACGGAATTCAAACAGTATTCAGAAACATATCGGTTGCGATCTGATGTCCATAGATGACAGGAATCAGATGACCGACAAGTCAGTACAAAACAGTGTGAAATCATGATGTATAGTTGAGTCCGACAGTGAGGAAACACAATCTAAACATAAACTGCAGTGTCATTTCAGAATAACGAACTGACAGTGTGTTTGCGTGGGTGACGATTCACACAAACATATCTGTGAGTTTAACGTTCTGAAATGATGACTGGAAAGTAGAAAACAAAAGTCAGGAAGCAAAACCATTGTCGTGTTCGTTCGAATGACGATTCGAACGAATACGCGCGATGGTGACGCGATTCGACGAAACGAAAAAAAAAAGAATTACGACACGAAACGAATTTTAAATTAATTAAATAAAATAATTAACATTTTTACAATTTTGAAACTCATCAAATTAATTTAATTAAAGTCCTTATTTATTTATTTACTTATTTTAATTAATTACGCGTAAAAATCCGGATACGCGACGAATTAACGAACCGAGCAACCAAAACGGACCCGAACACCACACGGAGTATAAAAACTCCAAATGTGGAGAACATATTCATTTTTACACTCTCCACTCTCTCTCTTCTCCAATTTCCGGCCAAAACCACCACCACCACAACACCACCTTCAATCCACCATAACTTCCTCGTTTGTGGACCGATTTGGGTGATTTTCGAACCCACGCGTAGCCCTCGACATCCTCTACAAGAAAGTACAACCGATCGGAGCCAAAGACCAACTGAAACGAGGTAATCTGTGGGTGAAAGTCACGAAAACTAGGGTTTTCTAACCCCTTTGGCCGCACCACCATTAAACCGGTTACACACCTTCTCCTTCAAACCCTACACCCACGAAAATACACCTGTGCATACCACCACCATGGAAACCACCACTTAGCCGAGATATGGGTTGGTACTAGGTTGGACACCTATGGCGGCCGAAGGAGAAGCAAACGGCCGAATGGCCTGGTCGAATGGGCTCCTTCGCCCCAGCCTCATTTGCTGCTAACTCATTCGCCCCATGCACATCATTCGGTCCAACTCATTCGCTGCCATCTCTATTCGCCAGCCATGCATCTCTTTCGCCTGTCTTCATTCGGGCTAGGTCCAGCCATTCGATCAAAGCCATTCGTGACTCACCCTCACTCGACCACCATTAACCCACACTCATTCGGCAGCCTTCAGTAGGTTACCTTCATTCGACCATGTTCTCATGCGGCCATAACAAATCCTAGTCGACCAAGAACCCTAAAGGAGTAAACCTTTCCAACTCAAAGACATTCAACAGGCCCAATACAATGTATTAGTTGAGCCCACTTTACTGTTATGGCCCAAACAGCCCTTTAATCGGCCCATGGTTTTTGTTGAGGCCCAGTTCACTCGGCCCAGTGGAAATTCTTGGCACAACAACACTCAGTTAGAGTTGGCCCAACACATTACTTAAAAATAAGGCCATGTGGCAGGCCCATATAGACTGTTTCGGCCCAGGCCCAACTGTTTTCTTTAGGCCCAACAATTCTTTTATGCTGCCAATGTGTTCTTGGGTGAGGCCCAGCTTGTGTAGCCCACAGCTCAACTAAATTAGCCATATATACCACAATGGACTCAATGGAAAAAAATTGTATAGGCCACTAGTAAGCCCATATCATTCCCCAGGCCCAATACCTCTAAAACTGATCCAATAACTCTAGAAAGGTCCAACAAGGAGTGAACAGCCCAAGGCCCACGGTTTAGGGCTCAAGGCCCACTACCTTTGGTCCAAGGCCACCATTTTGGGCCAAAAGCCCAAATTCAAGGCCCATCACTATTTCAGCCATTCTAATCCAGGCCCAACTTGGCCCATGAGTTCCTTTAGCAAAGGCCCGAGACAAAACCCAAGGGGCCCATCAAAATCTACCCGAGGCCCACAGAAAACTGATTTGAGGCCCATTTGGAGGCCTTTGTCCTTCCTTTTGGAGCCAATTTGTCATTTCTTTAGTCAACAACCCAATTCTGGTCCAAAAATCAATTCCAGCAGTCTGGTATGACTCTAGGCCCAACAAATATAGCCAAGACCCACCTTGGGCCCAATGGATTCCTTGGAGGCCCAAACCAAGGCCCAAAAGGCCACTTGAACATTAGTTTTGTAACTTTTGGCAAGGCCTTCATGATTCAACACCTACTATCATTGGCCCAACCTAAAATGTTGGCCCACATGACTAAAGAACTATTGTAACACTTTAACTCAACATAACAAGTATGATAACCAAGGGATTACTACCGAAACGACAATTTTTGCAATAAGGTCTTGTAACACATAACATGATCTCATGAAACCACAAATGGGCTTTGATACAAGTTGTTAATACAAGAATAAATCAAAGAAATTCTATGGATTACAAGAACCGATAACAAACAAAGATGGGCCAACAACGACCGAAGACTTTAAGTGTTGGCCAAAGCTTATGGCTAACACATACATACATATAAAATCCCTATAATTCATACTAATAAGTTATGAACATCGTGAAATCAATACAGGATCGTGAAAATACACTCAAGTACAATCAAGAGCGCGTACATTCTTGTTAAGCTAAGTCAAACACAACAACTACAAGGTGAGTTCATACGCCCCCTTTTACTTTAAATCTTTACTGATTTTAACTCTCGGGGCTGAGAAACATGTTTACTTTTATTTATTTAAAAGTTTGCTTAACATGTTATTTATACTTTGATTTGATAATATTAAATTGTTTATTATCTTTATCATTGTATGCATGCTTGTATGATTATGAGATAACAGGGAAACTCATATGATGATGATAAGATGATTCTTAATCATCAACACATTATAATAACTTAGTTATAAGATTAAACTTATAACACTTAGTTATTTCTACATGATCAAGTACTTAAACAATCTACACTTAACTGAAAAACAAGAATATTCCCTCATGGATACTTTGGGAATATATGGATGCAGTAAATGACGATTCTTATCATTTACAGTAAATGACGGTCATGATAACGTAACTTCATGGGATTCTTGTCATTTACACATATTTAACATAACGTAATAAGACAAGTTCTTATTCGACTTTGTTAAACACACGAGACATTCCCTCATGGATACTTTGGGAAACACATGGATTCAGTAAATGACGATTCTTATCATTTACAGTAAATGACGATTCTTATCATTTACAGTAAATGACAGTCATGATAACGTAACTTCATGGGATTCTTGTCATTTACACCCGATTATCATAATGTAATAAGACAAGTTCTTATTCGACTTTGTTAATCACATGATTCAATCCCTCACGGAAACTTAGGGATCACACGGCGGGATAGGAGAGAATGAAATGCATTTTAATCTGATTACGTGAGGATTAAAATGGGTTTCATTCGGATCCTATACGTTGCATTTGGAGACATATGATACACAGTTAACTAATACTTTTAACTAAATTAAAAGTGTAATATAAAAGTTAACCTCACACGAAATAGAATAATACAAGGATCAGATTGTAATAATCTAAATTCCTTAATTCAACGAGGGCTTATCAATACTTCGGTTTGATAATTAAACCCCTCTTTCTATATTATTATTCTACATATGATGACACAACGGACAATACAGATAGTTGGGAAGTGGATATCTTTAGTTGTATCGCAAGTGGTATGGAGTTTGGTTAAGTATGTGGTGGGATAGCGTCTGGGCTTGACCCTTTCGTGATTCCCTATATATAAGCATACTTAGCTAGGCGATATACTATTTGTACATATAACTAAGGAAAGGCCATTGGGTGGAACAGGTGAACAAATATACAAGCAACAGATATAACATTGTGAATGTGTGCATGATCAGTTCAATGGTTTTCAATTTACTTACTTATGAACTCACCAACCTAGTGTTGACTTTGTTTAAATTACATGTTTTCTCAGGTGACGAACAGGTGTAGATATTTTATGCAAGTGTTAAGCTAGTGGGCTCATAGAAGACCTAGCTTTCTTTTGATTGCAAACCTTTTGATATGACAGAACACTGAATCACTTTTGTATATCTTGTACAGATCAAGATATAAACTCATTGATTCTTTTTGATTAGATTTACTTAGTTAAATTATGAAGTACAATGTAATTTAACTTTGTAATTCTATTTCATGTCATGATTAGCATTTCTCATTTATATCTCATGTGCTATGTAAACAATCTGATCATTTGATTATCAACGCAATGATATCGCGCCCAGGGAACATTCCGCCCGACGGGAAAACACGATCCGTTCCCGCCGGCCCGGGGTGTGACACTATATATATTGTTATATTTTTCTGTGTAAAATTATTTAAAATTAAGGCATCGTTTAGCTTTCTAAAACTTCCTTCATTCAAATATTCAATGATCATACACAAGCATATCAACAAAGTGTGCATAGTTCGGTTCGGTGCGGTTATTTCTATTTTCATAAGCAAAACAGCTACTTCGGTTAATTTTAAATCCTTAACCATAACCATAACCAATTCATCGGTTAACCACCGGTTACGCTTGTGGATTATAGATTTATTAATAATGAAAATTTAAGCGAAGCTTGTAAAACTTTGTAATGATTGAGAATGTGTGAACAAAAAGTAAACCACATCAACTCTAATTCATTTTTAAGTATATCAGTCTCACAAATGATACACAAAAAGTAAAACCGTCAGTTAAAGTCGGTTTCGGTTAAAATTGGTTATAGTTCGGGCGGTTATCGGTTATGGTTAAATTATGCTCACATCTATGACAACATTCATCAATGGCATAACAACCCCAAAAATTTGATATATGACAATACAATGACTATAGTTGTAATCTAAGTCTTTTAAAGTTTGTAATTGACGGGTTGTTTTTACAATAAATGCAATAACGGTATTGCTAGGTTGTAATCCTTGCTGGATTCACGTTTTTAAAGTTTTGCAATTTCATAATATTATTTAAATATTTATTTATGGGACAATCATATGTAGCTAACCCAGAAAAATAAATTATGACGTCACAAACTATTATATCATTTTCATCTAAAACCCTATTTACATCTTCCAATATCTCATCCAAAATTCAAAACAAAAAAAATATACATATAATATATATATATATAGTTTCTTAATCTTCATCATTAAATTAACTATCGTCATCTAACTGTGACCCAACCGCTTGAATCAGACCAATCGGGTACCTCCTGCGTCATCATTTGCCGTAATCTATTCGCCGTCGACACACGTGTCTTCACTCCGTTCCAAGATTCCGATCCTGATTCCGGCGAACAAAACGGCGTCACTGTGATCATCTGCTCTGATTCCCAATCTGGAAAATCAAATGGATTCCTCGGAGAGCTCGGTGTAATCCGATCCTCACCGTCAATGAAAGGATGCTTTAAAAGCATCTCAGCCGTCCATCTTTTACTTGTGTCTTTCACAAAACATTTACCAAGAAAATCTTTTCCCGCTTCCGATAATTTCCCGGGAATGTCCGGAATTTCCGCGCCAACGCCTATTTTCATAAAAAGCGCACCGATGTCAGAACACGACCACGCCGGCTTACCGGTCAACATCTCCGTCACCAAACACCCAACCGCCCATACATCTGACGCCGGTTCTTGCACCCCGCCGGTAACCGTCTCCGGCGCCAAATACATCGGTGAACCCCGTATTTCATTCCCCGACTTAAACTCCACCGCCGGAACCGTCGCACTCTTTGCTAACCCAAAATCGGCGATCTTGACGTTGTCACCGGGAAACAACAAAACATTCTGAGGCTTGATATCACAATGCACAACCTTTTTCCGGTGAATAAACTGAAGACCTTTTAGTATCGATTTCGTGTATCGACGAACATCAGATTCCAAAAACCTTGAATTCTCCGAATTCTTCACCTTGTCGGCTAAAGATCCGCCGGAAGCATATTCTAATGCAACATTATACAACTTTTCACCGTTCTCAACAGTGAAACAGTCACCGTAACACTTAATAATCTCGGGGCAGTCCTTAAGTTGATCCAAGATCATAAATTCATTCTTTAGTGAAGCACACCGAGACGATGAACATGATTTGACCGCCATTAATGGCGGAAATTGTGAGCTCTGGCTTGTGGGTTTTGCTAAACTGACCTTTCCAAAGCTTCCATGGCCGATTACTTGGCCTCTAATCCACTCCGTTGTCGTGTGCATAATCTTGATTTTATCGTAAAATCTGAAAACAGTGGATGAATTGGGGAAGAAGAAATGTGGACTTGGGGTTATATATATGACTGAATATTTGAAAGTGTTATTTGTATTTTAAAATTTGGGAACAGAAAGAGCGCGTGACAGTTATTGGAAGCGTGGTTTATATGATTTTCCGCGCTTAAAGTATCTTCGTTGATGGCATAAGATGCATCCTATCCACGGCTAATACTCGACTATAATTAATAACCAATAATTATTTTTTAAAATATCCTAACTTAATTAATATTTGATTTCTAATAATTAAAACACTCTCATTCTGATAATAAGATATCTTCACTTTAATACGGAGAGTTATAATCTTACTAATAAAAGTGGTTCTCTATATTAGAAAATAAAATCAGATGTGTACGTGTTTAAATGTTTGATCTATAAAAAAAATAAATAAATAATATCTAATATTAAATTTTGAATTTGAATATTTCTTTTGAAATTTAATAAAAGCATATATGTGTTAAAGATAACAAAAAAAATGTATTTATTCAAAAGTCAATTCTCTATTTGTCCACCTTGACCTAAAAAAGGACCAAAATGTCCAAATGGTCATCACCTTTGTGTGCGCCAGCGCCTACAATTACACGGGCGTCGCTCATGATTTATGCCAATAGAAACCTCCCACGTGGCCATGGTTGAATCAGATTACGGACGGGACGCCCATGGTTGGATCAGATTACGGGCGGGGCGCCCATGAAGTTTTTTATTCTCGGTATTTTTATGGTTGTGGGCGGGGCGCCCATGGTTGGATCCGATTACGGGCGGGGCGCCCATGGTTTACGCCAATAGAAACCATTTGGACATTTTGGTCCTTTTTTGGATCAAAGTGGACAAATAAGGAATTTACTCTTTATTCAAATCTCGTAGTCTTGAGTAATTTATATATACGTCATGAAATCTTTTCACTAAAATTTGAAAAAGGAAGATACTGAAATATTTATCGAATCTATTTTGTAAAATATATAGTTTTAAAACTAAATTAATATAATGATATTTAATTATTGAATGATTGATTAATGGACATAAGAACATGGTTTAATTAAGCAGCTTAAAAGTCTCTTCATATCTATAAATCATTTTCTCAGCGTTTTGTTAATGATATTTGTTTTTTTTTTCTTTTATTTTGTTGCCACTTGTCTTCTTTATCCTCGTATTCGAATTTACAAATTGTTCATTGTAATTTCAATGATCTATCATTAATTACCAGGTAGTAATAAACTCCACCGACTAGCATCTGAATGCAATAAATATTACGCCTTTTATTTATTTATTTATTTTTGAAATACCACGTACGTACCTTAAAATGAGTCTCTCAATTTAATGTTTGTTCACACGGAAGTCAGAAGGATGCATATGAAACACGATTTTTATGTTTTCCTAATATGGCGGGGTAATTGTCGTTTTTGCATTACAAAGAGTGTGACATATATAATGTACGTACAGTTTGCGTATTGTTGAGCATGTGTCGTAGTTTGTTTTATGTCACCGTACTTGTTATATATATATATATATATATATATATATAATTATAATAGAAATAAAGATTATATGTATAATTCAAATTTAATTTACAAATATGAATTCAATTCGGTTACTAGTTTGATTTAATTGAAAACGAATTTAAAATTGGAATTTAAATTACAAACACTACAACGATAATAATCTATATCGACTATGTATAGAAAGGTTTTCAAGACGACATATTGTCACTATAGGTGGTTTTAGACTATAGTGACAACAAGATGATGGCACATGCATTGTCACTATATATACTCTTGTCATAATAAATTTCGAAAGTCTTTACAATGTAGGTTGTTACTATAAATTCAAATGTAATGACCGCCATATTGCTGCTACAAATAATTTAAAAAAAAATCATCAAGTTAATTATGTTGAGTTCAAAGGAAAGAAAACAATTTATACATCCATTTTAATTTTTATGATACTAACGATATGTTGTTGCTATTAATTAGATAAAAAACTTAAAATTTATTTAAATTTATTTAGTGTTAAATTTTGACCCAAAAAAATATTATTCATACACATTTTAAGTGTTTCAACAATCAAACAATAAATGCGGCAAAAAAATCATGCCATCTCAATTTGTTTATAGCGTCAAAATGTTGTTGCCAATGCTTAAATAATTAATCGAAGTTTATAGTTGCGATGACGAGATGTCGATGCTATAGTCTAAGCTATATTAACAACTTATATCGTTGCTATGCATGTCGTTACGAAACATCCTTTTTTTTATTAATGATTCGATTTTCAGGCGTGTTAAAATATGTAGAGTATTAGCTTAAGAGAAACTACTTAACCTCGTAGCAAATTAGCCCTTTCTAAACGTTCGAGAACCCTAAACCTCGAGCTTAAACTGATCTTTATATTGCTTAGGAATACAATAGTCAAACATAAAGATAACTTAGAAAAAATTAGTAACACCTCAAGAAGTGTTGATAAAGAAATTATGGTACCGATTGAGAGTGTTACGTCGCCCTTTTTATCATAAGTAATTATACAATGCTTTAATTTATAATTGACAATGATAGGATAAAGAATAATGATAACATACAGATCGAACAATGCCACTTTAGTCCAAAAGTAAAGTTCCATATTTACATAAAGCCTCAAATGGAAAAGTTGTGAATTGTGTGTTTTTTGTACTACTCGTATTAATGATTGGCATCCAATCCGCAAATGGTAGTGTGGCCGTTAAAAACATTTTGTTACGACTTAATTGTCAGCGAACCCATGACTAATTGGTTTGAAAAGACAACTGTATGACTTTCTAATGTAAAATTCATGAGTTCAAATCTTATTTCGAATAATATAGGTGAGTTAAAGATTTTATCACACCGAGTTTTGTTGGTTATGTTACGAGTTAATAAAAGCTTAACCAAATCAACTAACTCGTGAGATGCATTAAATTTATAATTATAAGAGATACAATACTATATTAGTATATTTGATATACAATTTAATTAAAACTCAATACACAAGAGATAAACAAACATAGGAGACAAAAATATCAAATACTTAACGTACTTATGATTTTTATTGACCCATTAATATAGTTATAAGCCGCACATATGTGCCGTGCAAGATACATTATTTTTCACATTTTTTTAAACTTACATGACGTCGAAAATTTCAGCCCCAGTCGCCTGAGCCACATAAATAGGGTTAATTTGTTGCAACCAATAAAAGTACAAAGAGCTACACCAGTAACACCAATACGATTTTTGAATGTACAAATAGCTACAATAAAACTTTTCAGGTAATCATGCTCATGAAAAAAAATAAGGGTTGATATAAATCAACCCAACTATATGGGTCGTATAAAAGGAAACTATATGACCCATATATATTGCCACCCTAAAATTTCTCGTAGACTGATCTCACCTATTATGTATTGTCATACAAGCCTAATTGTACGCGCCGATGTATTAGATGTATTGGGTGTGCTATATGGTCCGTACAAGCATGTACGAACTATACAATGCTCATATAACGGTGTTAGTGTAAGAAGGAACAACACCCAGAAATAATGTAATAACCATTTAAAATGGACGCACAATTATATTAGCTATTTAATCGAATTCTATTCTTTTATATGTATATAAAAACAGGTCGAGGTAGTTGAAATCACAAAACAAACATATCGGTTCGGGTAGGAAGCAACTCGGGTTAGTTAAAATCACAGAACAAATATATCAAAAGTATTTAGAAAAACAATTACTTAAATAATCAATTTCAAAGTTACATCATAAGTTAACATCCGTATAGATTCTAAGAAAAGAACAAACAATTTTTATTATTCATTTCCAATTGTGCCCTTTTATAATCAAGTTTGTGCCCTTTGTAATCAGATTCATGCCCCTTAAAATCATATTCGTGCCCATTTGTAGTCAGATTTGTGCCCCTTTTGTTTCAAAATTAAGCAAAACTATTTAAAAATAACGTGTTTTAACATTTGATCGTGAGGTTCTACGAGGGGACTATCCACCCTTAAGTTTGCTTTGTATCCGCCACGGCTAATAATACGTTCAACGCCATGTTTATTCTATTTTTTTTAATGTCAACCTAAATTAAAAAGTTATTTGCTACTATATAAATAATAACCAGGTACATAATATATTTATCATATTCCAACAAATTATGTGGCTTGTCATCTAGAAAAAGATTGTGGAATCTTGTCGTGCTCTAGCTATGATTGGGTTTTTAAAAGAATAAAGATTATAAAGTTATAAAGTCAATGATGATGGAGTATTTGTGATGTCATGGATAAGTGAAACAATTATGGGAATAGCTAGAAGATGCATGCATATATAGACAAATAAAGCACATTATACATACATACACACACAAAGACACGTATTCTATACTCATTTACGACTGAATATACGTATTATGTGAAGACTTATAATATCGTATACATAATACTCAAGACAGTATGAACCATGATCGAACCAACATCGTGTATGATCGATCGAAGAGGGTTTTCACTTATTTTTGTTTTAGCTAGCTCTCAATTTCGATTATATGTTACCTGTTCAAACTCATTGATCTATTTTATAGATCAGTATTATAAAATTTGGTTATATATAAGGCTGTCTAAAAAGCTTGAAGCTTGAATTCGGCTCGTAGCTCGTTCGGAAAAAGATTGGATAAAGCTCGGCTCGAATAAGACTCGTTTGTAACCGAGCCAGCTCGTTTTGTAACCGAACCGAGTCCGAGCCAGGGTTGGCTCAGCTCATTTGTACAACATGTTATACTAAAATATAAAATTATAGGGTTACTTTCACTAATAAATATACTTTGGTGTTATTTTGTAATTATGTTAAAAAATAAAAATAAGAAAAAAATAAAAGAAAAGAGGACGAAAATACGAAATGAATATCAATTTTCACGTGCTCCATTAATCCCTAATTCTCAACTCATATTATTAATTCCTAGTTTCACATATTCACACTTCTTCTCTTATGCAAACCGAGCCGAGTTGAGGTGAATTCAATTCAAATATTAAATTTCTTATATAAAATTCGAGCAAAAAAAAAGCCGAGCCGAGCCAGCCCGGTTAAAACGAGTCATGTCCGAGCCAAGATTTCAGGCTCGGTTTACAATCCTAGCCGAGCCAGGCTCGGTTTAAATCCGAGCCAAGTCCGAGCTGACCTCTGGCTCGGCACGATTTGGTTTGTGAACACCCCTACTTATATATAATACTAGGTTAGTAACCCGTGTATTACACGGATTAAATATAACGAATAATTATCAAAGAAAATTTATAAAATATAAGATGATTTTTTAATATAAAATACGATTACAATTTTACATGATTTAATATTATTAGTATTAAAATAATAATATTATTTCTTTAAACATTAACTTTTTTTATAATTTGTTTTTCTTTAAACATTGTGTTTCAAATAATTGTTCTAGAAAATTTTATAATTTATAGTATTTTTTTTTTAAAAAAATGTGCTTTTAATATTAATATATTTTAATGTATTTCTTTTATTTTAAAAATGTATACAAAGTATATATAATATTTAATACTATTATTTAATATTAAATGTATTTAATAAGAGAGAGACGTGAAATAACATGTGACATTAAAACCTTTATTTATTACTATAGGTAGATTTTTTTAGATCAAATATATATAATAATAGTTGGTCACCCACTCGCTTTGCTTTGGGACTTATTGACTTTTTAGAATTTTTCAAAGGAAACGATTGACACGACGATAAATATAACATTTGAAAAAAAATTAAACACTAATTAAATTACTAGCCCAAAATCAATAATTAGATTTCTATAGAATCGTGTTAAAATTTAAATTTAATCAATGATTGGGTTTCTATGAGATCAATAATAAATGATTGGATTTCAAATTGTGTTAAATTATTGTCGAGAATCAATATTTCTTTCCTTACAAGAATCAAGAAATTTGATTTGAAATATAATGTGACTTCTCGTCCAAAACTTGTAGACGATTTTTTAATTTACTGTAATATTAGTAGTGCTAGATGAAATTCCAATAAAATATTTTTTTAATAATTAAATGAGAATTTTTGTTTAAGTATTACTTGCATTCATCTTCTATTGAGTACATTGACAATCTTGACATATCTTATCCTACTATTATAATAAAAAACATCTTTTTTTTTACTTGTCAACTTTTTATACTATTATTGCCACGTGTCAATTTTTATCTCATTATTGTCACATGTCATTTTTATTTTATTTTATCAATCAATCATCTCTTATATTAAATGATAATTATATTGTTTATTTTACTAATTAACAAAATATTTAATGACTAATGATATTATATACCTTTTTCATATTAAAAACATAGTTTTAATATTAAAATAATTTTTATTTAAAAAAACACACTTAAATATATTTAAACATTTTTTGTAAAAATAAGTGTTATAAAACATAAAATTTTTATAAGAAAATGTTCTTACAAAACAATTTTTATTTAAAATAAGTTTTCTTGCAAAATATATAAATTTTAGTTTTTAACCAGTGTAACACACGTGATTTAATCTTGTAGCAATATAAATAAATAGATTTAGGTAAATAATTATTGTATTTTGGGTTTAATTGGGTAGCATTATGACATAAAACAAGTTTAGATGAGTAACAATTTAACATAATGTATGTCAAAATGAGTAATTTAAAAATTTTGTAAATATAACCAGGGTCGTCTCAACCATTTTGGAGGCCTTAAGCGAAATAAAATTTTGGGGCCCTAAACTAACGGTTATCTTTAAAACCGTCATTTTTTATCCAGGCATGAGACGATAATAATAAATTAAAAGTTTATATATGATGGAATTAAAAAAATTGTTTATATTCATTTAGATAAAAATATTAATATTAGATTTTTCCCTAATTTTTTAAATGTAAATTATTTAATAAAATGTCTGGAATCAATTTTTTAAAAATCTTTTTCAATTGAATATTAGAAGGTTTTATGTAGGCCTTTATTGTATTTTATTATTTTCTCCCGAACACATAAACTAAAAAAAGCATACAAACCAAAAAAAAGGCCACTGTATATAGTTTTTTTTTTTATAAATAAGAGGTCATGTATTTTTGGGGGCTCTAAGTCCTTGTTTGGGTTGTTTGACCCATTGGCCTGGCCCTGAATATAACAGATTTAAATGGACAACAATGATCAATAATAGATTTGATGAAAAAATTATTAAAAGTTATTCAAATAAACTATATGTTTAGTTACAACTCATTTTAACTTAAACTAAACTGATTTTTTTTAAAAGACTACCTATTTAGAGCCAAATTGATTTTGGTTAGAAACTTAGAATCATAATGACTCGCACTTATCCTAACTCACACCCTTCTAATATGTTATCCAATAGAACCTGTCTATTTTAAGTGTTGACTAGTTTCTAAATCTAGTCAAATTAACAACCATCATATCCACTCCATCCCTTGTCTCAATAAAATGATAAATGTATAGCACGTGTGATGTTCATCGCCAACAACCACGTTAAAACTTAAAAATCTTAAAATAACGTTTAGTTTTGAATTTTGTAAATTGTGTCACAGTATTACTTTTTCAAAGGATAATATTTGATAGATATAGTGGAGTTTTTTCTAATAAAATACTAGAGGTGTCGTCATGTAAACTAGACGAAACTTTTTTCATGATAAGCAAAATTTCTCATAATATCTGTTTATAGAAATAGTATATGCATCTTAAACGATCATAAACACATTCTCTTAAAAATATATAACTATATGTTATAAGTCGTTATTAATCATATAAGTCGTCTTAAGTATTTTTACTGTTCAGTTTTAATGTATTTTAGATTGAGCTATATCCTAAACAGTTTGTAAGAGAGCTTTTAATTTACAAAATCAAACTATAAAAGAAACTAGAACTTAACCAAACCAACTCATGATCGTCACTAGGCTTTGAATTTGGCTTGATTTCACAGTTTAATTCTGTTTCAAGCTAGGCGTAAAAAGAAAATAATAATAATAATAAAAACGGTGCTAAAAAAAGTCCATAAAATCAAACTGATGATCAATATTCAACTAGTATAAAATATGGGTTGTGTTATTCTTACACCCCATTTTTTTCAATCGGAGTTTGTTTGAGTCGATTTACGAGTTTTTAAAAATCCTTCTTAGTCAAAAAAGACTTTCATGTACTAATTTTTTTTTCTATTTTTATATTTAAAGCAAAAAAGTTTTGTAATAAAATCATAAATATAATAAGTAAAAGGCCGTGCTCTCAAATTTTGATCAACTTCGGATGTACACACAGGTCATACACATGAGTTTGTGTCCTTAGGATGTGGCTAGACCAATTTGATGGTCTGGACGAATGCAAGTCTCTTATAGACCCGAGCCCGACGACCCATGAAGCCCATTAAGTAAGGTATAGTGTTCCTTTATAAGATGGATCAAGCCTGAAGAAGGTCCAATTCTAATGTTAATATTAGTATTTTAATTGCATGCAACTAATGAAGTTATTTATTTATTTATTAAATAATCAATGTTTAAATAAATTAAACACAATTTATTTAATTAATCAATTCATTCATTATTAAATAAAAATTAATTAATAATATATAATAATAAAGTTCAAAATTTTATTTGTTTAATTAATTAATTATCTAAATAGTTAATTTCCATCGATTTATCATTATTTCATAAATAATAACATCAAATTATTTAAAACCGATAGTTCGTGATCTTATAAATGTTTAATAATTAAACATATAAGTTTTTGCACTCCAAAATATAACTCTTTGGATCATACCTCAATTAGTAACGTTGAATTATCGACAATGAGACATCTAATATCCAACAATGTTTTGTTAAATTCATTCGGTTTTACTGGGTGTTCTAATCTTGCAAAGCTTTTTATAATTTTACAAATTTAATATAATGCATGCATGGAGCCTTGAAAAAATTCTTTTGAGCGTATATTTATCTTGGTTTTAGGGGGAAGGGATGGATGCAGGTAAACGTCAGCTTTCATCGTGTGCACGACAACATCGTCGTAATTCTGGCACGAGTTGGCATTGCGGGTATAATTCATAGATTACACAAACTGAAGAAGGGGGAGAACAAGCAATAGGTTTGTGGTTGGATATAGGGTTAAAAATGTCTACTAGGATAGTTTAGAGTTGAATTGTAAGACCCTTCGGTGTGCCCCGTAGTTGAGGAAAAAAGGGGCGTGGCTAGGCGTTGAACACGGCCCTTGGGGCATTTTTGGGTTGGGCGTGGTCACGGCAACGGCACGTTCGAACGTTATCTTTTTTTTTTTTTTTTATAAATATTTTATACAATTATTAATAAATTATTTATAGATTTATATAATAAAAATAATAACTTTATTTAGAAATTTAAAATAAAAAATCAATCATTGCATCATGATAACATCATAATGCCAACCACTTGCATTTCCACCACAAGTGGTTGAGTGAGTGGTTGTGGTGGATGCCCACGTGACACCTACGTGGAGTGTTCACAACCAAGGGGCATACCCCATGATCTAAGTGATGAGAATTATTTAAAATAAAAATAACACAATAAAATTTGATTGGATTAGAGTAATTTTTTTAGGGTAGGCTCTAGTAATTAGGGGTGTTCAAATCGCACGCCGCTCGTTGCTCGTTCATCGCTCGCTTGGAAAAAGCTCGAAAATAGCTCGTTCGAATTCCGCTCGGTTTTAAACGAACCGAGCACGCTCGGTTCGGTTTATAAACGAGCCGAGCACGAGCCAAGGTAAGCTCGCTCGTTGCTCGCTCGGATATTCTCTAGTTTGGCTCGTTCGGTTGGCTCGTTTGCTAAAGTATAACTGAATTTTATATATATATATATATATAATATTTTTTTGTATAACTGATATACTTTTTTTATATTTAAACTATTTTCAAAAGACCCAATATCCAAATAAGCAAATACGCAATACTCATAAATTTAAATCTAATTCGCAGATCAATTTGTTTCGCTTTTCACGTTAAATTTAATTCCCGAATGCCCAATACTCAGCCATTTGTTTGCTCCCAACCGTGATTTTTTTACTTAGAATAGTATGGATGTTTGGATGTGTTTTTAGGGGTTTACACTACTTGAATTATGTTTTGAAAAAATTATGTCATTGCTTGAGATTATTGCAACCAAACATGGCTTCCTTTAATCTTAAATTTGATTGTTTGTGGTTTGGGATAATTAGCCGCTTATGTGAGTGTTGATATGTAACTATAATAACCAACTAGATGACAGTTGGTAGTTATTCGTGGCATTAAACTTTTTTAAACCGAGCAAAACCGAACCAAGCCGAGCCGCTTGGTTTTAAAACGAGCCGAGCAACGAGCACAACATTTGGCTCGGTTATGCAAATCCGAACCAAGCCGAGCCGTTTGGTTTGAAAACGAGCCGAGCACGAGCATACCCTCGCTCGGTTCGGTTCGGTTCGGCTCGTGAACAGCCCTACTAGTAATGCCCTTCCCCTCCTTAAAAAGTGCAAGACGTTTGAGGCTTTTATGCCTTCTTTTATCATTAGTAACAATTCATCATCTTTTAAATTGTTAGCAACTCGAATGGATTTTAACTCGGATCTTTTGAGATGTGACTATGTCTATTAGATTAAAACAATTTGATGGTTCAATACAAAATTTCGGTCAGATAAAACTCAAACGTGGATATCAAGTATGAAAATCCGTATTTAATTTAAATGATAGGGATACAAAACTATTTTCAACCACTTGAGGGAATTTTTGTGATCTAATAATTTATTAGAGTAAATTATATAAATCGTCATTTATATTCACTTATTTTATTGATGACATCTTTTATTAAAAATAATTTAAGAAAATATCTTTAAAATGAAAATTTATAATGGATTTCTTCCTTTATATTACATAGATCGTCTTTTAATTACAACACATAAATCGTCCTTCCTATCAAGAAAAAGGATAAATCCATTATAAAATATAATTTTTAAGGATGATTTCTGCAGTTATTTCTAATAAAGGACGTTATCCGTAAAATGAGTGAATATAAAGGACGATTTATTTAATTTACCCTTAATTAAATTTAACCTTAAAAAATTGCTTCCTTTTCACATCCGATTGCCCCCCTTAGAAATCTTACTGCTTCACACCTAAGAGCTCATGAATACACTGAATGCATTAAAATTATAATAGATTTTTATTTCACAATAATACTTTAATCAATAAATTAATTCAATTATAATATAATAACAACATTAATCACATAGGCTGTTTTCACATATGTACATGACCAATATTAATCAACTTTTAACCCAAATATTCATGAGACGTCTTAAAGCCGTGAGAGGTTTCTCTTGGATACGCTTCATGGAAGCTATTTATAAAACCATACTATATATTCATAAAATCTATACGGTTTTTTTTTTTTTTGGGCAGTAACCTTTAAGATAATTAACATTTAATATTCTATAACATTAACATTTTTGTTTCCGAATTAATTTTTATAGCATATTAAAGAAACTTAGTTTAATAGTTATATAATTGCTTATTTTGAATGATATTTTATATTTTTATTTTTGTTGGTTTCTATATGCTTAATATTCAGTTTTATGTGAAAAATTTAACCTTCAGTGATTTATAGTTTGTTGAAATAAAGTTACGGGTTTACCACTTGTGGGTTTATCCTGAAGTGGGCTTGGATGTAAGTTGATATAGAGCGTTAAATCCGAAAAAACGGATAAAATCTCTTCTTAGGTATCGTTGGACCATGCCCTTAAAAAAATTAGAACAAAAATCATGATATGATTAATTACCATTACAATCAGTATGTATGTACGTACATAAATCTACTATTTTAATTAAGGGTCTAGTTATATACACACATGCCTTTTTAAATTTAACACCCACCAACAATACTATATGCATGTCTCGTATAGTTCTGGACCTATACAAGATGTATAACCCCCTCTGACACACACAAATTCAGCAATGATCATGGGTCTTGTATACGTCTCGTTTAGGATACGCCCCATATAGGCCTATAAGAAGCGTCTATAGGGTGTGAAATTTAAGGGTTGGGTGTGTGTATATATAACATGATGGCCGGGCCCATATTTTTTTAGCTAAAGTAGTTAGCAAAACAAACACGTCCAAAGGGAATTGAACCCACAATCGCATGATTAGAAATCAAACACGTACCTAATCCGGCCATTAAGCAATGGCCGGGACATACTTTTTTATTCGAATTACCATTTACATTTTATAACTAATTAGCTAGTAATGGGATATTTATAACCACGCTGACGTATTCTTATTTTCATATATATAACTGACATTAATTTTCAAAAATTTTTGAATCCCAGGAACAATAATTTTCTCTAATAATTTTCAGGTATATACATGTTGGTGATGTCAAGAGTAGGTTTAATTTACTTTATGCGCATGCACTGAATATAATGATAACAAGTATTTGATCATAGATTGCCTCTGTGAATTTGCTTGCATCATCCCCCACTTCAATTCGTCTATCTTTTTTCAAGTTATTTTCTATTTTAACACCATCATCCGATCATAGCCATTGCCCCAATAGTTTTGTTTCTTTTAGAAACGTCAGAATTACCAAAAGGGCTTTTAACCTAGCGGTATTGCAATGAAGGGGAGTAGCTGCACCTCATTGAGGTCAGGGGTTCAAACCTGAGCAGGGGAGAGGGTTTACGGATTTATCCGGTTCCCGCTTATCTGGTGGGTGAAGGGATGACGACTGGGCTTGCCTTTGGATGTGTGCCCGTTTGGACTTAAATCAGTCGTTCAGCCTGAAGCCGTTTAAAAAAAAAAAGAAGCTTCAGAATTAAAGCATTCTCAGCTCGCTGGAAAATGAATAATCGAGTCATTAATTTAATTAATATTTGGTTAATTTGCATAAATTAAAGTTTTATTCCCTGCATATATATATATGTTTTATTTTATATGTATTTAAATGAAGATTTTAATTGGTTTGAAGTTCGTTGATTAAAAATGTTAGAATGATGATGAAAAATGGAATTATATGCCTTGGAAGTACTTCCATGCATGCATGCATGATGATGAATTGAAAGACACTGATTCCAATTCTTATAATTAAAGATACTCAGAATGTTAAAAATACTTGCTTTTTCGTTTCAATTTGCTCATTCACATGAAGGGTAAAAGAACAAGAATAAAATTTTTTTTTTTCTTTTTTGTTATATCGATCATGTGAATTGAAGCATAAGATGTCAGTTGTGTTTATGCGTGGATTGATTGTATTCCATTCGAAGTCAAGGCGCAACCATGCATGTGCATGCTTTTCTAAAGACACTTTTATCATTGCATGTATTTACCACATCCTTCTGCTTTAATTTAGTTTACCCTGTCATGGGTCTTATGATCAGCTGGCTACCTTGCATTCATACATGATTAATTACCAACATTAATTTACCAACAACTTAGGGGGTGTTTGTTTGGGTCTGAATACATCTGAATGGGTCTGAATCTGAATGGTTCAGATTCAGACCGTTTGTTTCGCTAAAAAATTTCACGTCTGAATGACCCCTAACATCTGAATGGAGGTCTGAATGGTTCAGACCTCAATACAAGTCTGAATGGAAATTTAAGAGGGGGTTTCCATTTTTGCCCTAGTTTCTCATTCTCCTCCACAATCACGTTCACAGCTCCCACCAAGCCAGTCGATCTCCTCCTCCCACCACAGCCCGTCGATCTCCTCCTCCCACCACAGCCCCGTCGATCTCCGCCTCCCACCACAGCCCCCGTCGCTCTTCGCCCCGTCATCCACAGCCGCTGCTCCACACCGTCGGCTCCACACCTTCGCATCCAACCGGCGCATCCACACCGTCGACCACCGTTACTCTCTCTTTCTCTCTCTCTCTCACCTGATCTGGTAAACCTCTTGTTGCTGATTTTCAGTCGCCAAAATAGAAGATGGATATTTCATTGTATTAGTACCCTGTTTGGTTTTCTCTTGATTTCGAAGTGTGTTGTTTCTTTGTTTATTGGAGATGGATATTTCATTGTATTAGTACCTCTTTTTGCTGATATTCAGTCGCCAAATTGGCTTCATTGATGTTTTTTGTTTCTTTGTTTGTTGAAATTTGCTGTTGCAAGATGCTTTGGTCTGAAGTTTTTGTTTGACCTTATTTTATTATTTATATTATTGATTAAAAAAAAGCTTCAGAAGGGTAAAATAGTCAACTGCATATTCATTCAGATGTTCAACCAAACAGTCTTAGCTTGTTCAGCACTTAATGGTTCAGACCCTCTTAACCATTCAGACATCTTAACCATTCAGCACTTAATGATTCAGATGCTACCAAACGGCCCCTTACATAACTTGTCGTCTGAAACAACCTATCTACCTCTTTTATGAGACATGGGTAATGTTTATATTCATATCTCTTCCCCAGACCTCACGTCTATATGTAGCTTCCGAGTCATGAAATTAACAACCTCTCTTGCATAAATATATTTTGATTAACAAAATTAAGTTAATTGACCTAATATATACCCTATCCCATGCATGTGGGGGCCCTCATGCAACTAAATTGTGTAGAGTTAGTTTAGTTGTATACCAAGTTTTTTTTTTAAAAAAAAGTTTGAATATATATATATATATATATATATATATATATATACTAGCTTATTGACCCCATGTATTACACGGGCTGATTCATAAAATTATATGAAATAATACGAATTAACAATTAAGATATAAAAATTGCAAAATGATTTTTTATAATAACCTTTTGTTTTTTAATTTGCAGAATGACTTCAATTAAAAAAAATATTAATTGCAGAATGATAATAGATTTAATAATCGTACAAATTTGAAACCAATCATAAAATATAATTATCATCATTATTCTTTTTTTAATTAAAATTTAAAATTTTTCTATTGATTATCTTTATAATTCAATTTGAAACTTTTTGAATTTCAAAATTATTAATCCAAATTGGAAATTTTGATATGATTCAATTTTCAATAATATTAAAAGAAAATAAATATCATCTTTTTAAATTAGGAAGTTTGACTTGATTACATTTATTAAATTTAATTTATTTTTAAAATATTAAAGATTAATATAATGGTGACAAGTGACATCAATTGCAATTTGTCGAATCATTTAATGACACGTGACATGTAGTTTAACCAGAAAACGACAAGTGATAGAGTGCTATTCTTTTATTATATAGTATAGATTTGAATTATTTTTTAGAGAGAGTGAAAAGGGTGAGAAAGAGAAATAAGAAGGAAAATGGGTAGACAATCTGAAAAAGAAGGTAAGTCTAGTAGTGGAATAGGGGGTATCCAAAAAAAGAAAGTAAATTAGGTGTCTCCTATTCACAAGGAAGAATACCCATGAAAGGAAATATTAACTTGAAAGCAAAAGCCTGTGTAATCAAGGAAGATGAAAGATTACTTGGACCACTTCTTTATAGCCTACAGCTATTACTATACTAAAAATATTACAACAGTCAATTGCCATTTAGTTTGCTGTTTCTTGAAAAAAAAAAGGGTATATAACCCAAGCTTTGTGGTTTTATTCAGTTTGCAACTACTTTTTTCAATTGAAAAAAAAACTTTTCAATCTTTATTGTTATATGCTGCATGTTGTTGTTGTTATTATTATCTTTTATTATTAATATTAGTATTCTAATTAAGGCTTTAAACAAACTTTGTTCGTGTTTAATTTATTCGTTTGATACTGAATTTATTCATGGGGAACGATTCACAAACATCATATTTTATAAAATTTTTTAAGTGTGGTTTTTAATAAAAATATATGATTTTTAATTTATTAAAAACTAGTTTCTTGCATGAAAACAGACAAAGAATATTATTTTTGTTTATTAGAATAGAAAGATTTTAACATTTTAGGTTATTATTTTTATTTAAGGTGGATGTTGTTTCAGCAATTTTAGATTCTTGAAAAGCATATACAAATAACATTACACGTTCCTATGATATTGCTTTGATTGATTGGATGGTAGGCATATATACGTACAAATAAAAACTTAAGAAATAAAAAATAAAATTAGACCCACGTGGTAGGTATAGTATGAGATAGAAAGGAAAAAGTTTGAAGGTTCATTTACTGATATAAAACTATAAAAGTAGATTTTGAGTTTAAAGTTGTGAATGCATGGTACAATGTATATTGATTAGGGGGAGGGGGGGTGCAGCCATTATGCATTTAAGGCTTGAACAATATCATTGAATGTTAAGTTATCAAGATTTGAGTGGGACAAATTAGAAAATAGAAAGCAAAAGGGGACTAATAAGTCAAAGGGTTCCCTGACCATGACAACTCCATTTTTAGCTTCTTAAAATCACATGTGAGCCCACTTAATTTCACTACCTTCCAAAACCATCACTTTTCCTTAATTGCATGCTTATATATATAACTAGGTAATTCAACCTAAACGGTACGTGCCACTGATCTACTGTGTAAGGTTAGCCGGTTTGGTTTCGATAACTTGTATGCAATAATATTAATTAATCACATTCACGTGTCACAATGAGAAAATTATTCACAGAATATAATTTAAATTAAAGTTTAAAAAAATTATTTAGATCCTATTTTGACAAGTTATGTATGTATTATATATACACATGTATAAGTATGTATATGTGAATTATATATATGGATCATTAAAAAGTTATTCCAAGAAAAATTCAAACAACTAAAACTGGATTTCCCCTTTAGACTTTTCACTTTATCAGTTATATTTATATTTCTATTAATCACTTATCAGTTAGAGTTAAATGTCATTTTAGTCCTTGTGGTTTGACAACTTTTGTCATTTTAGTCCCTGTGGTTTGAATTTTGCCATTTTGGTCACTATGGTTTCATTTTATTGTCATTTTCATCCCTATAGTTTAATAAAATTTGCCATTTTAGTCTAAAATTTTAAATTTAATTGGACTAAAATGGCAATAAAATGGAAACCATATGAATGAAAATGGCAATAAAATGAAATCATAGTGACCAAAATGGCAAAATTCAAACCACAGAGACTAAAATGACAAAAATTGTCAAATCACAGGGACTAAAATGACATTTAACTCTATCAGTTATCACCAACCTCAACTTAGTCATTGAATTAATGTAATTTATGGTCTGTAATCTTTTTTGTACTTTTTGAAACCCTTTTTATCTTTAGCTATAAAGGACAGTTAAAATCATGGATTAGGTTTCTTCGTTCAAAACCATTAAAAAAGTAAATAATAATTATTTAAAAATAATTTGCTAGATACAATCTTTTATTATCATACAATCATCCACGTACGTGATAAACAGAGAAAAAAAAAAAGGCCGTGTAAACATTAAAGTGAAAACACATTTTTAGATATAAGTCCATTTTTAAAGACTGGTCCACACACATGACATGTGATGGTTAAGCTTTCTGACAGCGATGGCAATTGGCAAGGCTTTCAAAGTTAGCGCAAATCAGCACCATTCCATTTTCACACCCTTTCCTTTATAAATATTTTTTTTACAAGGCATATATATTAAAAATTATTTTTTTTGACTTTCTAAACATTTATAAGTAAAAATTTTGATTTTTTTTTACTTTATTTCTATTAAGTACTAATATTTTCATTTTATTTGATAAATAATATAATTATGTCATAAGTGTTTTTTTATTTGTTTTATAAAACAACTTTGAGAAACATATGATATATTATTTAAAATGCATAATTTTAAAATTATTTAATTTAATTTATGTAATACATATATTTTAACCTATTTAAAATAATTTACAATTTAATAACAGAGGTAACTTACATCTCATTCTCTTATCTTCAAATAATTTTTATATGGTAATAATTAAAAATTCATTTATTACACTGACGTTGTCATGAAAAATACATAATTCTTAAGTTTATATAAATATTTTTATTTGACAGAAATTCATACATTTATTAAATAAATATTTTTCAAAGTACATAGAAATAAATTACATACCAATGTATAAAATAATTTATAAATCTTTAAATATTTCATTGTACAAAACATATGAATCGATATTTTATTTATATGTTTACCTTTTTATTTAATATTAATAATTTAAAGCAATATATATCAGAAAGGTATATATATCACGTGTTATGTTCAACTAAATAAGCTCTTTATACCAAAAGGTATAAGAAAGATTATTATTCATTATATTTATATGATCAAATTTGAAAAGGAAACTAAAAATTCTAAAGGGAAAGGTTGATAGAGAAACTTCTCTCGATCGATAATTGACATCTTTCGACTTAAAAAACCCTTTTATTAACCGACACTTCAAGTTTAGTGACGAAAAGGCTTTTAGTGTCTGGAATATCAATGAAAACAACAATATCTTTATCTTTCAAGATTGAGGAAAGGTTTGCCTCACATCCTACCATAAAGAGCCATAGATATCATAATTCATGGAGATTGGCTTACGTTTTGTCTTAGCTAGTTTGAGCTATAACATTGTATCATGTTTAAAACTTGACGCGTATCTGAAATTAATCAAAAGGACAATATTACATGAAAAATAAATGAAGAATATCTACACAAGATGGTGATGTGAAGTTGCAACAAAAACGTACGATGCATGTATATATATGAACAATAATTAAAGTACGGAATTTTTCTTCGTTTGCTAGCTTCTTGTATAATTGAACTAAGATAGAGTATATATATAGCTTCTCTTACCAAAAGCTTTTAGCCTAGCGGTATTGCAATGAAGGGGAGAAGCTGCACCTCATTGAGGTCAGGGGTTCAAACCTGAGCAGGGGAGAGGGTTTACGGATTTATCCGGTTCCCGCTTATCTGGTGGGTGAAGGGATGACGACTGAGCCTGCCCATGGATGTGTACCCGTTTGGGCTTAAATCAGTCGTTCAGCCTGAAGCCGTTCAAAAATATATATAGCTTCTCTTTCTCACAATCACACACACAAACAGCCTTAAATAGAAACGGACCCTACGTGTCATTATACATAACAAAATCTAGCTAGTTAGGCGAACAGATTGCATTTAGATAGGTGTAAATTAAATGGACCTTGAGATGTCTTGTAATCAACTTTGATTTGTGATCCTCACCCTGCTTCCAAATTCGTTGTCTTCATTATTCACCACGTTATTTCCACTTATTTTTAATCAATTGACACAATAAAGTTTTCACGAATTTCATCGCTTGACTTGTTTTTTTTGAACGGCTAATTATTTTTGGATCACTGACTGATCACAGGAGTATCATTAATAATGTGTCACCATTAGTAGCACTCGATCATATCTACCATGCACCAAGTCACCAGTCCTGGAGAAAACTCAATATTTTGAGACAACCTCCTTGTGGGATTCGAACCCAAGACCGTGTGGTTCCTGATCATTATCCCACCATCAAAATACCATTAGGTTGTAATGTCTTTTGGTTCATTGCTTGACTTGTAATGTATATTCAAATCGCATTATATATAAAACCTCACTATTTACTGTATACTTATGAATTTCTAACTCAAATATAAACATGAGTTTATAAGTGTATGTACATGTTTATAGCTAATGTTTTCATAACCAAACCAGACATTGAATCGTACATTTTACTGGTTCACTGGTCATATTATGTCAAATTAATTAACCAGATGACATCATAAATACTTAAAATAATAAAAAAATTATATTATTATATAAACATTTAAACAAAAATAATTAATATTCAAAAAAACATAACCATGCTTGAAAATATAGGTCTTGGTTTAATGTTTTTATCTTTAAGTAAATAGAAAGAAAAAAAGGGTACTGCCACATTTCGGTAACTGCCCGATTCAACTACGGGTGCCACATTTCGGTAACTGCCCGATTCAGCTAAGGGTGGCCCAAAGGTATCAAGTCAGACCTTTTTTATCACCGGTTTTCGGTTTGACAAGCCGATCCAGTGGCTCACACGATTGAGACCTTCGCCGTTAAAAAAAAATTAATTAAAGCATTCTCCAAATGCAATTTATAGTAGACATTCTCCAAATGCAATTTATAGAAGAGATCAAGGCTACTAATTAATTAAGATCCGTTGATATATGTTGGAGTTTGATAAGAAGGAGCTTGGTGAGGCTAGCTAGAAAGATTTTGGGAATGATTTTTTTTATTTATAGAGAATATAATTAAGGTTGTAAATAAGCTAGCTAGCTAGGTAAATTTTGCATAACTTAATTAATTAAGGAATTAAGGAATTAAGGAAAGAAGTTGACCAGTTGTGACTTGGTTCTCTCCGCATTTTAAACTTTCTAGCAATTAATTAAGGATTCTCCTACGACGTACAATTAATTACAACACGTACGTGAGGAAGCTTTTAATTTATGCAAAGTGTTCATTATGCAAAAAGCAACTGCAGGCGGCTATATATACCGTAAGTTTAATTTTTTTTTGAACGGCCATACTATCCTACTCCTAAATTACACTCAATATTCCTCTTGTTTGGATTTGAATCTAAGACCTCCTTTCTAAGAGGCAATGCCTCTACCAAGTGGGCTAGTCCCACATTGGCTACTGTAAGTTTAATTGGTAAGCAGGTATTTGGCTTACATTAATCCAATTAAGTACATTGGGATGCGGTGATTAATTAAAATGGATACTTAAAAAGGCACCATTTTTTTTTTTTTTTTTGAACGGCAATACTATTCTACTCCTAAAAAGGCACCAATTAAAGAGGTTAATTGGTTTGGTATTTGGAAAGGGTTCTAATTGATAGCTAGTGATTATCTAGTTTTAGGTTATATATGTAGACTTTCATTTATTTGCAAAAATTTGGATCCATAACTCTTTCACTGTACTTGGAAGTTTAGTTAGTTTAAAGCATGTATTTAAAAAAGAATGTTTACAACACATTGTTGCTTTGTCTACAAAGAAGCATGAGTTTGTAATGTGTTTGTGTTAAAATTTCAGGGGCTAAGGGTAGTTCAGTATTATATATGCTTGTTTGTTGATGATCGATATGTATGTATATATAAACCTTTAGTTCAGATTGTTAACAGTTAATTAGTTACCCCATAATCAAATTAAATTAGGGTTTATTATTTATATATTTTTTTAATTTTTTTTCTGTATAGGAATCACTCATATATATGCTGAATTGAAATTGTTTTTGGTTGACTAAACTGGCAATCTTAAATTCCAGTTTTAACAAACCACTTTTACGAACTTTATTTAATATTCACAGACAAAACATAAATATCAGCATCGATTCTCTGTTGTAGCAATAAATACGAGCCCTAAAAACACAGCATTAAAATATTAAGCCTATATATTATTTATCTATACCCCTTCCACTTGCACATTATATTCCTTCAGTACTCACAAACCCTAATTCTTTCGACCATTACTGTACGTCCACCATCAAATATATGGAGCCTATGAATATGAACATGGAGCTTGATGACCTTCCTGAACAACTTTCATTTCCTTTCCAACATCTATCCGACCCACCGCTCATCCAATTCTCCGGCGGAAGTTCCGCCAACAACAACCACCAAACACCGCCGGTTATCTATCGTTATCCACCAGCTCCTTTAATCATGCAAACCCAACAGTTGAGGACGAGCTGGTTTCAGCAGAAACCCGAGTCGACGGAGGCGATGAGGGAGATGATATTCCAGATGGCGGCGTTGCAGCCGGTGCGGATAGATCCGGAGTCCATCAAGCCGCCGAAGAGACGGAACGTTAAGATATCAAAGGACCCGCAGAGCGTGGCGGCCAGGCACCGGAGGGAGAGGATCAGTGAACGGATCAGGATACTTCAGAGATTAGTTCCCGGAGGTACTAAAATGGACACGGCTTCTATGTTGGATGAGGCTGCTCATTACATGAAGTTCTTGAAAAACCAAGTACAATACCTAGAACAAGCTGCAGCAGCACCACCGGGGTTTAACATTACCGGCACCGGCACTATGAACCATGGTCAGTACTCTCATCATGTGGTTAGAGCCTGTGGTCAGCCTGCAGCTAATCAAGCTTATTCTCATCATATGGTTGGTTCGTTGCTTAATTAGGTGATCATCTATATTTTTTGATGTGGGTTAAATGGTTAATTAGCTAGAGGATAGAGGGTAGTTTAGTAATTTGAGACATGATTTATGTTACAAAAAATATTTAGGTTCAGATTTACTAGTAACTATATTCGTATTAAATACTAATTAATTAATTAGCTAGTGTGATTTAAGTTGATCAATTATATACTCAGGGTAGTATTATATTAAGCTAATGGTATCATGCATCTATATAATATCTAATTAATTAAAAATCACAATTTGATTATTAATTATGACAAGTAATTCGTAATTAATTTTCGCTTTTTAAACTTGCAAGTTAGCTAGACACGTACACTAATACGTCAAAGGGCTAGTTAATTTGTAGCTAAATAGTATATCTTATATCGATCTATATGTATTCTATAGTGATGTCTCATCCCATGAATTTGAAGATTTGAACAACGATGTATTATTAATAGTATATTATAACGCGCGGTGTTTAGAACAAAAATGTACTGATACAATATATACTAAATTTGTGTTTGATTAATTGATTTAACTAGCATTTTTTTATTATATAAATTTACATACATTAAGAAGTGTTTGATTAATTGATTTAACTAGCATTTTTTTATTATATAAATTTACATACATTAAGAAACTAACAAAACTAACACATGTGTAATTGTTATTGTATGTAATTACAATTTCCACATGCGTTAATTTTTTAAAATAAGTGAATTTTGCTTATATGCATAATTAATAATGATATTGTAATAATTAAAACATATATTTTAATTAATCTTGATAGATTTTCGTAGGTTTATACTCTAAGACATAAATTGCAATAGATACATGCCATATATATATAAATATTTAAAACATTTTAAATAAAAACCAGTATATGACACATGTTAATAAAAACATTTTAAAATTATTTATTTTAAATTATATATAATGTATTTTTAAAAATGTTTTACAAAATATAGAAAATATTACTTATATTTAATAAATTAAATAAAATCATTAGTATTTAATAGAATAAAGAGAAAAATAATAATTAAAAAAATGGCATATGAATATTTAATAGAAAAAAGAGACGGAAACAAATTTCGAAATGCTATAAAAATATAATATATGCCATTAAAAACATTTATTTATTAGAATATGTATATATAGATTTAGTGAGGAACAATTATAATTGATGATAAAAAACCATTTGAGTTAATGGTACATCAGTGTTGTAACATCCACTTAAATTATGTAATATAAAAAAAAAAAAAATTAAATTCGAACGTTTGTTCTTGTTACAATTCAAATACAACAATAATAATAATGACAATTTCAAGGTTAGAGATTTATAAAAAAAAAAATTATAATAGTAAGGATTTATCAAAAAGCTATAATTTTTTTTTACAAATAATGATGTTTTAATAAATTATAAATGTAAATTTTATTCAATAAATAATTAAATAACTTTATAAACTTAATTAAAATTATTATGAATTTTATAAACTTGATATAAACATTTATTAAAAACTATGGGGACTAAATCTGTTAAAAATAAAAACTGATTTTATAAAAGAAACAAGGAGGGGCTGATTTTGTCAATTGCTGAAAGTATTACTTTCTTCCCCACCCAACTAAATCCATGGATACCCATTATCCATCCTTTGACCCATTCTCAACCCATCTCGTTCTAGAACCATAATAACCGGATAAAACTTAACAAGTTTGAATTTTTTTCAACTACGAACATCGTGGAATCGATAACCATCTCCAATTTGTTGTTTAAATTTCAAATTCATACGAAAATCGTTCCTAAATACCCGTAGTCAAACACGAACATGAAATCTATATAAACGAGCATAATAATCAAATTAAATTCACCCAAACGTGCATCTAAGCTCTACGAAACTCTCTGTGCAAACGAAAGCAACTCAGATGCAAGCAATATCGTGAATTCGAGCTCCAAAGTCACGGTTTTTGAACATCTTAACCACCAGTCGAAATCACAACAAATTGCAACAAAGGTTAGTGTTCTACATACCAGTAGCTTCGGTTTTCAGAGGGTAACAAAAGCCCCAACATTTTTTTTTTACAATCAGTGGGTTATCTGATCGAATTCGTGAACCAAAAAAATCTAGGGCTCCATTGTTTATAATCTGGAACTAGAGAAGAAACAAGCTTTATGTTTAAATGTATTTGAAATGGTTCTTTAAATGCAAGCATTGCTCTAGCCTAACCGGTTATCAACACTATCATAAAGTCTCAGGAAGCCCAGGTCGCGGGTTCGAACCCGGCCTGGGCCATTTTGTTTTAATTTTGAGTAATCTTTTGTTTTAAGCTTATTATTATATATATATATATATTTTTTTTTAGTTTTAATTCCATAGAAAATTTTTATAAATAAAAAGTGATAGTTTTATTGAATAAAACAAGTGTTTACATAACAATGTGGAATTTTATTCTATAAATTTATTAAGTTTATTTATTGAATAAAACCTTATAAGTTTTTCTTTAATAGTTTATTTATCTATTTGTTTCATTTTATTTTAGTTATTCTATAAATTTATTTAAGTTTTATACAACATTTGAATCCTACAATAACATTAATTAAAGTTTTAATTAAAGTAAGAAAATTTTATTATTTAAACTGTATATCTTAAATATTTACTTATAAATTTATTTTAACATAATCTTTATAAACTATTAAATATATTATTAATTATTAAAGTTATTTATTAACTTTATTTTTAATAACGCTTACAAAATTTTAATATTTATCAATTGAAAATACTATAATAAAGTCGTTTTGGTAATTAACAATATTACAAACACGTTGATTCAATATTAATTACCTTAATACAAACTTTGTTTTGGGTTAATATATAAATTATAAACAAGTGCTTCGAATTATTAAAGACAATTATTATTACTAGTATTATTATTTAAACTCGTTTATGAATTTAACTTTAAAAGATTGAAGCATAAACCTTAAAACATTTAAAGGTTATACATAAAAAAAAAAAAAAACTTTTTAGAACAAATTAAGTTACAAACATGCACATGTGTAATTTAATACAATATTGTAGTGTATTAGGAAATCTCATAGAAAACATAAGCAGACTAGCTTACATTTGATTTAAATTGTATAGGAAAACTTATAATGTATTGGATATTGTTTAAACTACAAACTTGGCATCAGTCAATAGCAAAGACTAGCTCATCATACAAGGTGAGTCTTCATAGCCCCTTTTTATGCTTTTATTATTTGGGGTGAAACATGTTATCAAATCTTTTAAACAATTTATGTGAAACAAGTTTATGACATTATACATGTTGAACTTTAGTTAACATTTAGCATTGATCACCCCTAGTGACTATGATAGATCTATTGACCGGCCATTCCACTGTGTTTGATTTACCCTTCGGGGGAAGCCCGCAGTGATAGTTACTAGTTCAAGCATTGCGATGCTTACCATGGTCAAACATTATTCTGTTAACATTCGTTGATCTGCTTCATTTACTAATTCAATATTGTATCTTCATATTGCTTGGTTACACATATTACTTATAACATTTATAAACATTTATTCAACTATTTTGGTGTGTGTGCTTAAACCTGTGAAGCTCACCAACTTTATAGTTGACCTTTTTATTTAAATATGTTTCAGGTGGAAACGCTACTTAGGCATTGCAAGGAGATTTGATTTAGTTGATTATTATGTTTAGAATTTAAATGTTTGATTTAGTATTTCCTTTTATGATGTAATGAAAGTTTGAATTTAGTACAATAAACACCCTGTGCTTTTGAACAATCTACACTTCGTGTACGCTCCGATGATTCCGCCATTGGTCGGGGTGTTACAGATTGGTATCAGAGCCTGGGTTATAGAGAATTAGGTTAATTAGAAATAAATTACCTAGACTATAACCATAGAATGACTTAGTTGAACTATGTAGTTGCCATGAACTTTAAGTTGAACCCTATAGTTGTAATGACTAGTCTATGAACCCTAAGTTTGAACTACATAGTTGCCATGATAGGTCAAATTTGATTATGTGACTATTTGTGCTACTTGACTAGTTATTTGATAGGTCCATTATTTGAACCTAGTTTAGGATGCTTAACATGCACACACTAGACTTTAGAGTTCTAAACTTCTTGACCCCCTTTCTTACGTCTTGCAAGAGGATTGTCACTACGAAGACCACTCTTAGACTTATAAGTCTAATTAAATCTTTGAATCTCGTCAATAGTCTTTAGGTTCACATTAGTGAGTATGAAACACATACAATCTGGAAGGGGGAATACCTGTACTTTGGAGAGTTCTGTCTAGGAAAGCATTTCGTATAAATCCAAATCTACCGATGGACCTGTTATGCTTTCCTGGGAACCCTTAAAGTGAGTATGAACCTATAGGATAAAGTATGTATTTCTGAAAGTTAATTGGACTTAAACACTTTGATATGTCAAAAGTATTTCTTTAGGAATACAATCTAAGTATTTCTTTGTGATTGAACTTTCATTTAAACTCTCTAATTTCATCTTGAACCTTCTATGCATTATGTCATAAGGTTTAGTTCTGACCCTTTTCTTCTGAACTCTTGGAACACGCATATAACGTTTTCTTTTTATAGGCATCATACTTGAACAACAAATCTAAGAACACAAAGACATTATGCTTATGAATTATGATATATACATATATCATTTTAAACTAAAGTTTTATAATGTTTGATAACAATTATTATTCAACTATAGGATCCTAAGATATTTAAACTTATGATCGGTGATATTTATTATCTTAATCTAAAGTTCTAAGTTAGATGTCTTATGTTATACTTTATATTTATAAACAACATATTATGATATTATGAGTTATGATGTACACTTATCATACTAATTTAAGTATCATAATATCATAATCATTATATTATTACATATATTAAAACATTAGATTTCATTGCTAAAATTGCAATTTTTGAAATCACGATACACCTACTATTTTGAACTAGTCAAGTTTGAGTATTACGTGACGGACTTGTAATAACCTGGTAGGTTAAAGCTTGTTACACCAAACGTCATATGGATACGAAAACTTTTGTTATCATCGCACAAAAGCCAACCGTACCAATTACGGTTTTACAAAACGAAATTTTTCAACATATTCGATTGAGGAATGGTTGTACTAGTCGTCATGTATACTACAACATATACAAGACTAGTTTGCATTCGATAGTAACTCAATTATGTATCATGTTCATAAAGTAGGGTAAACATGCAAGGCAAATTTTCGTTGCGGGTGCACACGGAACGAGAATTTGCAATACATGTGAATCCTACAAATACAAAACAAGGTACACTATTGTAATAATCTTTGAATGTAGAACTCAAACATAAACAAACATATTGACCTAAAACTCAAAACATTTTCTTTAGAAATGTTGTGTTGTATTGGTAGGTGATTGGTATGCTTTCAAAGCATTGTTGGTGTGGTGGGTTGGCTGCGGTATACCCTATATATAAGCACCAACAATATTTTGGGAGTAGCACCGAAAGCTTGACCAATGTTAGGATTCATAAATTTGAGCATATCAATAAGGTAATCTTAGTCAAAGCTATTAGTCGAAATTAATAAATTCTTGTATACTAAGACTAGTTGTGTATCATACACCAAACCGATCAAAAATCATAGTTATTCTTCTCATATCAAGATAACCAGGAAAGTTTCATCGTTGGAATGAAAACACGAAAGACGAATATGTAACCTAATTGTCTTTAGTCGAGAATCTCTCAAACATCAAATTTTAAATCTAATGTAAACCTATGATGATAACTCTTCGATATTATTTTGCGACTAAGAATAGAAATTCTAATGTTGTTCTATTACGTAACTCACAAATTCTCAAATCACAAGTTGTGCTTTTTGATTTGGTTTATTGCAATCTGAATTCCTAAACCCATTTATAGGTGGTATAATGGAACTAGAAGATTGTATCACTCTTTCAATTGATCACAAACAACGAAACATTCTCATTAAGAATCAAAACCTATTCCTCGCGCATTTTCACTCTACTAAATTAATTTGAGATACCAAAAGGAATACAAAACCTAATTAACTAAAATAATGCCTTTAATATAATAGAATTATCACCCGAGAATCTGAATGGAGGAAAACTATCAAATATTGACAATGTGGTGGGTCGGTGGCTGGGTTCGCCCTAAATATACCCTATACATAAACATTGTCAATAAATGATAGAATACTCTAGCCGGAATTAATAAGTAAACGAACTAAAGTAGGGAGATGGTGTTGTTTTCGTCTTTCTTTTAGGCCTACTATATCGTAATAAACATTCGCTTAAAACAATAATAAAAAGTTCTCAACATTATTACAAAACATTTGCAATAAACACGATTCTTGTATTCAACTATAATTATCTCATTTTTTATAAATATACCTCTAAGAATACTCTTGAATGAGACATTAACATTCCAAACATAGAATTATTCCCTTTTGAATAATGATTATACTCAAGAAGATATGAACATTATGCAACAATATTGACCAAACTTAATCAAATTCTTGATCATGAAAACGTGTCGAAACTTAGTATGTTAATATTTGAACTTATTGAAAACAATACTTGGTCTCGTAACATAACACGTTTTCAACATCTAGAATAAAAACTATGTGATGGAAGATCGTATAGTATTTGAATCTCATTAAGAATTCAAACACCTAAGTATTCTACTATCCTAAACTATATATAACTAAAATCACGACAAACAACGTTTGTTAATCATAATGAGACTTACAAGTTTCGTTATGTTTTCCATCTCGCTTATGAACACTATTTTGAAAAAGGACACTAGCATTATACGGTAAAGTGTCTTACCAACAACACAATGTAAATAATTTATTGTCTAACAAGTGCGTGACAGAATCACGTTCATCGTTAGGTTGTGATAAGACACAACTACGAAATCTATTACTAACCTCCCATGAACTTAAAATGGTCATGACGACGTAGGGTCGATCATTGATCGTTTTAATAAATCGACTAACTCCATACAAATTCGCGAGAACTTTCCCTTGCGAAAATTAAATTGTATCTTTATTAATGATATTCACGTTTATGATTCGATGAACATAATAGAGGAACATGTAGAGATCGTGGATCTTCGTGTCGAACAATTAAAGTGAAGTCGAATTCTGATTGCCGAACTTCATTAGGAATCAAAACATGGTCATGAGTTCCCTTAAGAACACGTAGACCAAATAAAAGCAAAGTACCCACATTTATTCACTATAGTTCTCCTTAATTTCGGGACGAAATTTCTAAAAGGAGGGGAGACTGTAACATCCACTTAAATTATGTAATATAAAAAAAAAAAAAATTAAATTCGAACGTTTGTTCTTGTTACAATTCAAATACAACAATAATAATAATGACAATTTCAAGGTTAGAGATTTATAAAAAAAAAAATTATAATAGTAAGGATTTATCAAAAAGCTATAATTTTTTTTTTACAAATAATGATGTTTTAATAAATTATAAATGTAAATTTTATTCAATAAATAATTAAATAACTTTATAAACTTAATTAAAATTATTATGAATTTTATAAACTTGATATAAACATTTATTAAAAACTATGGGGACTAAATCTGTTAAAAATAAAAACTGATTTTATAAAAGAAACAAGGAGGGGCTGATTTTGTCAATTGCTGAAAGTATTACTTTCTTCCCCACCCAACTAAATCCATGGATACCCATTATCCATCCTTTGACCCATTCTCAACCCATCTCGTTCTAGAACCATAATAACCGGATAAAACTTAACAAGTTTGAATTTTTTTCAACTACGAACATCGTGGAATCGATAACCATCTCCAATTTGTTGTTTAAATTTCAAATTCATACGAAAATCGTTCCTAAATACCCGTAGTCAAACACGAACATGAAATCTATATAAACGAGCATAATAATCAAATTAAATTCACCCAAACGTGCATCTAAGCTCTACGAAACTCTCTGTGCAAACGAAAGCAACTCAGATGCAAGCAATATCGTGAATTCGAGCTCCAAAGTCACGGTTTTTGAACATCTTAACCACCAGTCGAAATCACAACAAATTGCAACAAAGGTTAGTGTTCTACATACCAGTAGCTTCGGTTTTCAGAGGGTAACAAAAGCCCCAACATTTTTTTTTTTACAATCAGTGGGTTATCTGATCGAATTCGTGAACCAAAAAAATCTAGGGCTCCATTGTTTATAATCTGGAACTAGAGAAGAAACAAGCTTTATGTTTAAATGTATTTGAAATGGTTCTTTAAATGCAAGCATTGCTCTAGCCTAACCGGTTATCAACACTATCATAAAGTCTCAGGAAGCCCAGGTCGCGGGTTCGAACCCGGCCTGGGCCATTTTGTTTTAATTTTGAGTAATCTTTTGTTTTAAGCTTATTATTATATATATATATATATTTTTTTTTAGTTTTAATTCCATAGAAAATTTTTATAAATAAAAAGTGATAGTTTTATTGAATAAAACAAGTGTTTACATAACAATGTGGAATTTTATTCTATAAATTTATTAAGTTTATTTATTGAATAAAACCTTATAAGTTTTTCTTTAATAGTTTATTTATCTATTTGTTTCATTTTATTTTAGTTATTCTATAAATTTATTTAAGTTTTTATACAACATTTGAATCCTACAATAACATTAATTAAAGTTTTAATTAAAGTAAGAAAATTTTATTATTTAAACTGTATATCTTAAATATTTACTTATAAATTTATTTTAACATAATCTTTATAAACTATTAAATATATTATTAATTATTAAAGTTATTTATTAACTTTATTTTTAATAACGCTTACAAAATTTTAATATTTATCAATTGAAAATACTATAATAAAGTCGTTTTGGTAATTAACAATATTACAAACACGTTGATTCAATATTAATTACCTTAATACAAACTTTGTTTTGGGTTAATATATAAATTATAAACAAGTGCTTCGAATTATTAAAGACAATTATTATTACTAGTATTATTATTTAAACTCGTTTATGAATTTAACTTTAAAAGATTGAAGCATAAACCTTAAAACATTTAAAGGTTATACATAAAAAAAAAAAAAAACTTTTTAGAACAAATTAAGTTACAAACATGCACATGTGTAATTTAATACAATATTGTAGTGTATTAGGAAATCTCATAGAAAACATAAGCAGACTAGCTTACATTTGATTTAAATTGTATAGGAAAACTTATAATGTATTGGATATTGTTTAAACTACAAACTTGGCATCAGTCAATAGCAAAGACTAGCTCATCATACAAGGTGAGTCTTCATAGCCCCTTTTTATGCTTTTATTATTTGGGGTGAAACATGTTATCAAATCTTTTAAACAATTTATGTGAAACAAGTTTATGACATTATACATGTTGAACTTTAGTTAACATTTAGCATTGATCACCCCTAGTGACTATGATAGATCTATTGACCGGCCATTCCACTGTGTTTGATTTACCCTTCGGGGGAAGCCCGCAGTGATAGTTACTAGTTCAAGCATTGCGATGCTTACCATGGTCAAACATTATTCTGTTAACATTCGTTGATCTGCTTCATTTACTAATTCAATATTGTATCTTCATATTGCTTGGTTACACATATTACTTATAACATTTATAAACATTTATTCAACTATTTTGGTGTGTGTGCTTAAACCTGTGAAGCTCACCAACTTTATAGTTGACCTTTTTATTTAAATATGTTTCAGGTGGAAACGCTACTTAGGCATTGCAAGGAGATTTGATTTAGTTGATTATTATGTTTAGAATTTAAATGTTTGATTTAGTATTTCCTTTTATGATGTAATGAAAGTTTGAATTTAGTACAATAAACACCCTGTGCTTTTGAACAATCTACACTTCGTGTACGCTCCGATGATTCCGCCATTGGTCGGGGTGTTACAAGTGTACCGATAAAATTATTTATTTTATTTTTTAATGTAAAAATATTTAAAAAATATGTATGTGTAAAAGTTATAAGTGTATAATATAATTGATTTAACTTGAGTATATTGTATAAATAATAATTAAGTACAGCGCATGAATATTAGAATCTCATACATTTTCAAATTAATCACATCACACATGTATTATCTTTATCAATACATATTTTAAAATATTTTTTAATATAATTAAAAAGTATAAAAATGTGGTGTTATTGATATTGTTTTGTACAAACAATCCTAATTAACCCAAAAATATATATAAAAAAAAAGAAACAAAGATGCCGAAAGTAATTAATCACTTTGCAATAATGTATTAGAAATTATTTAATTTGTAATTGCAGTCATAGCAGCTGTAAAGAGTTTTGTGTTACGATTTAACTAAAAAGAAAAAAAGGAAAACAAATGTACGTGAGATTATTTTCGGGTAAACAAGGGAATGAGATTTTATTATTTACTAGACTATTACCTAGGGGTGTCAATTCTCGACACGACCCGAAACACGACACGAACACGACACGAAAATAATGAAGTTTTGGGTTGGCAATTATAACCCGTTTAAAAAACGGGTCGTGTTCGGGTTGACCCGTTTAAGGTTTCAAATTTATTTTTTTTATTTTTCTTTCTTGCAACATATATATAGTTGTTTTTCTTTTGATTATTTACCATACCTTAATTGATCGAGTAACAAAATTTATATATTTTTCATTTAAAAAATGATTTTAAGTTTTTTTCAAGTTAACCATACAAATCAGTTTATTTTAAATTTCACATTTTATAATTATGATCTACATAAGTGTATGCTTAGTTATAATAATATTATTTTTTTATTAAAATAATATAATAATTATTTACTACTCATACACACATACTAAACATGTTATTATTGACTTACTTTTAACCAAGAACCAACTTACAATATGTAAATTCGTTGATTAATTTATATAAACGGGTTAAACAGGTCATGTTCGGGTTGACCTGAATTAACGTCAATCTGGGTTAGGGTTGAAAACTTTGACACGAATAAATATATGGGTCAGGTTCGGGTTGCAATATTCAACCCACCAACCCGCCAACCCGTGACCTGTTAATCCGCTAACCTGTCAACCCGACACGATTGACACCCATAGTATTACCCGTGTATTACACAGATATAATACAAAATATTAAATAGTTAGTAATAAAAATTTAAAAACTATAAAAGGATATTTTAAGATAAAATGATTAATTTACATATTAATGAATACTTTAAGTAATAAAAAATAATTAAAAATTTAACAACTATACAAATGATATATGATCTTTTTGATTTGTAACATTTATTATCTTTAAACTAACTAATAATAAAACTTTATTCTTTGTTTTGTTAAAGACTAACTTTTATAAATCAATAACGTAAAATATAATATATATAATTATTAAAATTTAAACAAATAAATTAAAAAATAGCGTTAAACATGAAATTAAACAAAAAATGTATTTTTTCTATTTTTTACTTTACTTTTTAAATAAATTAAAAAAACATTGGTTTTTTCTTATTAAGAAAATTAATATTAAAATACTATCTTATAAACTCTTTTTAAATGTTTTCTAATAAAAAGATAAATAATATTATTAGTTATTAGTATTATAACTATTTAATTAGAAAGAGAATTTAATTATTTAATAGAAGAGAATTAAATGAATTTGATAAAAAAATTGACATGTGGTATTAGTGTTCTAATATTTTGATAAGTGGCAAACTTTATTTTTCTTTATTAGTATAGTAAGATTTTCCGAGGGGCGAGGTGAGGTGATGTAGGGCTTCTCTTTTAATTTAACTTAATAGTTAAAAAGCTTGGTGGAAAGTTGCATTCGTTATGCTTGTCTGTGCCAAATTCTTTTATCTTCTTTTTCTTTATGAACAACAAAACTAACATATTGTCTATTACAAACTTATTTATAAGATTTTAAATAAAAGGTCTAAATAAAATTTATTTTTTTAAGACCGAGTTTTTACATTATAATATACACACATATATATATATAATGGTTGTGTTATGTGAAAATTAAATCTTAGAGAAGAAATCTGGGTTCTTCATTGAAAAACTTAAAAAATAAATATGTAAATATTAAATTATATGATATAATTCAGAGTTTAATTCTGTTTTATATGGTCTCTCTATTTGAAATCGTCAAAACTTGATCTTAATCAACTAAGGGATTAACATGGTAAAAAGTTATATTTGCTAGGTTGAAAGAGAGTATTAGTGGTCATATTTATTTTATCTTGTTTTCTTAGTTTCTAAATAATTAATTCTTAAATACTTTATTATGTAAACAAATTATATGATAAAATTCAGATTTACTTCTCTTTTATCGACGTATAGTGTTATTTTATTAAATATTAATATTATTTTAAAAAGTCTAGTTGCATTGTGTAACAAATGGAAAACATGCATGAAACAACGATGTGTCTAATCTAATTAGAATAGGCATCTACCATTGGAATGGCGCCTCAAACTTTGTTGTTAAGAATTTCGTCTATGAACTCCTCCCCTAACTTCGTCTATGTAGATACATCTCAAACCACCTGGAGAAATTCAACAATAAACACTTGAAAATATATCAAATCGTGTATGAAATCAGTATTCGAAATCAATATTTATACCCTATTCGAGTTCAATAAATTAGATCAAGGGACAATCCAATAGATGCTATTTGAGATATGAATTTCGAATGAATATCCTGCGCATCGACTCTGGTCTGTGTTTAACATCAACCAATCGCATGACAGTTAATGATGGTAGGTTCAGCGGACCACCACCAGCGGCTCTGCCCCTAGGAGGCTAGGACTCTGCTTGATCAAAAGCTTAAAAATCTTAAACGAACATACACTACGCACTTCCAATTCTTTAAGATTCTCTAACAACAAATTACACCAAAATATACATCACCCCCTCCCCCCCAAAAAAAAAACAAGAAAGAAAGAAAAAAGAAAAGTGTGTAGCTACGCATCCTAAATGTAATTAAATAGATGTAAAAAACCTTTCACTTACAAGCAATTATTTTCAGAACCGGACTGGTCGTCGAACCGGTCTCCTTACCGGTCAGAGGTCGGACCGGTCTCCTTACCGGATGATTTTATAAACATTTTATATAAATATATATATAAAATCAAAAAAAAAATAGAAAAAACCGGTTCAACCACCGGTTTCCCGGTCCGACTGCCTGTTCACCCAAAACGGCCCAGAACCCCTAAACGGGACCGGTTCCGGTTCTTGACTTTGTTGACCGGAACCGGTTCTGGTTCCAAAAAAAAACCTGTTTGGCCACTCTACCAATTGCTACAACACCACCCCTACCTACGGCCCATTGCACAATTTATCCTTTATTGCCATTTCTGCCTATTCTAAGCCCACGTAATTTGATTGGTTGGCGTCGACCATCGTTTTCAACGGCAGTACGGCACGGCTATATTCACAAAAAAAAAAAAAAAAAAAAAAAAAAACCCAATAAACTTTGAATACAAATAACTCACTCTACTTTTCTGCTGACTACAAAATTTTGTAAATTTATACAAATAATTTACTACTTTCCTCTTCACTTTCATCTCTTTCACCCAATTAAAAAATACTTCGTCGTCATCATCGAATGAGGCGAAAAGAATGTTTATCAAGGTAATTGTAGATGAACTTTAGGAATACAAGACTCAAGGTTGTTGTATATTATGGATGTAAATAAATAAATAAATAAATAAAGAGTTAAAGGTGCAAAGTGTATGCTCGTTTAGGATTTCAGAGCTCCTGGCCAAGCAGGGGTCATCTTCAATGATCGGAATTGACTTGACCCATGACCTGAAACAATTTGACCTATGTGATGGATATTACCCGTTAAAGTTGACCGCAAATAACTTCCATCTTCTTATGGTGTAAAAACGTAAATTCGTATCACATAAAAATCTATTGGATTATCCCTTAATCAAATTTTTGAACACTTCAAGAGTAGAAATAATGATTTCAGAAAATGATCTCATACACGATCCGATAAAATCCGAGCGTTAATTATTGAATTTCTACAACAAGGTTCATGTCAATTAAGTTATAAGAGAACCGCATTAGTAGAGATCAAGAAGGTACGAATGATCGTCTAGTTAAATAAAGATTATTTTGATGCTAACCCGTATACAAAGACAAAAATGTTACACTTATTTTAGATGAGCAGACCTAATTTCTAGCATAAATTCAACGACTTAAAAAGAGAAGAGTTGTTTTTCATATAATAATGTATTTAAAAAAATTGACCATTACACAAGTAATAACTTAAAGGGAAGGGATGAAGGATATTGATGTACCTTTGAGATGAGACAAAAAAGTGAGAGTTTACAAAAATAAATGATAACTTTAACACATAGCCTCGCAAATACTTGGTGATTCTTGACATTTTTTGCTATACACACAGAATCACATTTCAGAATTAAATGGTAAATTTATTTGAATTCAAAATTATTTTAAACTAAATTATATTTTATCCGTTACGTAAAAGACAAAAGTTATATTAAATGGGTTAGTTTAATTTTATTTATTTATTTTTTGAACGACAAAGATTATCTCTCCCTAAACTACTCCAAACTAATTACACCATTGCATTTGTTAAATAATTTTATTTATTTAACTGTCTGCTTTATGTTAATCTTTTGTTGTTTATGTTAATTTCACTACACTAACTTTTTAGTTATGTTAATATGTATGTTTTATTTGACCCGACATATTTTGTTCCGTATGACCAGATCTATTTTGAACCAACTCACTTTGATTTGACCACATTTTGCCCTCCTTCCGAAAATTATTGTATCCGCTGCTGAATGCAAGTATATATAATGATATTATTACGTAAAGTATCTATATAAAAGGAAGCGTGATAATCATTTAAGCTTTCACATGCCATCACTAAAAGCACTTGAATCATGTCATGTGTAGGATTAAATTATTTTATGAAATTTCGGAGTTCGTAGCATAAAGAGTTCGGCAAGAGGCTTCTTTTTTTTTTTTTTCATTTTTTTTTTAAAAGTTGGTATAAATATAATATTACGTTTCAGTGAGACACTCCTCAACTTGGACCATCAATAATTTTTGAGCGTTACTTACTTAGCCTAGTCAAACTTAGAGTTCAAATTAAAAAAAATTACATGTTTAGTTTATGCAGTTTTTATCTTGTATAAAAGTTCGGATATAAACAAAAGTTATTTTTTTAACGACTTGGTATGACGACACCCGGGATGGGATTTCAACCGTCCCCTCAGATTTGACGCTCTGAGGCGTACGTCCGAGCCAACCACAGGAAGAACCTCACAACTAAGTAAAATAACTAAGTTTAGATAAAAAATAAAAAAAATAAAAAAAAAGACTATTTACTAGCAAGGACTAATAAAGTAATTTACTGAAATAATGATTAAAAAAAAGAGAGACAAATCCAACATCAAATACCGTCGTATTTCTAAAAAAATACCTAATCTAAATACCACCTATTATGATGGACCTAACAACGTTCAAATTTTTAAAAATGTATACAACCAAAATTCGATCTTCTTGTTTAACTATGTTGAGAAACCATAGAGACAAAAGTAGGATGATATTTAGGCTTAGACCGCACACAGCGGTTCCCCCGCCTCCTCCCGCGGGGTTGCCCACTTCAGCGGCCAAGAGCGGGAACACCGCCCCCTCCTTTAGCGGCTCCCGCCCAAAGCTCTTCCATGGCTCCCGCTCCCCGCTCTCTTTCTCTCTTTCTCGCTTTCTGATTGGTCCAATGGAATAGTGGGGAAGGGTTTTCAGTAGGGTGACCACTGTGAAGGTTTAAGATTTTCAGTGGGGTAATGACGTGGCAGGAAATTTCGGTGGGGAAGGATTTTCAGTGGGTGACTGCTGTGAATAGCCTTATAACACATTTTTAATGCTTCACCGGCAGTAATTAGAAAACTGTTTGAATACATGTTAATCTATTGTTCAAAAACTTAAAAAGTGTTCGTTTTATGAATCTAGCTCAAAATAGGTACAATCGATAACTACGTGTTTACTTGTTCAAAAAGACTTGAGAATTTATAACAAGTTCTGTTTTGTTTATAGCCCACTAGGTTAGTACCTCACGTATTACAAAGTTGAATAAAAAATAATAATAAATAGTCACTAATAAAAATTTAAGACGATATTTGAACATAAAATATGATTAAAATTTTGTATAATTTAATATTAAGTAATAAAATATTAAATATTATTTCTTTAAACACTAAAATTTTTTCAAAGTTTGTTTCCTTAAACATCTTGTTTTTAAAAATTTTATATTTTATAATCATTTGGTTTTTTAAAAGTGTTTTGTAATATTATTATATTAATATATTTTAATGTATTAAAAAATCTTTTTTTTTTATTTTAATAATGTATACAAAAGGTATATTTAAGATTTAATATTATTATTTCATATGAGATGTATTTAATATAGGAGAGAGGCGAGAAATTAACGTTAAGGTGAACTACGAGCATTTCATGTATCCTAGAAAACTTGATTTATTAGAATAGGTAGATTAGACCTTGGAATGCATTTATCTTGATGCTAAACAATCATTCTCAAAATTGCATGAAGCATAAGCTTTGCCATAGTTATCTACCCTGCCATTGTTGTCTTTAGTTTTCCTCTTGTGACTTATCTGAATCATGAAAAAGAAAAAGAAATCACTATTTCTATGTTTCTTGAAAAACTTAATAAGGATATTTGGTGATAGAAATATTGACAAAATAATCAACATGAAAATAAATAAATGAGCTATATACTCTCAAAAGACCAACTTCAGCTCTCTTTAGCAAAACGGTTCACTATCGAGCATTTGGTAATAAAATATGCTCATAACTTGAAATAGATAAACTTGAATTCCAAGGTTAAACCTAACTAACATTGATTGTTTGATATGATCCAGAAGACTGCAAATTCATACTTGAATCAACTAAACAAGGGTAAATGGGCTAGAAAAGTGCCTCAACTACAATGGGCGTAACTTTCGCAGTTTAAGCGGCCCATAAATAATGGATGAAAACGTCTCATCATGATTGATCATGTGCCAAACTCAACCTAATATTTGATGAGAATACTTCAAACTCATTCCATGCATGCATTCATGCACGTGGCTAATAGTCTAGAAGTATACGTTGGAGTTTGATCTAGTCTTCTGGGTATTTTGAATAAGAGCCGTTTAGTTTACGTTTGTTAGTTCCTATTTCTTAGTTGTTTGTTATCATTTCAGTGCTATATATATAGCATGTGATTGTTTGTATGGATTCATTAATTTTATCAAAGTATTCTCTGATTTCATTCAATTGTGTTTATCATTTGTTCGATATAATATTCTGTTCTGAACCATCAGTGGTATCAGAGCCACACCATCTCTCTGCCGATCATCCTACTACCGATCCCGATCACCGCCTCTGATGGCTGAACCCACCAGTGCACTTCCTACGCAACCCACACCCATACCAATCTTCGAAGGCGAAGGTTATGAGTTCTGGTCGATCCGAATGAAGACAATCCTGCGCTCCCGTGACCTATGGGACTTAGTCGACACCGGCGTTGACCTTGCAGATGCAGATCAGAATCGACTCAGAATAGCCCAAAAGAAGGACGCTCATGCAATGGCTATTATTCAACAAGCCGTCCATGATCAGTTGTTTTTCGCGCATAGCAGCAGCAAATTCCGCACGAGAGACATGGGAAATACTGAAGATGGAGTTCCAAGGAGATGACCAAGTTAAAGCCGTCAAACTTCAAGGTTTGCGACGTGAATTCAAGAACCTCTCCATGAAGGAGGAAGAATCAGTAGGCGACTATTTCTCACGAGTTATGGGAATAGTCAGCCAGAGAAGATCGTTCGGAGAGCCCGTTGCGGATCAGGCCATAGTTGAAAAGATTCTACGCAGCCTTACACCCAGGTTTGATCATATTGTTCCCTCTATTGAGGTTTCTAACGATCTTGCCAGGTTAACTCCAGTCAAGCTTATGGGATCACTACAATCACAAGAAGCTCGACTCAACAGCCGTACCAATGACAGACCCGAAAGGCTGGAAGAACAAGCGCTGCAAGTGGTACAAGAACACCCTCGAGGATACCAAGGAAATGTCTTCAGGGGGCGCGGTCGAGGCAACTCCCGGGGACGAGGTCGTGGGCGTATCCCGGAACGTAAACGAGGTCCTCAATGTCATATCTGCAATAGATATGGACATGTCAAAAAGGACTGCTGGTTCAACGATGAAGACCGCGCCCAAATAGCCGTTGAAGAAAACCCGGATGAAGCAGGAGTCCAAGAAGAACAACACCTGTTTTTTGCACAGGCCCCCGAAGACGACCACTCAACTCTAGCATTAGTCGTCAGTCAAACTCATGAAGGCAACAATTCACATCTGTGGTTTCTTGATTCCGGATGTTCCAACCACATGACGGGACTCAAAGACAGCTTCACTCATCTAGATGAATCCTTCAAATTGGAGGTCAATCTAGGTGACAAGAAAAAACTCAACGTTGAAGATGGAGCTTGCACTATTCGGAACAAAGCCACAACCAGCGATCTGATGACCATAAAAATCTCCAACAATAACATGTTCCTCCTTGATGCTTCCCAAGATATGACAACTCAGAATCAGCCTAAGTAAGCAACAACCAATCCCTCACATCTTTGGAATCTAAGGTACGGTCACCTTCACTTTCAAGGCCTAAAAACACTTTCAGATCATAGAATGGTTCGTGGGCTTCCTCCAATTACCTCAGTGAACACATGTGAGGGGTGTATTATGGGGAAGCAGCATAAACAACCTTTTAATTTGAAATCCTGGAGAGCCACTAAGAAACTTGGATTAATCAATGCTGACTTATGTGGAGCAATGCAAGTCCCTAGTCTAGGTGGGAGTCGGTACTACCTCCTACTAATAGACGACTATACCAGGATGAATTGGGTTTATTTCCTTAAAAATAAACATGATGCCTTTGGGATGTTCAAACTTTTCAAAAATATGGTAGAAAAAGAAAGTGAATATACTATTAAAACTCTTCGAACCGATAGGGGAGGAGAGTTCTGTTCACTAGTCTTTAATCAATTCTGTGAAGAACATGGCATCAAGAGGGAATTAACTATCCCCCATACTCCTGAACATAATGGAGTAGTTGAGAGAAAAAACCGAACGATAATGGGTCTCACAAGGAGTATGTTAAAACAAAAGAAGCTTCCCAATTTCCTATGGGCCGAAGGTGTGGCCACTGCCATTTACCTACTAAACAGATCCCCTACCAAAGCCAATCCAACCAAAACTCCCACTGAAGCATTGGGGGGGGGAGGGGTGTGTAAAGCCCACTGTGTATCACTTAAGGATATTCGGCTCCCTAGCCTACAGTTACGTCCCATCACAGGGAAGAAAAAAGCTAGATGACCAATCTGAGAAATGTGTATTTGTAGGCTACTCCCCCCAAAGTCCAGGCTATAGATTATATAACCCCATCACTAAAAAATTCCTGGTACAAAAGCATGTAATTTTTAATGAGGAAAGTACATGGGATTGGAATAGTGATGGTACCCACCACCAAACACCTCAACAGAACCATCTCCTAGACTTTTCAGATCCTTTTCTTGAGCCTGAGAATATCACATCAAACCAAACTACTCACATCAATCCATCCACAACCTTACCTACAAATCCAAACGTTACCTCTGATCCTCAATCATCCACCTATCAACCTACACAATCCTCATCCAGTCAACCCACAGCACCAACCAAACAAACAATTCATCCCCCAGCCTGGCTTCAAGACTATCACACAGGTGAAGGCTTATCAGATGAAGAGACCCAACTATTTGCCTTAAATATTTGTGATCCAATCACATATCAGGAAGCCTCCTCCAAGCCTGAATGGCAGCAGGCAATGAGAGAGGAGCTGGCAGCTCTCGAAAAAAACAACACATGGGAACTCACTGACCTTCCTCAAGGAAAGAATGTTGTGGGAGTAAAGTGGACCTACAAGACTAAGTCAGGTCCACAAGGGGAGATTTTAAGACACAAGGCAAGACTAGTGGCCAAGGGATACTCACAAGTCCCTGGAATTGATTACAACGAAACGTTTGCCCCAGTGGCTCGGTTTGAAACCATTCGGATAATTCTTGCAGTAGCTGCGCATCAAGGCTGGGAACTACACCAACTTGATGTCAAAACAGCTTTCTTGAATGGGGAGCTAACCGAGGAAATCTATGTTCAGCAACCTGAGGGATTTCTGATCAGAGGAAGTGAAGGCAAAGTGTATAAGTTAAAAAAGGCGCTCTATGGATTGAAACAGGCTCCCCGGGCCTGGTACTCGAAGATCGATGGGTATTTTCTTAAGCATGGGTTCACTCGAAGCTACAATGAACCTACTTTGTATGTTAAACATACAGTCATACAGAGAATCACGATATCATGTATGTATGCCTATATGTTGATGACATTGTGTGTACAAGTTCTCAAGTTGAACTAATTAAAGAATTCAAGGAAAATATGAAATCTGAGTTTGAAATGTCAGACTTGGGATTGCTGACATTCTTCTTAGGGCTGGAAGTAAAGCAAACTCACAATGGAGTATTTGTTAGTCAAACACAATATGCCAAGAATCTTCTGTTCAAGTTTGGAATGACTAATGCCAAACTAGAGAATACTCCTATGAATGTTGGAGAGAAGTTGCAGGTCAACGATGGATCTGAGAGAGTAGATGAAGTTACCTACATAAGTCTCATTAGTGGCTTAATTTACTTAACACACACCAGGCCTGATTTGGCTCATTCGGTAAGTCTTATTTCCAAATTTATGCAGGCACCTTCTAAAGTTCATTATGGAGCTGCCAGGAGGATACTCAGATATATAGCTGGTACCAGTCAGCTTGGAATATGGTATGGAAGAAAGGAGAAGCTGAATCTGATTGGATTCACAGATAGCGAATGGGCAGGAAATGTAGATGACAGGAAGAGTATATCAGCAAATGTCTTTATGCTTGGAGGTGGTGCAATATCTTGGAACTCCAAGAAACAATCTTCAGTAGCCTTGTCAAGTTCAGAAGCAGAATACATTGCTTCAGCAGCAGCAGCGTGTCAAGGAGTGTGGTTAAGGAAAATCCTTGAAGACTTGGGACTAAAGCAGGATGGTCCTACAATTATTTGGTGTGATAATCGATCAGGTATCAACCTATCCAAGAATCCTATTATGCACAGTCGCTCAAAACATATTGAGCTAAGATATCATTTTATTCGTGATTTGGTGAATAAGGAGCTAATTCAATTGGAATTTTGTCGAACTGAAGATCAACTTGCTGATATTCTAACTAAAGCAGTTACAAAGGAGAAGTTTGCTTATTTCAGATATTTACTGGGAATACGAGAGTTTGAAGTAAGGGAAGGTGATGAGAATACTTCAAACTCATTCCATGCATGCATTCACGCACGTGGCTAATAGTCTAGAAGTATACGTTGGAGTTTGATCTAGTCTTCTGGGTATTTTGAATAAGAGCCGTTTAGTTTACGTTTGTTAGTTCCTATGTCTTAGTTTGTTTGTTATCATTTTAGTGCTATATATATAGCATGTGATTGTTTGTATGGATTCATTAATTTTATCAAAGTATTCTCTGATTTCATTCAATTGTGTTTATCATTTGTTCGATATAATATTCTGTTCTGAACCATCAATATTAGAGCTGAATTGCATCATCTGGAGCTCTGATATAATTTCAAGAATTTCCCAAGGTTCTAACAACTATAAGTTATGTCCCTTTTGGATTGTAAAAACGTAAATCTTTGAGTAATTTAAGTAATTATTTACTTGGTAAAATAGAGAGTTTGATGTAATAGTTAAGGCCTTAATATTATATCAAATTGTTTTAAGATTATTCTCTTTTATTTCTGCTTTGACCTCATGAGTTATATACTCTTACATATAATTAAATTTTACGATTATCAATGGTCAGATAACAAGGAAAAGCAAGAATTAAAATAGAAATGCAAATTGAAGCTGACCTGATTCGAGGGTGTTTCGAACAAAGCAGCGGGTAAGAGAAATCATTGGATATTTGTGCAAGAACATGGCCTTGTGGGTGGTTTTGGGAGCTTGATTTGCTGTCATAGTTTTTCTCATTTCTTTGGCTTTCATTTGAGCAATTGTAAGCTTGTTCATGATTTTGTCCATGGATTCTGATTTCTTCCTTTCCAGTTTCATCTGCAAAGGAAATAAAACATCTTTAAAATCACTCAACCTGAATAGTCCTCGTATAATAATTATAAAGTACTAAAAAGTAAAACTAAATGAAATAAGTTAGAACAAGAGAATATATTGAGTTTGGATTACTTTTCATGGAGAACACACCTCAAGTTTTCGGATTGCTGCCTCTGCTTTTGCATTCTGCAAATTCTCCCAAGCAGCGATTCTTGCTTCCTCTTTCTGGAGCCTGCAAAGACATTTAAAAAGGAAAATCCATTACACATATAACAGACGTGCATGCTCGTATGTAGATTAAAAAACAAGTCAACGCTTTCCCTTTAAACCAATGCCAAAAAAGAATATACCATACAAAACAATTCATGTTAACTTCAAAAGATGACTGCCAAGTAAACTGTTCAAAAGATAGCTGCCAATGTAAACTCTTCCACAAACTTCACTCATTGAATCTCAAAATTATCATGGTAATTAGTGCCTTCAAGAGTAATCAATAATTAAAATGTACTGCAACAAACATTCTAGAAAATTGAGTTTGAACTTAAAAACATACTTTGACAATTCCATTTCTCCTTCTGTAGTAGGATTCCATGTCAAAGCCAGGTCATTGACCTCTGTCGACCTGTTCTTTTCTGTCCTCTTTGTGTTTCTTCTTCGTTGTTTTGTCATGGTGACTCTTTTGTCCACCTGGACATCCCTGACTTCCACTCTGGCAGAAAGGTGGATGTTGGGCTCTACGGGTGGAGGTGAGATGGACAGCAGACACCTTCCCTTTGGAGAGGACTCTGGGCTGTTCACTGGGCTCATTTGGGTAGCCATATCTCGCCTTGATACAACAGAATTAACATTGTTTCCACCAATCTTTTCATCTGCGCATTAGTTTATAATCGCCAGCAAACATCAATAGTCTTATCAATACATGCAAGGATACCACATTCAAGCAAATTATATCTTTCGTACACAACCAAAATTATAAAAGAACACTTGCATACAAATCTAATCAGGAGGCAATGCCAATAAACAAGGAGTGTGATACTAGAATGAAATCTAAGATAACAAAGGGAGCAAGATTATACCTGGAGAATCAAGATACAAAGAGTTGATACACATCACTGATGGAGCCACTTGTGCATCAATTCCACCATGATGAAAAGAATATCCATTAGGTACTAAAACACCGGTTGTAAGCGGTGAACCTGCAAAAATACTATTTGTTCTCCCACCTTCAAGCAAGGGGAAACTAGGTGAATGATTTGAAAAGCATGCATCCCCAGGAGTCAATCCCAATGGTCCGCTCTTTGACTTGGGTCGTCGCTGAGGTGGCAGTGCTAGAGCGTTGCAAATTCCAGAACCAGACATTGGACTAGTAATCCACCTCTCTGCATCATCCCATTTTGAAGGCAATGTCCTCCCATTATTAAATGGCATCAATACATTGACACTAGCACGCCTTTGCCTGCTACTAACGTTGGGCAAAGGTACCCTCTCTGAGCACCAACCCTTTTGAAACTGAAACCCTCTGCCGTTGTTATCACCATAATCTGGAGGACCCGCGCTTGTGTACGCACCCGTGTCACGAAAAGAAGTTGAATCCTTATTCATGGACCTCAATTTTGGCTAATAGCGCTCACGAATTGAATCAATACCTCCTAAAATTTGTACATGTTCTACTGAATAAAGATTTGAATAAAATTGTACAAGTCAAGTTTCTTCAAACAAAATCTGCACTTAGATAATAGAGTAATAGCATTCTATCGAATGAAAACTACAATCCAACAACTTACAGATAACTTCTTCTCAAAACCAGTATAATGCACACGATATGAACATCAATGCAATATTATTACATTGATGAAATTCAATAAGAATAGGCAAAAAAGAAAGCTTCAAGACAGGTCAATTTGTGATATTAATTTCCTGTGTTTACCAATGGAACACTCGTGAGAATACAGATACTTCCAATTTCCAAGTACAAAACAAAACAAACAACCGATAACTCCGCGGCTAAGAAAGAAGCCAAGAATGGAGCTCAAAACACAAACGAATACATCAAACAGTTGAATGTAACAAATTTAGTCGCTAATTTGAGATGTACAGATTAGATTTCTAATATGAACTTACAGAATCAACTATACAAGCAAGAGAATGTGATCAATTTAACAAAGAAACGAAGGTCAAATTGCAATGAACAGTAAGGGTTTACCTGGAGAGGCTTGAATTGTAGATGTAAAATCAAGGGTGTAATAAGGAACGGGATACTGTTGATTGATAGAAATTGCAGGAAAGGTGTTTGAAAAAGTGAATGTTTAATGGTGAGGGTTTGTCCGGGATGAGCTAAATTCGATATTATGGGTGTCACATTTGGAGCCAAAAAAGTGTCTGCTCAAATCACATCATCCATGTGCTTCTGGCCCCCCACCGCAAACGTCTGATTCTTTTCTCCTTCCAAATTGATGGATGTTCCTTAAAAGTAAAACCCGTCTATTCTTCAGACCGAAGCAATTCAAGATCTAAACATCCGATTATAAGTTAGACTGATCCTGAGTTCATTTAAAAAATACAAGAAAAGTAGAAACATTTTTGCGTTCTGAGTTTAATTTAACGAATAAAGAAAAAAGTAAATAGCTCCCGAGTTTTATTTAAGGAAAGAAATGAAACCAAAACTAGACAAAATTATCTAGATTTCATTTTCTTTCGATTTGGAAGAAAATTGAAGGAAAGAATTACATTCTTTTATTTTCCTTTCCTCTAATTTCTTTTTGTTCATTTTCTTTTTTGTTCTCCCCTTTAATACATTCGGAAACATAGCGTTAGTTTTGCTATACCTCAGATAGATTTATGAGTATGTATGTTATTCCTTTGAAGTGGATGAGGTCACAAGTGTAAATTCTTTTTTCATATAATGCAGGTTTTATTCTGAGTATGACGTTTTAAGACATCAAAAAAATGATGGTTTTTTTTTTAAATTTATGAATGTAAGATGCGTTATTAAAATAAAATAAAAAAAATTACAAACACTTGTTACACATATGTTATATAATAATGTTTCTATATTATGCAACAGTAAATTAAATATGTAACATGTTTGTAACATACACAACTTTTTTTTTTGTTTTTCCTATTACAACATATGTTACATACCTAAACACAAATAAAGAACGTTACACCTTATTTTCATGGGTTTTCTCAAGTAAGTTTTCAATTTATCCTTCTCATATATATGAAAATCTCGAGCATCTTAGCAATCCATGCCCTTGCAAAACAATTGACGCTTCACCAAAGCCTCTGCCTAATTGTGTCAGCATCACAGTTTGTCACTAGAGAGGATAGAACATTCAAAAGCACAATTGTTTTGCCTTGTGAAATTGCATGTATACAAAGGTCTAATTGCACACAAGTTATCTTTATGACAGAATATACGTTTTGATTCATGTATAAACATTAATCAGTACCATAACACTACGTTTGTGCAACTGATAAGATGAAAAGAATAATTGTTCCATCCTGGAGACGAGGCTACTGAAACATAACTGTGGATTTTACTTGCGTCGTAAAGTGGCAACGACACGAATGAAAATACATCCAGCAGATGATAACACAAAAAGTCTTGTTAAAAATACACACACTTGATACAAAAGCTGAAAAAGAACTCATCAACTGCTCATATGACATTAAAACTTATGCAATTACAAAACACCCTATTAGTACTTGGATCGGCTTCTCACCCTGCAAAATTTGTGATGTAATCAACTCTTCGTAACTTCAAAATGCTAACTTTTTTTAAACAAAACCATATGCAATAAAAAAACATAGTTGATACCTTGGAGACCGTGAGCGAGAGATGGAACGAGAGCGAGCCCGCAAAGGGGTCACAGAACGGGAGCGTGACCGTGACCGGGAATGGTATCTTCTAGAACTTCTTCCCCTGCTTGGACTTCTACTGCGCCTGTATCGTCTGAAAATTAAAAACATCTTATATGAGAACTTAGCTAGTTATACGCAATATCAAAGTTGGAACTTTATAAAAAGTATAGATACACCAACCAAATTGCTGCAGGTCAATTTGGGTTATCATTTATATCAACTGGTCATGAAAAACACTTTTATCTAATAAGACTATAAGAGAGTAGATATGGAATATAATCAAAGGGTCTGAAAGTATCAACAAAAACCTCACAAATAGTTCTATACAAAGACTAAGATTAACAGCCTTTGTTGTTAATCCTAATTTATGTCCTGATAATTGATTATTAGAAAAAAGACAAATAAATTATTTTCTAGTCACACCAACCCATTTTGATTCGCAATGAGGCCCTAGTAAGATACCCACCTTGGAGGTGAGCGACTGTAACTTCTGCTTCGGTGCCTGTATCTACTTAGTCGGTTAGTTTCTGCAAGTTTCTCAAGCCTCTGTCTTTCCTGTTCTCTTTTCTTAGCCATTTCAGCAGCAGTATCTTTCTTGACTATAAAGAATGCATATAAATAAAAGAAACATAAACATCACCGAAATCATGCAAATTGCATCATCATGTTGCTAATAAATTAGCATTATCAATAACAATATGGATAAAATATACTTTGCTTATTTAGTTGTTTGCTCATAATCCGCTTGAGTCGCTCCTGAGGTGTTTCTTTTTTCTCCCTCTGTTGTTTAGCAATGCTTCCGCTACCAGAGGGCTTGCTTAATTTAGCTAATCCTGAGGAAGATCTGCCAAAATATAACAAAGAATATAAGATTGTCATTTGCTACAAACTTTAAGCATAAAAACATCAAAACAATAAAAAAGGAGGTACCCATGGGTTGGTTTTGACAATTTGGGAGTCCTTTCACCATCAGCAGACACACCAGATGCAGGATCAATATGCAAGGCTTCAAGAATTTGCCCAGATGATGGCCTGCAGAAAAGCAGAAGCATTAGAAGAAGGCCGTCTCACATTCTCACCACCTAAACAACATACTATAAAAGGTCAAAGAATGAGCTTATTATGAAAGGGGTGAGATAAGCTGCAGCAGAGAAAGACTGTCGAATCGAATGTAGCTATGCAATAATTAGTAAAAATGCTCCGACCGGTTCAATGCACCAACTTGGGATGGAGGAGATGATGGAGGAGTGTATCCAGCAAGCTTTGGTCCATCACCATCTGGTGAGCCCCCAAATTCTGTGATGTATTCTATCTTTGGAGCCCTTGGATTACTCCGGTGACTATCATCAGAATGATCACGACCATGCCGCCTTGAATTTGATGGAGAGAAAGAACGTGATCTTGATCTGAAAGTCAACATGTTAGCTGTCATTTTAGTTCCAATAAAAAGTTGCTTTCAATACTACAAATTATTCAAGAAATTCACCTTCTAGAACGTGAATAAGCTTCATATGTTGGGCTTCTTCTAGACTCTCTGCAAACACACAAAAAAAACATCTAAAACATAGTCATCGAAGGTTCAAGGTGCATATGGTGAGCATATACCCTAGGTACAAGTCGCTTAAATTGCAAGGCACGAAATAAGCAAAGTATATAGCATAAACATACCATTTTTAGGGGGTTTAGGCTTGTTTAGAGATAGCTTCAGGATAGTATAGACAGGTTACAGGCCATTTCCTAAAAGTTTCAAGCAAGTTTGGCTAGAATCTATGACAAAGGTGGCAGCAGGGTGTTACCAGTTTTCCCCAAGCCAAGCCACGCCTCGCCTAAGAGCCTGGGGGAGCACCCAGGCCCATAGTTATCGATAGCGAATAGCGGTAAATAGCGATAAACAACCTATACGCTACGTAGCGAATAGCGGTAAATAGCGACCGCTATTTCGTGTTTAGCGATATAATAGTATAAAAACTCAATAAATATTTGTAGTCATCTGAAATAGCAACAAAAATAAACTTTCATAGTTTAAACCACCAAAATAGCTTCCTTTTATCATTCTAACCTTTAAATATAAACCAATTACAATTTAGTGCGCTACAGAAGAAAAAAAAAAATTAGACCGAATGCCTTAAAACCTTTTCTCCAAGTCAATTTCACTCCAATTGACTAATTGAGTTTCCAGATCGTCCCAATTCAGTGTTTTCAGGCGCTTTAGAAGCCCATTACGATAATCGTCCAGATTCCGTCCAGCATCCGTCGCCGGTTGACCAGATTCCATCGCCGATTGTCAGATTCCATCGCCGGTCATCCAAATTCCGTCGATGGTCGTCCAAATTCCGTCACAACAGTCGTCGTCGACGACTATTAGGGTTGAATTTGGTAAAATCAGTGGAATTCGGTAAAATCGTGTCGTCGTCGTCCGGATTCTATCGCTACCTTCACGCTATCAGCTCGCAAAACCCTAATCGCGACCTTTGCTCGCATCGCTCCGTAGCGCGCTATAGCGCCCGCTATGGACGCTATCGATAAGCTTGCCCAGGCCCCAGAGGGCTTTTGACAACATAGATTTATCATCAACTGTATGACTACATCATGTTGCAGTAGTCTTACTTATGGGGCCTGGGTGCTCCCCCAGAGGGCTTTTGACAACATAGATTTAGCACCCAGGCCCCAGAGGGCTTTTTACAAGCGTATTTAACTATTTATGATAAAGCATGTACCGGTATGGATCATGATGAAGCACTCGATTTCCAGATAGCCGTGCTGATTCTCTCTCTCTCTCCCTTTCTATCTGAGAAGCTTTTCTTCTTTCTTTACGACTCAGCTTCCTCTGTAGTTTAAAATGGAAAATTTCAGCAAAGATTATGAACAATTTCAGGTTAAAATGTATAGATTGATGCATACAATTGCAGGATCTCCCTTCACAATTTCTTTTTGTCTCCTTTCTTCTTCCTTAGCTCTTTTATCCATGTACACAAGCCACCCGTACCTCTTCACTCCAAATTCTTTGGCAATTATATCCATTCCTTCATCATTGCTATCATCACTGTTGAAATCCTCTTCATCTACTTCATCATCCTCCTCATCTTCATCATCTGAATCTTGATTTTCATCTTTTGCATCCCCATCATAGGAAAAACCCACTTGTGAATAGGAACCCCTGTTTGCCGGAGCTTGGGCTGTTTTAGACCTACCAAATATATGAAAACTAAATTACGTGAAAAACAAAACATAAAGTCCAAACTTAAAATGATCCCTTGTTCAAGACTAATTAAACATAATTTAAAAAGGATGAGAAACCTGTCTAATCCAAGTAAAGCAGCAGTTTTAGCCTCCATTTCTTGGTTAACATGATGTAGACCTTCCTCATCGCTAACTGTTAATAGACAACAGTGGCTTGTAACATATGCATTGAAATAAGAAATAATACCACCTTATGGCAATGACTTAAAAAGTTTGCCGGATCATTCTTGCAGATTGTCTTGTCACTAGTAGATGTCTAAGATGACAATAATTTTTTAAAGTGAATAATTTAATAAATGATCATCAAACCGAAAGAAATACCGACATCCTCTGCGTCGATGCTTAATTAAATCCCGGTAACGCTCAAAATTAACAAACTCTTCTAATTCTTCTTCTTCTTCAGTCTTTTCAATGACACGAAAACGTTTAGAATCAGAATCTCTTATAAAATCAAGAAGAGCACGCCCATCAAATCTACAAAATCAATGTGAGGAAATCAAAGAGCCTTCACAAACTGACAAAATTTTATGAAAGGAATCATTAGAAATCCAGTACCTGTCTATCATAACGTCCTGTTTCCCGTTCCATGGGATCCTAATACATAGTAGAAAAAAGTCATGATTCGAAAAACAGAGAAACTGATTTCTACAATAATATTAAAATGATAGAATCAGCTCAGGAAAGGCCATATATCTGTAATAATCATATAAATTTCAGTCACTCCACAACAGTCAATCATTCCAGTTTGGGGATGTAAGATTTCTGATAAAAGCTAGTATAAACACTTACAATGGCAACTAAGAGTAATGTTTGTGCAGCAACCAAAATAAAAAATGAAAAAAGATTAACATAGTTTGCGTTCCAATTATCATGTAATATTCAACATATTCAGAGGTATAAACAAGTTTACTCGTCCAACCATTAAAAAGCTCAGAAACATACTGAGTTACTAACAAGGGTAATGGTTGATAAAGTATGCCAAACAAAGGCCATAATTCAGTAGATTAGCAATATGTCACTACATGTTCCTCTATTCTCCTCTCTTAATTTTCAACCTGAGGTTCCTAGAGCTTTCGAGTTGAACTTACAGAACAAATTCAAGATACAGGCTTATCTGACTTACAATTGTGAAGACACCTACCTAAAACAGATAAGCAACATCAACAACGAAGAAAAGCTTTAGACAGCAAAAATAACAAATCAAAAAATTAACTAAAGGTGCTATATAAATATAATTTCCGAAAAGAAAAACATACAGTCCTTGCTGATCTTCGGTGGCTTGGTAGAGGCCATCGTCACGGTACACACGGCAGCGAGAGCCTGAGACCTGTATGGATTGTTGCGGATCACCACGCCGCTTGGCTAGATACACCGCTCGCCTCTGTGCCCTCTTCCGAGCGGCGTCCATCATATCATGGACCTTCCGTTCTGACCGACGAGCTTCGTGCCACATCGTCTCTCGTTCTCGATCGATTGATTTGATTCCAGGTAGACGAACACTGTGAATGAATGGAAACCTAATGCCCAAAACACCGAATAAAATAAAAACTTGTAAAGAAGCAAGAAATAAAGATCATTAGCAAATACGTCCTTGAAGAATCTACAACTATACATAACTATCCATCCTATTGGGATGTAATTGACTTTTTTTTTTGTTTTAATAAAGAGTAAACTGCTTAATTAGTCTATGTGTTTATGTCAATATTGCCATTATAGTCCTTTTTTAATTTTTTTTGTCATTCCAGTCCTTGTGTTTGTTTTGTTTTTCATATATTATCCTTCCATCTAAATGGAAGACGGTATCTGTTATGTTTCGATCACGTGTGGGGCACGCTAAGGGTAATTTCGTCCCACTCTATGACATCTGATTGAATATACTTCAGTATGTGCATGTCCCTCCACTCTTGTACGAATCAACGAGCTTCTTCCGACCGTAACCCCAAATCAAGATGTCGAATCACACAGATGATGATACCAAAATGTCGTGGGAGCTGCGTGGAAGCCATCCTCATGATGATCTCAACCCTAATCTTTATTGTAAGTACCGTAGTCTCTAGTTAATCAATTAAGAAACTTGCATATGAAGAATTATTTGTTTATGTGTTTTATTGTAGTCCTACCAGATGATACAACTTGGTTTAGCATACAAATGTTTCATGGTGGCAAGTTTGTTGATTCCCCTGCTCGGTCATATGTTAATGGTAGGAACAACTTCTTTGATTTTGTTTTAGTAGCTGAGATGTCTGTGTATGCAATTGGACAAATGGTTAGGAGTCTTGGAATACCTGATGAAGATGTCGTCTTTTATCACTATAAGATTCCAGGAATGGACTTGGAAACAGGTCTTAGACCTATTTTGAATCAGGAAGATACACTCAACTTTGCAGTTATACAGAAGAAGTCAAGATTATAGAGTTGTATTTAGAGAACAAGGGTTCAAGTATGACATCAAATGGAAATGGGCAGCAAGTAACAATTGATGATTCTGGCCGCCCTGCATCACAAGATGGGCAATCACAAGATGGTTTATCATTTAATTGTAACCATGTTGAAAGAGATAACAAGTTGTTTGATGAAGATAATTTTGATTATGATGATTCAGATGATGAAACATGTAATGAAAAAGACTTTTGTCAGGAAAGCGATAGTGAAGATGATGAAGTAAACAGTGTTGATGAAGATGATGATGAAGATGACTCATTATTTGAATAATAGTCAATGTTTGTTGAAGATGTGGAAGTTGATATGGCTGAATACAGATCAATTGTTGATTTTGAAGAAGATTGTCACACCCCGAGCCGGCGGGACGGATCGACTTCCCCGCCGGGCGGAAGGTTCTCGGGGCGCGATATCGTGAGTGATAATCGTGATGATCAGATTGTTTACATAGCATCAACTTTGAGAATAACTAAAGCACAATAATATTAAACTATGAATACAAAGTTAAATTACAACTGTTAATGTTTGATAATTTAACTAAGTAAACCTATCAAAAGAATCAAATGTTTTCTATCTTGTATCGGTACAAGATATCAAAATAGCTTCACATCGTTCATCAAAACATGTGCTTTTCAAAATATACTAGGTCCTCTAACTGGGCATCCTAGTATGCATTCCTTAGCCTTAGCTTATTCATGTACGTCACCTGAGAAAGCATGTAAGAAAAACAAAGTCAACACAATGGTTGGTGAGTTCATATAGTTTAGTAGTTGAAAAATGGCTTTAGCAAACCTTTTCGGTAACAACCTTAACCTCATTAACATCACATGAAATATCCAGATCGGTATGCTTATACATAGGGCATACGAAAAGGTCGAGCCTACAACCCGCCCAGATGCCATCCCACCACATACTAATCCACATATGACACTGTTGTTAATGATAATTAAGCGTTTTACCTACCATCCAATTCCATCATAGTTTCAAACATCCTGTTTAGAAGTTTAAGATATGCACCCAATAGCATTTACAAACCCTTTCGGTAACAACCCTTAACCTCATTAACATCACATGTAATATCCAGATCGGTATGCTTATATATAGGGCATACGAAAGGGTCGAGCCTACAACCAGCCCAGACGCCATCCCACCACATACTAATCCACATATGACACTGTTGTTAATGATAATTAAGCTTTTACCTACAACCCAATCCAGTCTTTATCATAGCTTTAATGTATTGTTTAAAAGTTTACAAGTTTATAGCATTCACATAGTTTAACCCTTAAGTATATTGTACAAGGATAATAGTTTCACAACTCGTAGTTTAGCATTCACGAATCTCATGCATGGGTACAAGCTTTGCTCTAGCATAGTTTAGCATTTACGTAGCCCATGATTAGATACAAGCTTTTCTCTATCATAGTTTAGCCATTACGTATCTCATGAATTGATTCTAGCTTTGCATCATAATGGTTTAGCATTCACGTATCTCATATATGTAGATACAAGCCTTGCTCTAGCATAGTTTGGCATTCACGTATCTCATATATAGACACAATCTCATATATAGACAAGCTTAGCATTCACATAGTTTAGCATTCACATATCTCATGCATAGATACCAGCTTGCAATAGTATAGTTTGGCATTCACGTATCTCATGCATAGATACAAGCTTAGCATTTACATAGTTTAGCATTCACATATCTCATGCATAGATACCAGCTTGCAATAGCATAGTTTGGCATTCACGTATCTCATGCATAGATACAAGCTTAGCATTTACATAGTTTAGCATTCAAGTATCTTATGCATAGATACCAGCTTACAATAGCATAGTTTGGCATTCACGTATCTCATGCATAGACACCAGCTTAGCATTTAGTGTATGATCTTAGCTTGTAGCATTTAGCATCTAGTATTAGCATATAGTTCGAGCATATAGTTTATAGCATTCGCATTAACATATAATCTAGCATGTAGCTTGTAGCTTGTAGCATTAGCATTAGCATGTAGCTCAAAGCATTAGCATTAGCATTAGTATATAGTTTGAGCATGTAGTTTGTAGCATTAGCCTTAGCATATAGTTTAAGCATATAGTTTGTAGCATTAGCCTTAGCATATAGTTTAAGCATATAGTTTGTAGCATTAGCCTTAGTATATAGTTTGAGCATGTAGCTTGTGGCATTAGTTAGCATATAGTCGTAGCATATAGTTGATAGTATTAGCATTTGCATCTAGTTGGAGCCTGTAGCATATAGCCTTTAGTATTAGCATTAGTATGTAGCATTAGCACTTAGGTTAAAGTCTTAGCTTTTAGCTTTCAGAATAAGTGTAACAAGTATTAGCATTAAGAATAAGTGTAAAAGTATTTATAAAACATTTCAATACTTGTTTAAAATGTATAACATGCTTCTCAGGCTCGAAGTAAAACAAATATGTTTGAAAATGGACAAATGAACTCACCTTGTTCTTGTTGGGGTTGACTTAGCTTAAACGAGAAGTACATGCGCTCTTTGTTGTACTTTGTTGTTGGTTTCACGATCCTATGTTGATTTCACCATGTTTGTCACTTATAAGTATAAGTTCTAAGTGATTTATGTGCGTGTGTGTTAACCCTAGAGTTGGCTAACACTTGTGAGTCTCAGTCTTTATTCGGCCCTTAATGTGTTGAGTTTGTGAAATGTATTAGGCCCAAAATCCATTACTTTTGTAGTAAAAGCCATAATTCCCATGCACTAATATCCTTAAATCTTTGTTTTGACTTTGTTATGTTGTGTGAACTTGAAATCCCTCTTTGAGTTCTAATCTAAAGCTTAGATTATGATTTAAGCTTTTCATTTTGTTCTTGTAAAACCTAAATTGGGGTTACGTGATTATTAAGCAACCATGAACCATCCTTGAAAAAATTTAATGCCTTAGGTGTCATTAATTGTGTTAACCCGATCACCCACCACCTTTGTAATAAAACCATGATTTTCCATGCATGTTATACTCTTGAATTATTGTTTTATGCATTTGTTGAAATTCACCTACATGGGTCGAATAAATTCAGTGGGCCGAATGATCTTGGGCTAAGTGGGTGTTGTTTGGGCCAAAGTTGGGCTAGTTAACCATCATAGGCTGGCCAACTAGAGCTGGGCCAAAAGTCATTGGGCCCCAGCAGAATGAAATTTGGACCGGTGAATGGTGCTGGGCTACAGGATGTCTCGGCCAAGAAAGAGATGGGTTCGGCTACCACTCCAGCGAACCTAAGGGTTTGTTGGGCTTAGGTTCGGTCCGGTTATGGATTAGGCGAACCTTATGGTTCGTTAGATTAAAGGCTCGCGGGATATGAGGTTTCTAGCTCTTTAGGTTCGTTGAAACAACTCCGAGTTGCCAGGTTCGTGACCTGCATGGTTCGTGACTCATGTGTTGGTTTGGCAAGTAGAAGGGTTCGCATGGAGAGATTCGCTCATGCAGGTTCGTCCATGCGTGGGTTCGGGGGATCACACAGGTTCGGCAACAGCCCCAAGCTCGATGATGATGGGAGGTCCGCTGCACTAGGTTTGGCAGTTCAAAGGTTCGGCAAACCTTTTGTCCGGCTATGTCGAGGTTCGGCTGGTCGAAGGTTCGGCCAGCCCTCCCCTTAGCGAACCTGTTCATCATCTTTATCCAGCATTTGAGCCGTTGCAGAGGTGTTTCCCCATAGTAGTGTTATGCGAAGATGGTTCTCTCGTGGTCGTGTGGTTCAAAGTAGGGAGCGGTTAACCGGTTAAGTGTGTGTGTCGACCAAGGGTTGAGAAAACCCTATTTTTCGATATATTCTAGCTTCTATACCTTGAGTTTCCGTGGATAAATGCTCCGATCTGTTGTACTTCTAGATAGAGGACATCAAGAGCTTCGTTTGGACACCAAGAACGCCCGATTTCGTCCACAAACGAGCAAGATATGGAGGTTTCAAGTTGGTTTTCTAGTGAGAGAGAGGAGGTTTGTGAGAGAGTGTTTAGAGAGAGAGAAAGATGAAAGAAATGAGGTGAAATGCCTCATTTAGTCTTTAAATACCCCGAGGGTATTCGGGTTCATTTCAGTTGCTCATTTTTCGCCTCCGTTGCGTTTCCGGATTTTTACACGCGTATGTTACGTTTTTTTAAATAAAAAGAGTTTATTTGACTTATTTTAAAGGTGGTTATTTCTTGTAAACATTTTAAATTAACTTTTCTTGAATTATTTTATCGAGATTGATTATTTTAAGCGTTCTGTCGACTCGCGTCACCATCGTGCGTATTCTATGTATTTTAAATAAAATGAATTTACTTTTAAAGTTTTAAAAGATTGTGATTCCTAATAACTGTTAAATATCAAATTTTCTTAAATTATTATCGTTCGTTTTGTTCTTCGTTTTCGTTTCGTCAGAACGTGTCACCTTCGCGCGTATTCGCGAATCGTCACCCGAACGAACACGGCGTTGATTTCACTTTCTGATTCTTGTTTTCTACTTTTCAGTCATCATTTCAGAATGTTAAACTTTCAGATTTATTCGTACAGATCGTCACATATACGAATAATTCGTCGGTTTAGCATTCTGCAACGACATCTGTTATGGTTTTGTTCTGCTTAACCTCACATACGTTTATACAAAATGGCATTAAATCAAGCATCTGTGTGTCGGTTCAGTGTTGTGTAATGTGTTTCCTGACTGTTAAACCATGAGATTTAATCAGATTTCAGAAACATTTGCATATTAGTTTAGTGTCAAGCATAAATATGTCAATAGCATACAATAGTTCAAGTAGTTTGTACCTGAGTTACTGTGCAATTTACTGTTGAGATCACTGTTCCGGTAACGTTTCCGGCACCGATGTTACAAAGATCATTTGGATTTTGACAATTATGATGATAATGAAGACAGTGAGATGGATGAGTTTTGTCCAAATGAAGATTTTGACAGTTTGAGTGAGGGATAAGGTTCTCCACATATTAAATCAGCTTTGAATAGGCAAAATAGGAAGAAAAAAAGGAAAGTTGTTGATGCTCTTGATTGCCCTTTCTATATTGGCCAAACCATTCTCCATAAAGATGGCTTAAAAACGGGTGTTAAGAGGTATGCACTTGCTACCAGAAGGCAACTGCATATAATTAAGAATGACAAAATCAGATTTAGGGTTATTTGTTATGGTATCTATAGAAGCCAAAAGTGATGGGGCCTACAAAGGGAATCTAATAAAGTAGGTGATTCTACTGGTCAAGTTATAATAAAAAGTCCCTACATGTCCTTGGGTTTTGCATTGTTCAAGATCTAGAGAAGATGAGTTTTTTCTGGCGAAAACATTAATAGACCGCCATGAATGTTTACAAACAAGAGATGTAAATCTTTATAGAATCAGTTTCATTGCAAGAGAGATAGAGTCAATAGTTGCTTCAAACCCCACAATACCTCTAAAGGCTCTACAAGATCAGATCCAGAAGAAACATCAAATTAATGTATCTTTAAACAAAGTCTTCCGGGCAAAGATGAAAGCTGTCAAGAAATTACAAGGTGATTACAGTGAACAATATACTATGTTAAGAGATTACTGTAATGAGCTGAAGAGATCGAACCCAGGTACAACTATAAAGCTTGAAGTTGAGAGGGAGTTCAATCCAACAAGTGAAACAAGACAATTCAAAAGAATTTATGTTTGTTTAGGACCTTTAAACGAAGGTTTTAAGAAGTGTAACAGAGATATTCTTGGTTTAGATGGTTGTTTCATGAAGGGTCCTTACCCAGGACAAATTTTAACAGCTGTTGGGGTAGATGCAAACAATGGGATTTATCCGGTTGCCTATGCACTAGTTGAATCAGAAACTTTTTCTTCCTGGAAATGGTTCCTACAGCTTTTGGGAGATGACCTTGATATATATCCAAACACAGAATTCACATTCATTACAGACAGACAAAAAGGTATTTAGATGTAAATTGTAAGATTATTAATTTGAATAATATGTTTAATTAAATTTTTCTATTCTTAGGGGCTTCTTCCGGCAATAGAAAAATTGTTTCCAGCTGCAACTCACAGGTTTTGTTTGAGGCATATCCATGAGAATATGAAGATCAAATGGAGAGGTGAAGTGTTAAAAAACATGTTATGGAAAGTTGCCAGTGCTACAACTATACAACAACATCAAAAAGCAATGGATGATATCAAGAAGAATAACACTAACCTTCATACATGGTTGTCAAAGATACCTTAAAGTCTTGGTGTAAAGCTCATTTTAGTCCTAGACCCAAGTGTGACGTTTAGTTGAACAATTGGTGTGAAGTTTTGAACAAACAGTTAATTGATGGGAGAGACAAGCCAATTATCACCTGTTTGGAATATAACAAGGAGTATCTGATGAAGATGATAGTTGTTGTCCATACAAAAATAATCATATGTGAAGGCCCTTTGACACCATCTGTAACAAAACTGTTTAATTCAATAAAAAATGAAGCATCACAGTATTCTATGATAACTGCTGGCGGAAACAAATACCAGGTTTCTTTATAAACTCTTGTTAAAGCATTGCAAACACATTAACTTTTGTTTTAATAAAAGCAATTTTTTACATGTACAGGCAAGTGGGCCTTGGCAAGATACTGTTGTTGTTGACATGAATATCAAGTCATGCAGTTGCAGGTATTGGGAGTTAACTGGTATTCCTTGCAAGCATGCAGTTGCTGTTTTGTGGAACATGTTTGTTAATGAAATGAATGTTGGAATCCCAGAAAATTGGGTCAGTGATATATACACTCTGGCTAAATGGAGGGAAGCGTATATGCACACAATTGAACCCATCAATGTTGTTGATATGTGGATACCATCCAGCTGCCCGACATCACTCACACCACCAAAGCATAAAACTCAGATTGGTAGGCCGAAGAAGAAAATAAGAAAATCTCAAGAGGAGATCATCTCTAACATTGCAAAGGATGGGAAGTTGACCAGGATGGGTCATGTTAAACATTGCAATAAATGCAAGAAACGTTGTCACAATTCAAGAACCTGCAATGGCCAATCAGGATTTATGTTATGGGCATTTCAAACATTGTTATGTGATTGTGGTTGTTATGTTTCTAAACATTTGTTTGTTGTTGTTAAACAATTGGGTTTATGTTATTTGCTTCTTAAGACACTTTCTTATGCATCTAGTTGTTGTTAAACATTTGGGGTTATGCTATGTGTATTTATGCTATGGGTCATTTCAAACATTGTTATGTGCTTGTGGTTGTTATGGTGTGTGTCACACCCTGAGCCGGCGGGTTGGATCGACTTCCCCGTCGGGCGGAAGGTTCTGCGATATCGTGAATGATAATCAGAATGATCAGATTGTTTACATTGCACATGATATATAAATGAGAAACTGCTAAGTAAAAATAGAATTACAAAGTTAAATTACATTAGTTAAGTTCATAATTTAACAATGTAAATATACTATCTCATCATAATTCTTCTATCTTGTATCTGCACAAGATATACAAAATAAATCTGTAATATGATGCTTCAAAATATGCAGGTCCAAAAAGCTATGTCCACTAACTGGTATCCTAGTCCAAAAGTAATAACTCCTTAGTTGACCTGTTCGTCACCTGAGAAGTCATGCAAAAATAAAGTCAACACATGGTTGGTGAGTTCATATGATTTAGTATTTGAAAAATAGCTTTGTAAACCCTTTCACGGTAAAAACCCTAACCTCATTAACATCACATGTAATATCCAGTTCGGTATGCTTATATATAGGGCATACGAAAGGGTCGAGCCTACAATCCGCCCAGACGCCATCCCACCACATACTAAACCACATATAATATTGTTGTTAATGATTGATGTGAGCGGTCAGTATACTAAAAACAGAACTAAATCTAATCTAATTAACCTAAGCTAAAGACACCAAATCTAATTCTAGACCTATACTTAACCTAAACACCTAGTAATAATCGGAAAACCTAAACTAGACCGCTCCTAAGGCAAGTGTACCTGTCGGTGGCAGTATAGCTGACTGAAGTCCGGATATCGAACCACGGACACTAGTGTAGCAAACTAAACCTAGACTGTAAACTAAACTAAGGTAAAAGAGGGGGGGTTTTGGTGCAACTGACAACTTAATCAGACTGAATCTGAATAGTGAACTAAGCTAGCAACTATACTAAGAACAGCAACACTAAGACTGAAACTGAATCTGGAATCTGAATAGGGTGAGGAAACAGGTGTACCTAGGCAGGGAATCAAAAGTGTGACAGATGCTGATCTGGACTGATTTACTAAAGATGAAAACTAGGATCTTAATGAACAGACCTAAAAATACCTAAAGGGGACCCAGATCAGATACCAGGCAACTCCAATAGAAGTCCTAAGTCTGTAATGAATATACTAGTCAATCGGGTATCCTCCCGGACTCCCCGACATGCATTTGCACTCTAACTGGTGGATCACCTCCCGGATTTCTCCACCAGTTTGCATCCTAAGATACTAGAGAGTCATAAAGTTGACAACTTTAACATGGATTGACACTAACACTAAGTAGATCTAAGACAACGCCCTCCCGGGTCGTTTAACTCAAATTTCCTAAGTGTAAGAGACCAACCATCTAACCTATCACCTCCCGGATTTCTAGGTTAGGTTACAAATGCAAATAACTATATTTAGTGAAGTCTAATCCTATGGAATGTGATCAACAACCCATAAACTAACCTAAAACACAAAGTAGTAGGCCTAACATGCATCTATGTGTGGAAAGACATTCCTAAACACATGTGGATCAAACATACACCAAATATAATCATTCAACATCTGTAATAATCATCAAAGTTTCAAGCTTTACAACTGATTACAAAGCATTCATCATCATTAAGCATAAATCAAGTCCAAAATCATCAAAGTTCACAACTTTATCATCCCAAACCTAGATACAACCATAGATCTAGCCACAAATCATAACTACAGTAGCTAAACAAGTCTGAACAAGGTCTACAAACATTAAAAATCAAAACTTTAAACTAAGAACATGAAAAGTAAAGGGAAATACTCAAGATCTAGCTCCTTCTTCACTCTAACAAGCCCTAATCAAGCCCAATACTCCATGGTTAAGCTCCAGCTGCTCCAAGGCTTGATTAGGGTTCAAAATACGCAGAAGAAGATCCCTAAAGCGGCTGGAATGCGATCAATTTATAGAGGGCTTGAAATTAGGGTTTCAAGGCTCAAAATCACATCAGGCGTAACGCCTGACGTGGGTGCACCAAGTCAGGCGTTACGCGCGGAATAAAATAATAATTTGCGGCTGAGTGTTCCGCGCGCATCGCCTGGTGCCAAAGACCACGATAGGCGTACCGCCTAGGGTTACTTTTCTTGATTTCTTCGTTTATTCACCCGATCTTGATTCCGACGCCCGTTTGCCTTCATTTCCGCTCCTCCGGGTCACATTCCTGCACAAAAACAATAAACTGTAAAAAGGAACTAGAATCGACTCAAAATATAAACAAAACAGACGAAAACTGACTCGAATATGTACGAAAACGGATGTGTTAAAGTAACACATCAAAAATACCCACACTTAAACCTTTTTCGTCCTCGAAAAAGCTAGCAAAATGGAATCATAGATCAGGGCTTGGCTTTTATTTGCAAAAGGTATATCAATCCTAAATCCTTGTGTATTAACAGCGAATATTGATATGACGGTCCAATCTAAACCCAAACACCAATTTCAAGTTCCCTAATCATGATTTATTTATGTTCAAGTTAAATCATTCATCTTATGGATCCCATCCCTTGGTTAAAACGAGTTATCTTAATCCTAAACAACAGCTTTCAAGGCACAGGATTAAATCAGAAGACTTAAACCCACCTCTATATGCAAACTACCTAGATAAAGTTAAAATTTTAACCTAATGATGGAGATGGATGAAGGTGTGAGCATTTTGCCTTTTTATTCTCTCAATTTCTTTTTCTTTTACCTCACTTGAGCATATTACAGCACTGTTTCACTCGGTTATGAGCCGGGGTATGACAACTGCTTTTTAGCTCTTATTCTCTCTTTCTTTTATTTGCACAGGCTCAGCTCACTTAGTGGATTGTGGAATTTATTTAGCGGGCGCCATAAGTCTCGGATTTATTTTCATAAAAAGAGAACATATGTGCCAGGTTTAAATTTTAAATAATCTAGGTTGTTAGTTTATAGAGGTTCCTTTATTCACTATTACTTAGTTTCAGATTTCCCGAATTTTCCAAGTCTTAAACCCACAAGAATCCTGAATTTAAGTTTTATTCTATCAAATCCTAAGGAACTTTCTATCGGCTGGGCCTACCAACAAATCCCAAATCAATACACAAGTTAGCCTATAAAATCCTAAGCCCTAATCGTAGTCCGATCATCTTCCATTTATAAAATGCAAGCCAGAACGAGGACATTTTTCAAGACTCTAGATATATACATCCTAAAACTCTAAACTCAATCAGAAAATACAAAATAAATAAATAAACAAACAATTATTTACAGAAAGATAAAAATAAGGTAAAAAGTGGAAAAGACTTAGCTGATCACACAATCATCAGCACGAGTGAGTCTATTCCAAAAAGAAGTCAATCACTGCCGGTCGTTTGCAACAGAAATAGCCTAAGTCGTCGCCACCCGAATGTAATTGAGTACGAATGGTTAGAACCAGACTGCAATTTAAGATCTCAAACAAACCAACTAGATTAACCTAAAACAAAAAGACTCAAAAACTGACTTAAAAATATTTACATTAACTCAATTTAAAAGAAAAATGTTTTTGTAAAGTTTTTGATTTTTTAATTTTTTTTTTTTTTAATTTAAAATAATTACAATTTCATTATTTAATTACAAATTGGAGTTTATTTACAACAAACAAAAATTTTATTCTAAATTACAAAGCTAAATTACAAAATTGACTTGATATATACAATGACTTGATTTTACAAAATTTACAAAACTAAAGGGCGCCAGCCTGACATACCCACACTTAGAACAACACATTGTCCTCAATGTGAATCCAGAACTGGCACAGAATTATTAATAAAAATAAATGTACAAAAGGTTAGCACAAACTCCCTGAATATATGCAGACGTGTCGCAAATGGAGTTGCGCGCCTCTAAATATACAACAACACTCATGTACAAATGTTAATACAACAATAATATAATTACAGTTTACAACACAACACAAATAGTACAACAAATGAATTACAATTGATAGATACAACATTATATACAAACATTGAATACAACGAATACATTACAAAAATGAGACAAATAATACAACCAACACATTATACAAATTTTACAATAAATATACACAACCAAAGCACAACATAATATACAACCCCAATAATACATGAAATAAATAAACACAACCACAGAACGAATAAATAAACGACAGACATACAAAAAGAAATGACATAGATACTGTCCAGTTCAAATACATACAACGTAAAACAAAATACATAAACTAAACTAACTATATACTACTCCTCATCCTCATCCGCGCCCACATCAGGCTCGGTGTCAGAGCCGTCCTCGGGATCGGATGGAAGATGAGGGTCTGGCATACGTGGGATCAACTCAACCTCCAGGCGTTCACCCAGGCGCCGGATGTTCGCGTCTATCGTATCCATCATCTGATAGAGATACATAAGGGTAAGACGACGACGAACAGGCCGGCGGCCCTGGGCATCACGAGGTGGTCGCTCACCAACGTGCAAAATACGACGCGTCGATGGAGGCGGAACGGGGGGAGCATGCACTGGGCTGGCAGAATGGGCATCCAACGGGGTGGTCGGTCAAATGTGACCATCCCCGCTGTCTGCATATCGTACAGCTCATAAGGCGTCGTATCCGGGACTCGGGTAACATGCTCGACGGGGTAAGTCTGGAAGACCCGGAATACGTGCGCCAGGTGCCCTATGTAAGGCCCCATGTCGAGGCGCGCCGTGCTGCCTCCACGGCGAGGCCTCGCTAAAGATGTAAGCAAAAGTGCAGCGAGGTTCGCCGGGTGGCGACCGTGGAGGCAATAGAGGCAGAAGAGGTCCATGGCGCTCACCTTGTCCTTGCCTGAGTGGCGACAGATCAAGGTGCTCCCTAGAATCCGATGAAGATAGCGCAGGAAAGGGTCTCGGATCTGGGAAGCCAGCTTCCGGTCGGTGTGGGGCTGGGTGGAGATCTCCCTCCAAAAGGCAGCGACATCGTCATCTGCAGCAAACCCGGGCCGGGCGACCCGGGCAGTGCCTCGGAGGTAGCTCTCAAACTCAGGAGCCGTCACCTGCTCCTGCGTGTAAAGCCCGAAGGCGACCGCAAACTGGGCGACACTCATGGTGTGAGGGTGTCGCCCCAGAACAAACGATACAGCTCCGGGATCAGTGAGGGAGCCTGCATCGTACTGGAGAGTGGACAGGAACTCCACTGTAAGCTCGTCATACTGCAGCCAGCTGCAGCGGAGTACTGATGTCCACTGTGGAGACATCATCGTGTCAAACTCATCTACGCGCCCTAGCTGCTGCAGTACGTCTCTCGCGTAGGACCGGTGCTGAGTCGATGCTAAGTCGACGAGGGTCTGCATCCGTGCGTGCTCTGGAGTCCCGGGCGCGAACTGGAGGAAAGTGTGCTCAGCCCGTCGACGAAGCTGCGGTAGCGGCGCAGGAGCGTTCTCCGGTGGTATGACGATGGGAGCCGAATAGTGGTACTGCCTCTCCCGTGGCTGCTGCTGCTGCCTCCGCTGGGCCTGTGCCTCGGCCACGGTAACACGACGTGCTCGCTTGGGCCTGCTGCCCGATGTAGAAGCGCCTGCCATCTCTGCGATAATATACAACAAACATATACAAAAATAATTACAAAGTAACTACAATCCTAAATCCTAAGTTTTATTTTAAAAAAAATTGTTTATTTATTTACAAAGTTTGTTGGTCATGTTTTTGTACAATTTGGTTTATTCAATTATTTGTGATATACATATATACAAATTGTTATTAAATATATTATACAAGTTTTATTTTAAAATACAGTTAATTAATTAATTTACAAAATTTTACATACATATATTACATACAATTATTAATTACAAAATAATATACATTTTTTTTTACATTATTTATTTTACAAGTTTTAGAATACATACTTATTACAAATTATTAATAATATACATAATACATTTCTATTTTACAATACAAAAGTTTTTATTAAAATTATTTTTGTACAATTTAATTTATTTAAATATTACAATCTATGTTTATTTAATTAAGGAAATTTATTATTTAAAATGACAATGTATTTTACACGTGTATTATTTATTTTACAAAACTTAAATATTATTATTATTTTTTTTTTTTTTTTAGTATACAAAATTTTATTTATATTACAAATACATTTTTATATATATATTAAACTTTACATTATTTGTTCTTTATTTTTATTTTCTGAAACCAACATTTTATTAGTTTTATTTAATTTTACTTATTATTTATTTAGTTTTGTTACCTCAAAACAGAAAGAAAAAGAAAACAAATAAAAGAAAATAAAAAGAAAAATTTTGAAAAGGGGGCCTTACACAGGAGTGTTTTCCGGCCAAATTCCGGCCATCATCAACAACTCCAAATCCCCAAATTCAAACCTAATCTACCCTAATCTAACCTAAAAATCAAAAAAATAAAATCAGAAACAAAAATAATCAAAAATAAAATAAAAAAAAGAAAAAGAAAAAGAAAAATGGGGGGTTACCGATACTGGAGGCGGTGATCGGAGAAGAATGGTGGTGCTGACAGTAGAGAGCGGCGGCGGTGGAGAGATGATGATGGCGGTGGTTGTGTGAGCGGCAGATGGTGACTGTGGATGGTGCTGATCACCGGAGATGGGGGTGGATGGCGGTGGTTGTTGATGGAGATGAACAGAAGCGGCGACGGGTGTGCGGCGGCTCTCGGTTGATGGCGGATGTGGCGGTTTAGGGCTCTGGCGGTGTGCGAGGGCGGCGGAGATACTGTGTCAGATGATGATGATGGCTGATGGAGATGAGCGGCGGTGCACGGCGGTCGACGGTGCACGGCGGTCGACGGTGGTGAGCTAAGGGGAAGCGGCGGTAGTCGCAGTGGGTTAGGGTTTTGAGGCGTGGTCGAGAATGGCGAAGACCGGTGGTGAGCGGCGGCGTACGGTGGTGGTCGTCGAACAGAGGGCGGCGAATGGTGAGTGTGGACCGAAGGCGACGGCGGCGACCGGATGCAGATGGTGGTTGATGGTGACCGAAGGTGGGTAGCTGCGGCGGCAAGCTTGGACGGCGGTGGTGGTGGAGGTGTTGACCGGAGGGTGTCGGTGGTTGTTGGCGCAAGAGGTGGCGGTGAGATGGTGGTCGACGGCGGATTTGAGTGGTTTAGGGTTTTGAGGTGTGTGGATGATGATGGTGAAATGGTGGTGATCGGTGGTGATGTAAGATATATATATATATATATTTTTTTTTTTCGATGAAATTTAGGCCGCGCGTAACGCGCACTCATGTATGCCCATATTAGGCGTTGCGCGCGGGTCAAACTACATCAGTTTCAATTTTTTTTTTTTTTTTTTTAAATATATATTAAATAAAAGAAATTCTAAAAATTCAAATTCAAATAAATTCAAACTAATTACTTTTTAATAACTTAATTTAAACTAAACTATAATTAAACTAAATTAAATTAAATTAACTTAAATTAACTAAATTTAAACTAACTAATTCCCATGAACTAAAATTAAATTAAACTCTAACTAATCTTAACTAGGCAAAATTAATTTAAACTAAATCTACTTAAAATTAATTCTAATTAAGCAAATTAACTAGGCAAGAAATTTAATTAAAATTCTAAGCAATCTAAATTAAACTAGAACGTAAAATTAAACTAAGCTAATTAACGAAAATAAAATCAAAAACAAACATAGAATTAAAAGTAATCAAACCTTAAACAAATTAGAAACTAAAATTAACCTAACAAAAACAAAAGAAAAATCGAGTCAAGCAACTAGTGATGCATAAAGTATTCAGATTTAATGCACGGTAGTAAAATCAGTCGTTCGAAATGGGGATATCGAACAATACTAATGTCATACCCACACTTGAATCTGACATAATCGCGAAGGCACAAACACACGTCAATCACATAGACTCGACATAACAAATAAAAGCTATGTACACTATATACAAGTTGGGCCTAAACCCCAAATCCCTAACTAGCTCGGGATTCGAGGAGGATAACCTCCTCGTCTGATGGAATCGGGCCTCCAATGTAGGGCTTCAAACGATGCCCATTGACCTTCCAAGTGTGGTCACCCGACTCCAACTCCACCGCACCATGCGGGAACACCTCGCGAATCACAAACGGGCCTCTCCAACGCGACTTAAGCTTTCCTGGGAAAAGCCTCAGTCTCGAGTCATATACCAAGACTCGATCGCCCTTCGCGAACTCCTTAACATTCCTCAACCTCCGATCGTGCAGCGCCTTCGTGCGCTCCTTATAACTCCACGATCGAGCGTACGCATCGTCGCGTAGCTCATCCAACTCATGCAACTGGAGGAACCGGTGCTTGGCAGCCTGTGACATATCCAAATTCACAGCCTTCAAGGCCCAAAAGGCCTTGTGCTCAAGCTCAACCGGCAGATGACATGCCTTACCATAGACCATCCGATAGGGAGTCGTCCCAATCGGATTCTTAAACGCTGTCCTAAAGGCCCACAAGGCGTCATCTAATTTGTCGGCCCAATCCTTCCTAGTATGGCCGACAGTCCTCTCCAGAATCCTCTTAACTCCCCGATTCGCGTTCTCCACCTGACCGCTGGTCTGCGGGTGATATGCGGTCGACAGACGGTGGGTGACCCCGTACTTGGCAAGCACTTTGTCCATCTGGACATTACAGAAGTGCGTGCCACGGTCACTGATCAACGCTCTCGGAGTACCAAACCTACAAAACAAGTGCTTCAGAAATCTCACCACTACTCGCGCGTCATTAGTGGGGAGCGCCTGTGCTTCCACCCACTTAGAAACGTAATCAATCGCGACGAGTATGTACCTGTTCCCTCGAGAAGCAGGGAAAGGTCCCATGAAGTCGATGCCCCAGACATCGAAAATCTCAACAACCTGAATAGGGTGCTGGGGCATCTCATTCCTGGATGAGATGTTGCCTGTCCTCTGACAGGAATCGCACTTCCTACATAACTCATGAGCATCCTTAAAGATGGTGGGCCAATAAAAACCTGAATCAAACACCTTCTTCGCTGTGGAAGAAGGCCCGTGATGCCCACCAGTAAGGCCCTCATGGCAGTGCCTAAGGATCTCCAATCCTTCCTCTCTGCTCACACACCTCCTAACAACCTGATCAGCACACACACGGAAAAGGTAAGGCGCATCCCAGATGTAATGCCTCGTGTCGGCAAAGAACTTCTTGCGCTGCTGGAATGTCAGACCCTTAAGAAGGAAACCGTTGGCCAAATAATTGGCAATGTCTGAAAACCACGGTAATCCCTCATCTAGCCTATCTGTGCGGCAGATCTCATCTATCCCTACGCTCATAAGCGTCTCCTGTGGAAAGCAATCTCTCATCGCACCCTCTCGAATGAATTCCCTCTCCGGATCCTCAAGTCGCGACAAATGGTCGGCGGCTACGTTCTCAGCTCCCTTCTTGTCCTTAATCTCGATGTCAAACTCGGACAGAAGGAGGATCCATCTGATCAGCCTAGGCTTCGCGTCCTTTTTAGCAAAAAGGTAACGAAGAGCCGCATGATCAGTGTAGACAACAGTCTTGGAGAGCACGAGGTAAGACCTAAATTTATCAAAGGCATAGACTACCGCTAACAATTCTTTCTCGGTAGTCGTGTAATTCTCTTGCGCGCCATCTAGGGTCTTACTCGCGTAATAAATGGGGTGGAAATGTTTGTCCACCCGCTGCCCAAGGACAGCCCCAACTGCGAAATCGCTCGCATCGCACATGAGCTCAAATGGCTGGCTCCAGTCGGGGGCTATCAAGATCGGGGCACTAACCAGCCTCTCCTTCAGAAACTCGAAGGCTCGCACACAATCATCATCAAACACAAACTCCACCTCCTTCTCCAACAAACGAGTGATAGGTCTAGTGATCTTCGAGAAATCCTTAATGAACCGGCGGTAAAATCCCGCATGACCTAGAAAGCTTCGCACAGCTTTCACACTCGTAGGGGGTGGGAGTTTGCTGATCGTCTCTATCTTCGCCTTGTCGACCTGGATGCCGTCACGGGATATTTTGTGACCTAGAACTATCCCCTCCGTGACCATAAAGTGGCATTTCTCCCAGTTCAACATCAGATTCGTCTCCACACATCTCCTAAGCATCCTCTCAAGATTGATCAAACACTGATCGAACGAGCTCCCAAAGACAGAAAAATCATCCATAAATACTTCCATGGAAGTCTCGATCATATCCTGGAAGATAGCTACCATACACCTCTGAAACGTCGCTGGAGCGTTACACAACCCGAACGGCATACGACGGTATGCAAAAGTGCCGTACGGGCATGTAAACGTGGTCTTTTCCTGATCCTCCGGTGCTATCGGGATCTGGAAATAACCTGAAAAGCCGTCCAGGAAACAGTAAAACTGCTGTCCCGCCAAACGCTCCAGCATCTGGTCGATAAAAGGAAGTGGAAAGTGATCCTTACGGGTGGCGTCATTAAGCTTCCTATAGTCAATGCACACCCGCCAGCCCGTGACTGTACGTGTGGGAACGATCTCCTTCCTCTCGTTCACCACTACAGTCATACCGCCCTTCTTAGGGACCACATGAACTGGGCTCACCCATGATGAATCGGAAATAGGGTAGATGAGCCCAGCATCTAACAGGCGAAGGACCTCCTTCTTGACCACTTCTCCCATATTAGGATTAAGCCTCCTCTGTGGCTGCACCACCGGCTTATAATCCTCCTCCATCAAGATGCGATGCGTACAAAAGGAAGGGTGAATACCCTTAATGTCCATCAACCTCCACGCAATCGCCTGCTTGTGCTCCTTAAGCACAGCAATGAGTCTACTCTTCTCCACGACTGTCAGAGCTGCTGATATGATGACAGGTAGATCCGAGTCCCCATCAAGGAATGCATACTCAAGGTGAGGTGGCAACTCCTTTAGCTCTAATGACGGGGGAGCCTCAACAAGTGGCTTGTCAGCCGGCTCAGAACTCTCAACCTCAAACACAGTGGGATAAACAGGAGGCTCCATGGCTAAACTGCTAGGAATGTAATCAAGGTAAGCCTCAATAGCAGCAGCCTGGACCTCAACTCCCACACTCTCAACACTCTCATCACTGTCACCTAAGTCCTGATCTCCTAACAGATCAACTCCACTGATGTAGTCCAGGCAACGATCCATAGTAGAGAAAAATGCATCTAGAAAGTAAACCTGATCGTCCTGGCCACTGGAGTTCCTCATGGACTTTACCACATCAAAGGTGACAGTATCATCTCCAACACGCAATGAGATCTTCCCCTCATAAACATCAATCATGGCCTTCGCCGTGCGAAGGAAAGGTCGTCCCATGATGAGGGGAACTCGGTCATCGGCCTGCATGTCAAGTATCACAAAATCAACCGGGAAGACAAACTTGTCCACCTTCACTAGGACATTCTCAACGATCCCCCTAGGATACTTGACTGACCGATCAGCCAATTCTAAACTCATGCGTGTAGGTGCCGGCTCACCAAGATCTAGCTGCTTATAAATGGAATAGGGCATCAAATTGATGCTAGCACCTAGATCAGCCAATGCATGGTTCACAGAAGAACCGCCAAACAGACAGGGAATAGTAAAAATCCCTGGATCCTCAAGCTTCTCTGGCAGCTTATTCTGAACCAGATCCGAACACCTAGCTCCTAAAGTCACGGTAGAGAGTGTCTCCAACTTCTTCTTGTTAGACAGGAGGTCTTTCAAGAACTTAGCATATTTCGGCATATGCTGGAGGGCCTCAACAAATGGGAGATTGATCTTAAGCTGCTTAAACATCTCTAGAAAGTGCCCATACTCCTGATCACGCTTCATCTGCAGTGCGCGTGCAGGATATGGAAGCTTAGTCAAGTCAATCTCAGGCTCCTCCGCCACTCTCTTACCCTTCTTCTTCTCCTCTACCTGCTCCCTCCTCAACCTATCAACTGAAGACTCGCTGCTCGGCGCGGTACTTGCTGGGACTAGCCTCACGTGCGCCCCTGCAGGAGTCTCCATCTCTATCTCCTCGTCCACAGGCTCATCCTCATCAGGTATGACCGGTGGTGGCAGCTCAACATCTCCTCCCCTACCACTACGTGTGGTCACTGCCTTCACATGACCCCTCGGATTAGGGTCATTGTTCGCCCTAAACGATCCATCCTGCCTACCCTCAAATCTCTTAGCTAACTCTCCCACTGATCGCTGCAAATCCAGAATCCAGCCTGCTGGTTCCTCAACAATGTATCATGCTCCTCGATCTTCTGGTCCCGTAGCTTATCCTTGTCCATAATCTGCTGAAGCATCTTCATCTGCTGCGCCATCATGTCCTCAAGCTTCGTGTCTCTGTCTCGGCTACCAGAACTCTCGGGAGTGTCTCTCTCAGTGATCGGGATCTGACGAGCCGGTGGCTTCTCATAGGAACTGCTGCCGCTGTGGTTGCCCCGCCAATTGGACTGCTGATGCTGATGCTGTCCCTGGTTCTGATTCCTCCAATGTGAATTCTGATTCCAGCTCGGGTTTTGGTTGAAAGGCCTATTCCATCCAGAATTGATGGCCTCAACCTGTGCCTGATCAGTAACCGGGCACTCAGCAGTAGTATGTCCACCCCGACATATCTCACACCTAGCAGCAGCCATCTTCAATTCCTTAATATCCTTAGCAAGTGCCTCTAAAGCTGCGGCGGTGCTAGTGTCAGGGGTGACATGGTGCATTCCTCTAACAGGAATGGGCGGTGCAACAGTGGGCTTAGCTGCCGGTGCAGCTCTCCTCGCGTATGATGGGTCCTCATACTCGGCTAGGGCAAAGTCCTCGAACATCGCCTCACACTCCTCCGGCTCCTTCTTATCCATGATGTGCCCCCCAGCGGCTGTATTGAATCTGCGCTTCGTCTCCAGTGTCAGTCCATTATAGAACTTCTCGACGAGGGCCCAATCGGATAGGCCGTGCTGTGGGCATCTGCTCAGAAGGGAGTTAAACCTCTCCCATGCCATGTAGTATGGCTCATCCTCGTCCATCCTAAACGAATGGATCTGATCCCGTAATCTGGCAGACTTAGAAGGAGGATAATACTTCTTCAGGAATTTTGTCTGAAGATCAGCCCATGTGGTAATCGAATCCCTAGGAAGAAGGTTCAGCCACGTAGCAGCTCGTCCGGCGAGTGTGAATGGAAATAAACGAAGGTAGACGGCCTCCTCCGAAACTCCATTGATGCGGAACGTGTCGCATATACGAACAAAGAGAGATAGATGGCCTGGTGCATCCTCGTCGTCCAGGCCATGAAACTGTGTCGAATTCGTGATCGTCGACATCACGTGGGACGGGATCTGCCAGTTGTTGTTGTTGACACCCGGTCTTGTGATGGCAGACCGGGCACCGACAACCCCATGACTAGCTAGCTCGTGAACAGTCCGCCTCGGTGGCGGGTGTGGTGGTGGATCCATGTCAACAAAGGGATCAAGAAAACTTACCTGCTGTCGGCCCCGCAGGATCTGCTCTGGTGATGTAAGCTCGAACTCTGGTGCTCCACAAGATCGGGTATGGGGCATGCAAATACCAAAACCCTAATCAAATAAGCAAGTAAGACTCACATATTCACAAAGAAAATCCCAATCTAAGGCTCAAATAACAGATAACAGATAAAGGCACTAAGAAGAAAAATACAAACTTAACCTAAAAAGGAAAACTAAGCTAATAGGGGGAAAGAAAAAGAAACTAAGAAAAAGGAGCAACTAAAGGCCACAGTCTAAGTAATTGTTGCTATTGCCTAGTGTCCCCGGCAACGGCGCCAAAAACTTGATGTGAGCGGTCAGTATACTAAAAACAGAACTAAATCTAATCTAATTAACCTAAGCTAAAGACACCAAATCTAATTCTAGACCTATACTTAACCTAAACACCTAGTAATAATCGGAAAACCTAAACTAGACCGCTCCTAAGGCAAGTGTACCTGTCGGTGGCAGTATAGCTGACTGAAGTCCGGATATCGAACCACGGACACTAGTGTAGCAAACTAAACCTAGACTGTAAACTAAACTAAGGTAAAAGAGGGGGGGGTTTGGTGCAACTGACAACTTAATCAGACTGAATCTGAATAGTGAACTAAGCTAGCAACTATACTAAGAACAGCAACACTAAGACTGAAACTGAATCTGGAATCTGAATAGGGTGAGGAAACAGGTGTACCTAGGCAGGGAATCAAAAGTGTGACAGATGCTGATCTGGACTGATTTACTAAAGATGAAAACTAGGATCTTAATGAACAGACCTAAAAATACCTAAAGGGGACCCAGATCAGATACCAGGCAACTCCAATAGAAGTCCTAAGTCTGTAATGAATATACTAGTCAATCGGGTATCCTCCCGGACTCCCCGACATGCATTTGCACTCTAACTGGTGGATCACCTCCCGGATTTCTCCACCAGTTTGCATCCTAAGATACTAGAGAGTCATAAAGTTGACAACTTTAACATGGATTGACACTAACACTAAGTAGATCTAAGACAACGCCCTCCCGGGTCGTTTAACTCAAATTTCCTAAGTGTAAGAGACCAACCATCTAACCTATCACCTCCCGGATTTCTAGGTTAGGTTACAAATGCAAATAACTATATTTAGTGAAGTCTAATCCTATGGAATGTGATCAACAACCCATAAACTAACCTAAAACACAAAGTAGTAGGCCTAACATGCATCTATGTGTGGAAAGACATTCCTAAACACATGTGGATCAAACATACACCAAATATAATCATTCAACATCTGTAATAATCATCAAAGTTTCAAGCTTTACAACTGATTACAAAGCATTCATCATCATTAAGCATAAATCAAGTCCAAAATCATCAAAGTTCACAACTTTATCATCCCAAACCTAGATACAACCATAGATCTAGCCACAAATCATAACTACAGTAGCTAAACAAGTCTGAACAAGGTCTACAAACATTAAAAATCAAAACTTTAAACTAAGAACATGAAAAGTAAAGGGAAATACTCAAGATCTAGCTCCTTCTTCACTCTAACAAGCCCTAATCAAGCCCAATACTCCATGGTTAAGCTCCAGCTGCTCCAAGGCTTGATTAGGGTTCAAAATACGCAGAAGAAGATCCCTAAAGCGGCTGGAATGCGATCAATTTATAGAGGGCTTGAAATTAGGGTTTCAAGGCTCAAAATCACATCAGGCGTAACGCCTGACGTGGGTGCACCAAGTCAGGCGTTACGCGCGGAATAAAATAATAATTTGCGGCTGAGTGTTCCGCGCGCATCGCCTGGTGCCAAAGACCACGATAGGCGTACCGCCTAGGGTTACTTTTCTTGATTTCTTCGTTTATTCACCCGATCTTGATTCCGACGCCCGTTTGCCTTCATTTCCGCTCCTCCGGGTCACATTCCTGCACAAAAACAATAAACTGTAAAAAGGAACTAGAATCGACTCAAAATATAAACAAAACAGACGAAAACTGACTCGAATATGTACGAAAACGGATGTGTTAAAGTAACACATCAATGATAATTAAGCATTTTTACCTACATTCACTTCCATTCCATTATAGTTCTAACATGCACACAAAACATTTGTTCAACTCTCGGGTAACAACCTTAATCTCATTAAAATCACATGTAATATCCAGATCGGTATGCTTATATATAGGGCATACGAAAGGGTCGAGCCTACAACCCGCCCAGACGCCATCCCACCACATACTAAACCACATATGACATTGTTGTTAATGATAATTAAGCATTTTACCCTCACCCTTAACACATTAGTTCTTCAGTTTTTTGTTCCTGTAACTACACAATTTGAAATCTCATTTGATTCCTTAAGTTCATCACGAAATCATGATCAAACATAACATTTGTAGAAACAAATCAATAAATGCTTAGTTAAATAAATAAATAAACATTTAATAAAATCTAAGACCTAATGATTGGGCCTTGGTCAACTCGAGTAGACCAGTCTAGCAATCAGGGTTCTTAGTAGTAAAGGAGATATGTAAATCTCATCAAACATGCGACCTATAATCAATCAGTTTAACTAGGACATCTTTTGATATACAGGCTTTTATAGTTCCTTAGACCGTCCATAGTTCGTATAGTTCTTTAGTTCTTTGACACATGTTATCTTTGAGCATTTCCCAGATGTTCCTCAAAACAGTTAGGGAATACTGTATATATCATTAAACATGCGTCTCATATTCGATCAGTCTAGCTAGGACATCTTTCAAACCTGAGAATGGCACATGCTATCTTTGATATTTCCCATTCAGACCCTTAAAATAGTTCTTTGTATATAGTTCTTTGAAATAGATCGCTAGTTCTTTGACGACACAACCCTGAAAATAGTTCTTTGATGAGTCTGTTAGTTCTTTGAAATAGACCTTTGAAAATAGTTCTTTGTTTTAGATCTTTAGTTTTTTGAAAATAGTTCTTTGTTTTAGATCTTTAGTTCCTTGAAAATAGTCCTTTGAAAATAGTTCTTTGATTTGAAAGAGTTATATACTCATGTTGAATAGATAACTTACCTTGAAATCCTGTATAAAGTATACCTAGACAGATTCTAGGATAACAATTTCACATATAAAACATATGTTAAGTAAAAGCATTTATGTAAATATAGTCCAAGAAAATAATTTACGCATGCTTCTCAGCCCCGCGTTTGTAAAACAAAAACGTTTAGAAACGGGGCAATGAACTCACCTGTAAGACCCCGAACCTGGGAGGTCCTACTGTTGGTCATTCATAGCATAAACGTAAATTTTAAACATAAAAATACTTCAAATAGCAGCGGAAACAATGTCTCATACAACGCAGCGGAAAATCTCAACGTTTAATACATAATTCATAATCAAAGGTTCAATAAATCTAAAAATAAATCATAAAGTTTCTAGATAGGAATGTCAGTCTTCAGGGTGTAAGTAGCTTCACTAGTCAGCCAAGAATCTTTGTAATCAACCTAACCTGCAATCAATCTGATATACATGCAAAAGTCAGCGTTGCTGAGTGAGTTCTAGTTTTCAAAAGTAATTAAATCTTTTAAAATCTTAACCTTTTCATGATCATATACTCATATAACATAATTAACATGAATACAGGAAATTGTCACACATAGTTTATTCAAATCACATAATTGCCCCAAACAAACCAAACACCAAGTCATGGTTCTGTCAGAGAACTTCCTCATAGTTGCCCCATATAGAGGACTTCCTTGTTTAGTCAAACTATAGGTTACTTCTTCCCTATAGCAAGACTCTGCGTAATAGTTGCCCCGTATAGAGGACTTCCTCTTTAGTCAAACTATAGGTTACTTCTTCCCTATAGCAAGACTCTGCATAATGAGTCGACTCGTACACAACCATAATCACATAACACATTCACATTCATACATTAGATTCACATAGAATATCATACATGAACATATTTTCAAACATATCTCAAACTATAGTTATTACTATTTAAACATAAACATAGTCTAACATAACTTTATAAATATATTTTATATCATGACTTTTATTTTACAAAAATATCATATCATCTTTATATAAATAACCATAACATGTATATCAGCCCAAAACATTAAAATCATTTAAAAGAGGGTGTCTAGAAACTCACCTGGTTGCTTTACTCGGATCACACAACCGTGAAAGACTCAAGAACCTACACATTCTGTTCATACATTAATACATACTTAGCTACATAAGGCATAGGAACTAACGGAATTTGGTTATGGTATAAGGATCATAATTAACCTTAAAGCGCGTTGGAGGAGTTACGGAGCATAAAAACTTATTTTTTTAGAAAACTGATAATTTAAACATAACATTGAAACGGCCGTGTTGGTTTTGACATAAAGGTTTGACGCGACCGTCTTTGGTTTATGTAAGTTTCATGCATCCACCCATGTTCCAATACACACACACACACACCCATGTATTCATAAAACTTACTTGTTTTCTTCCTCTTTAATTAACTCATACTCACACACACATATATTTCATCCTAATTTAGCCTTAGTTCACCACACACACATGCACACCATTGACATGTATTAACCTGCACACCAACCTACATTTGTTATACACCTGCACTATGACACACACATTTGAATTAATTCTTATAGTTCATTGTCCCTTGTTTCATGGTCGGATTTGTTCATGTGACGAGGTCTTGTGGTTCCCACGGTTAAGATCGTCAGCTTGAAGATGATTACAACGCAACCCATATGTAACCCTAACCAGAAGTTCTAATATTCCTCAAGTAAACTTGTAAAAGAAGTTATAATCAACTCGGTTATTTTGTTCGTGTAACAACATAACTGTTACAGGTTGTTTACATTAGAAATTCATCTAAAACCCTAACCCGTTACCCATCGTTTGTTCTTTCCATTGACCCTAAGCCGAGGTTAATACCGTTATTACCGAACACAACAACCTAAGGTCTCCATGTTCAACAAGGTTCGACACCAGCCAACTCAACCATAAACCGATTACTTTTGCCTCAAGGTTCGGCTGTTACATCGGCTTTGACCCCGGGACCCTTAGGTCCGATCGTTCTACTTAACAACATACATGTCAAAGAACCTCACATACCTGATGATGTCGATCAAATGCATCACCTAAATGACACAAACATGTGTTGAATGAATTGATTCCTTAATTGTGGCACTCTAGATTCAACTGTTCGTGAAGATAGTTCCATGTAGTGGTTTCTGTTGCACACGAGAGAGAGAGAGAGAGAGAGAGAGAGAGAGAGAGAGATAGAGGGCTGCCGTCATGGGAATAAGAATGTGGGTTGTGGTGAAGGAAACAATAGGTTAAAAGAATTGGTCATAGGGTTTGGCAGACCATGTGGGGAATTAATTAAAATGTTTCATTTAGGCTCCTTGAAGTTCCTTCTTATATTTTTAAATGCACATAGTTTCATTTTCAAGTTTCTTTTATCACACTTTGGCCATAAAACTTTACAACAAGGTGAGACGAGAATTCAGGATATTACAAGTCTACCTCCCTTACAATAGGTTTCGTCCTCGAAACCTGTTATATCATAAGCTTTTTCATTGTTTCTATTTCTAGGCTTTTACTTTGTTAGGTGTTTTCATCCTCTTGATGTTTAGTCTACTTGTCGTCCTCTTCCCTGCTGATGAGTAATTCATGCATGTTTTCATTAAAAATTCTGCAATCAACTATGTGGCATCATACCCTTTGGTTGTTAATCGTAGCTCTACTATGATGTTGTTTGTGAGGGACTTTCATTTCTAGTACTACCATTTCCTATGTAAATTAAAGTTCTAAGACCAGCTACTAGCCTCTCCGTGTAATCTTACTAAATCCTTTAAGTCGTAAGAACTATTCTATCCTATGATCCATGACCATGGACATTTACTATACTACAACTAACATTACATAATATATATTTACATAGCATATAGGAATAGTAATTCCCATAACCTGACATAACAGGTTCTTACATTTGATTACTAAAACAATGCTATGATATGGCCATCTTTATCAATTTGTTACTTTACTAAGCATTGAAGAGAGTAAAACATCAAAAAAATTTTTTATTACCAATAGACGTAATAATTCATAATGGTTAGATAGTTATTTAAGAACGTACCAATGTCATCCTCAATACTTTCATTTAGCCTTATCCTCCGATGACCTTCTATCCTTACGTCCATCAAACTTTGCCTTTCCACAGTTGCTAGCTATATGTCCATTCTCACCACAAGTTGTACATTTAGCATCCGGACATCTAAACGAAAAATGCCCTGTCTTCCCACATTTGAAACATAGATTCAAGCCTAGTCGACATTCCCCATAATGTCTCTTTCCACACTTGTTGCAATCTTTCTTTTCATTAATGCTCTTTATTCCTAATTCTTGTTTTTGAATTTTGTCTTTCCCTTCCTCGGGCATGTAGTTTTCATTTCTGATTCGTTTGCTCTTGTTATTGTTATTATCATCATTCTTCTTTGGCTCAGATGATGACACATGATCCCTTTCATCATACAACATTCCACTAATGTCTACCGCAGAGCGAAATGTGACAGGGTTGGTGGTCTTTACCAGTCTGCGAATGTCAGCTGGTAACCCTTGTATATATCTCTTGATCCTCTTAATCTCAGGAGTTACCAACTCAGGAACCAAGCGAGCCATTTCATTGAATTTGGTAGTGTACTCCCGATGAGTCATGTTCCCCGCCTCCAACTTCACAAAATCTCTCTCAATCTTGTCTAATTCATTAGTTGGGCAAAAATGTTCAGTAACAAGCTTTTTTAATTCCTCCCATTTCATTCTTCCTATAGCTCTCTCACCCATAGCCTACCTAAGGTTATCCCACCAACACAAGGCCTCAGAAACAAATGAGTGAGCCACATATTTCACTTTTTGTTCTTCCTTACAGTCACTAATCTTGATTACTGCATCCATTTCCCTAATCCACTGGTGAGCGGCTTCAGCATCCTTGGTGCCATCAAATATAGGAGGGTTACATTTCTTAAAAGTCCCATAGTTGCATCTTTTAGCAATTTCTTGATTCGAACCACCATTACCATCATCATCATCATCATCACTACTAATAATTGTCTCGGGCATCTTACCCTTCCCTTTGTCTTTCTTCCCAGTTTGGACTTCTTTCTTTAAGGACTTAAGGACCTCAGTCATGATCTCAGGCATGGTATTGTGAATCACCTGGTAGACCTCGTCTGCAATGGCTTCTCTTACAGTAGGCTCTAGCACAACCTTTTCATCTGTGTGTTCAGACACATGCTCATTCTCCTCATGGTGATTATTTTCTTGTTCTGGTTCTTTTCGGTTGGTCTTCCTTCGAGTTACTGGTGTCTCCCTGTGGGGGTTTGTACGTCCACCACCACGACCTCCAGTTCTTATTCCACCTCTAGCTCGTGTATTAACCATTTCTAATACCTAAGACATAAGATAGAACATTCATATGATCATCACAGGTTATAATTCAGAACATGGCAAGTAATTGCAACTGCTAATGACGTTGATCAAGTGTAATTAGTTGTTTACCTTACTTAACCTATTCTAAACATTTCCAGTCATGAGTCACATCAGCATTCTATCTATTACAGCTAGACATTTAAAGAATAACTACATATTTAAACAACTACATAACTTACTCATTTAGATTTACCTCTTGGCTTGCAGCTACCCGTCCTGACATTCCAACCTAAGGTCCCGTTCACAGTTCAAGTCTAGGCATTAATGGATGCCAAGATCTCTTAAACTGAAGCTCTGATACCAACTTGTAAGACCCCGAACCCGGGAGGTCCTACTGTTGGTCATTCATAGCATAAACGTAAATTTTAAACATAAAAATACTTCAAATAGCAGCGAAAACAATGTCTCATACAGTGCAGCGGAAAATCTCAACGTTTAATACATAATTCATAATCAAAGGTTCAATAAATCTAAAAATAAATCATAAAGTTTCTAGATAGGAATGTCAGTCTTCAGGGTGTAGGTAGCTTCACTAGTCAGCCAAGAATCTTTGTAATCAACCTAACCTGCAATCAATCTGATATACATGCAAAAGTCAGCGTTGCTGAGTGAGTTCTAGTTTTCAAAAGTAATTAAATCTTTTAAAATCTTAACCTTTTCATGATCATATACTCATATAACATAATTAACATGAATACAGGAAATTGTCACACATAGTTTATTCAAATCACATAATTGCCCCAAACAGACCAAACACCAAGTCATGGTTCTGTCAGAGAACTTCCTCATAGTTGCCCCATATAGAGGACTTCCTTGTTTAGTCAAACTATAGGTTACTTCTTCCCTATAGCAAGACTCTGCGTAATAGTTGCCCCGTATAGAGGACTTCCTCTTTAGTCAAACTATAGGTTACTTCTTCCCTATAGCAAGACTCTGCATAATGAGTCGACTCGTACACAACCATAATCACATAACACATTCACATTCATACATTAGATTCACATAGAATATCATACATGAACATATTTTCAAACATATCTCAAACTATAGTTATTACTATTTAAACATAAACATAGTCTAACATAACTTTATAAATATATTTTATATCATGACTTTTATTTTACAAAAATATCATATCATCTTTATATAAATAACCATAACATGTATATCAGCCCAAAACATTAAAATCATTTAAAAGAGGGCGTCTAGAAACTCACATGGTTGCTTTATTCGGATCACACAACCGTGAAAGACTCAAGAACCTACACATTCCGTTCATACATTAATACATACTTAGCTACATAAGGCATAGGAACTAACGGACTTTGGTTATGGTATAAGGATCATAATTAACCTTAAAGCGCGTTGGAGGAGTTACGAAGCATAAAAACTTATTTTTTTAGAAAACTGATAATTTAAACATAACATTGAAACGGCCGTGTTGCTTTTGACATAAAGGTTTGACGCGGCCGTCTTGGGTTTATGTAAGTTTCATGCATCCACCCATGTTCCAATACACACACACACACACATACACACACCCATGTATTCATAAAACTTACTTGTTTTCTTCCTCTTTAATTAACTCATACTCACACACACATATATTTCATCCTAATTTAGCCTTAGTTCACCACACACACATGCACACCATTGACATGGATTAACCTGCACACCAACCTACATTTGTTATACACCTGCACTATGACACACACATTTGAATTAATTCTTATAGTTCATTGTCCCTTGTTTCATGGTTGGATTTGTTCACGTGACGAGGTCTTGTGGTTCCCACGGTTAAGATCGTCAGCTTGAAGATGATTACAACGCAACCCATATGTAACCCTAGCCAGAAGTTCTAATATTCCTCAAGTAAACTTGTAATAGAATTTATAATCAGTTCGGTTATTTTGTCCGTGTAACAACAGAACTGTTACAGGTTGTTTACATTAGAAATTCATCTAAAACCCTAACCCGTTACCCATCGTTTGTTCTTTCCATTGACCCTAAGCCGAGGTTAATACCGTTATTACCGAACACAACAACCTAAGGTCTCCATGTTCAACAAGGTTCGACACCAGCTAACGCAACCATAAACCGATTACTTTTGCCTCAAGGTTCGGCTGTTACATCGGCTTTGACCCCGGGACCCTTAGGTCCGATCGTTCTACTTAACAACATACATATCAAAGAACCACACATACATGATGATGTTGATCAAATGCAACACCTAAATGACACAAACATGTGTTGAATGAATTGATTCCTTAATTGTGGCACTCTAGATTCAACTGTTCATGAAGATAGTTCCATGTAGTGGTTTTTGTTGCACACGAGAGAGAGAGAGAGAGATAGAGGGCTGCCGTTATGGGAATAAGAACGTGGGTTGTGGTGAAGGAAACAATAGGTTAAAAGAATTGGTCATAGGGTTTGGCAGACCATGTGGGGAATTAATTAAAATGTTTCATTTAGGCTCCTTGAAGTTCCTTCTTATATTTTTAAAATGCACATAGTTTCATTTTCAAGTTTCTTTTATCACACTTTGGCCATAAAACTTTACAACAAGGTGAGACGAGAATTCAGGATGTTACATCACCTGTGTTGCTCTGTACTGTAGTATCACAAAATGCGCGCTCTTTGTTGTAGCTTAGATTTCTTCAATTCCTGAGTTGTTTTAAAGGAGTTGGAATACGATAAGTATACGTATTAGTCGTCGAACCTAAGGTTTGGTCTCGGTGTGCAACTAAGTGTCCTATGTTGCTAATGTGATTCTAAGATTTAATCTAACTAGTTTCACTTAGATACCCATATCCCAACATTTAATCATAACAAGTTCTTTAGTTAACACGTTTATAATTTAATTCATTTTAAATCTATATTAAGGCAAAATCATTTATTTTAATTCAATAAGTTCACAAAAACATTTTCTTTTATTAAAATTCCATTACTTGAATTAAATTCACTTTAACATATGATGGGCTTAATTAAGCCTATTGGGCCCACTTAGGCCCATTAATGGTCTTTGATTTCCATTTGATCACAATTCAAGTTCTTTGAATAATTCTACATATACCATTAACTTATCTAAGTTAATTATCCATGTTAAGGCTTTTCCTATGTTAGTGTTAATAATTAAATCAACACTTCATCCTTTGAACTTTTGTTATAATCCACATGAACTCATATAAATTTCCCAAGTGTTAAACAATTTGGAACCCCTTATTATAAGAATATAATTTATCCATGATCACCTTAATCATCCTTTAACATTTTGATTAATAATATGATCTAGAAACCTACTTTACTTTAAACCTTAATCCTTTGTTACTTGAATGCAATCATGCACAAGTACTTACCATGCACGCATGTTCTTCCATGCATCAGATAACCTCTGATTTGATAACACTTTGGTTCAATAGCCTTAAGGGCAGCGAACCTCTTGGCCACCACCATAGGTTCGGCAACTCAAGGAGTAACCCCTAGGTTCGCTGCCATCCTTATGTCCAAGGGTTCGGCAAGAGCTCCTAGGGTTTGCTGATCCAGCAGGTTCGTGTGTAGCTGGGTTCGGCAAGGCTTTTGGGTTCGGCTGTCAAGGAGCTGGGTTCGTGGAGGGGGGTTCGGCTAATACACTTGAGTGACAGCATGTAGGTTCGTGGCCAGCTATCTCCTTCAAAGGTTCGGCCAAGGGAAAGCCCTAGGTTTGGTCTCCTTAGAAGGTTCGGCCGATAGGATGTAGGTTCGGTCAAAGAGATGTCCACGAACCTGTAATATCCACCAGCTATCAACCTCCACGAACCTGTAATTTCACTTTCTTCCCCGATCCAACTCTGTTACAAAGTAATTTCTACAGCTTCCTAGTTGTTTACCCGTACTTATCTCAACGTGTCTAAGTGTTTGGGCCGGCCATCTTAACAAGAAGTTTATAAGATTGTGATTCATACAAAAACCGCATATAAAACCAAAATTTTTACCTCAAAATGATGGGTGTAAACCTAGATCCTTTGTACTTCCGTAATCTACGTGATGAGAGGATCGTTTTGACACCAAGAAGACTTGAATCTGATGAGAAATGATCAAGAAATTGTAGAGATAAGTTGAGAGAGATTTCTAGAGAGAGATGGTAAGAACAAAAATGAGGAGAGAGATTTGGTTGGTGGTGGTTGGTTGTGGAATTAATGGCCTCATTAATACCTTAGCAAATACCCGGTTGTTCGGTCTCGTCCGGTTTCGCTTAACACATCGGTTCTTCAATATTCTTCGTAACGAAACGACCCGACTTATAGTCTAAGATTTAAGAATTTATTTTAGGTTGTGATTCCTAATAAATTAACTAATATCTTTCATTTATTTTTAAATTTTCAGAAATATTAAATTTACTGTTTAAAATCGAATCGTACGGTCATCGCGCGTATTCGTTCGAATCGTCACCCGTACGAACACGACGATAACTATACTTTTCAATATTGTTTTCTAATTATCGAATATCATTCAGAACGTTAAATTTTCAGATTTATTCGTACAGATCGCCACTTATACGAATAATCCGTCAATTTAGCATTCGCGTAACGACATCCGTGTTATTTTGTTTTATAAAGTCTCACATACGTTTATACATAATAAATTCCTATCACATAATCACATGATAGTTCTGTAATGCCAGATAATCATCTGACTGATGATCCATGTTTTCTGAACTTTGTTTCTCTGAAATGATTTCTGAGTTTGCTATTTGATAATACGAATGATAACGATATATGATATGAACATGACATGAATTGAAATATGTATAGTTTGTACCTGATTACTGTTCATGTTATTGTTGAGATCACTATTCCGGTGACGCTTCCGGCACTGATGTTACAGTGTGGTTGTCAAACAATTTGGGGTTATGTGCTTGCTTGTTAAGACATTTTCGAAATTGTATACACTGATCATGACAAAACCAACTTCATATTAATACTTGCATCATAATTTACAAACAAAAGAGATTACATTATCCGAATTACAGATCTACAAAATCAAGTTTCTTCACCTAAACATAAACCATATAAAACAAAATAGCTGCAAATAGGACCACCAAAAGATGCAGCTTCAAACCCAGACCAACCCACAACCACACAACCTGTTAAGCTCGGTCAAAATAACGCCATATGAAGACACCCCAGCTTCCAACCAGCAACCACTTCAACCGCTTGTTCTCTCTTGCACGTTGAGCCGCCATAGATCTTTCTTTCTTCAATTTGTGAACCAAACATTCGATCAACAAACCGGCTCGGTCAGTAGCAGGGGGTCAGCCCATCGCACGAACCCACAAGTAGCAACCTGAAAAAACCAAAGCATTTCGTACAATAATGGAGGGAATTTCGTTCAGATCCGGCAAACTTACAACTCAAATAAGACATTAATACTCACACAGCAATAGAACCGACGCCCAGGGTTTGCTTGGGTCCATGAAGTTCTTATCCTCGTAGCGGCACCGCAATGACAGAGTATACCAACTTGATTAGATGAAAACGAACTCATTTTGACCGGAACAAAGGAAGAAGGAGCGGCGATGGTTTACACGATTGAAACACAAGGACGAAAATCGCAATCTCTTTGTTTAATGGGGGACCGGTGCTTCGTCTTATAAACCCTAAATGAACGAAGGGACGGAATTACCCTTAGCTTGCCCCACACGTGATCGAAACATAACAGATACCGTCTTCCATTTAGACGGAAGAATAATATATGCAAAACAAAACAAACACAAGGACTAGAATGGCAAAAAAAATTAAAAAGGACTATAGTGGCAATATTGACATAAACACAAGGACCAATTAAGCAGTTTACTCTTTAATAAAAGTTTAGTAAAAAATGTTGACATAAGGAAGAGTTAAAACATTTTATATGCAAATATGACATGTTTAGTTATTGAACTCGAGCTTCACAATTCACCCGTCGAACTTGACCTGCTCTCGAACCTAAACAAACATTTTATGTATAAATATTTTATTCAATTAAAAAGTGTTTATTTATACAGAAATAATTATTTTTATACATAAAATTATGAAAAATGTAATAAAATTTGCTTATTATGTTATATGTAAAAAATACAAATATAAATATATTTAAAACTATTTATAAATTTAAATTAATTAATTAAGTTAATACTAAACGAGCCAAGCCAAGCTTTTAAATCATAAAAAGTCAAGTTCGTCACACATATACCTTACAAATGTTACGAATGGAAAATAATAAATAAGTACGTAAAAAGGATATAAAGAGAGACTGATAATATGCGTAAATGTAGATTTTGTTTGTTAATATGTGATTAATTTATCTTAAACCAATTAAATTTGTGATCGTGACTATATACTAGACATGATAATAATTGATGAATAAACTTAAGTAAATTGCATAAAATATTATTTTCATATTTGGGTTAAATTAAACTAAATAAACTTCTTTTCCTAAAAAATATAAGAAATATCTTAAGTCATTAGATCATTAATCAAATATTATGTTTTAATCAAACTATTAGAGGGTATTTTGGTAATTATTACTTTTATTTACTTTTTATCGAATTTCTCCATCTTTTTAAAATATTCATAACTTTACATATGAAATTATTTTTTGAAAAAAATATACCATAAAAATTTCATTGTGTCTTTTCATGTTTCCTGCTCAATGACGTGTCCTTTGTATAGTACATTGTGTCTTTTCTATGAGTCATTGTGTCTTTTTGTATTTTCTGCTTAATGTTGTGTTTTTCTGTACAATTTAAGACACAATGATGTTGCATAATACATAATGTCAGACAAAGATGATAAAATGATGAGTATGAATAATACAATGATCTTTAAAAAATACACAATTATCTTTAAAAAAGACAAAATTACATGTAAGAAAAACACAAAAAAAGATAATTGGACACAAGTCACACAAACGTTTAAGAAATACACAATAACGATAACTAGACACAATGAATTAAAAAATTTATTTTTATAGCAATACTATACTCATTTTAAAGATAAAAAATGTTCATTTTTGTGATATATATTTTTTTAAAAAAAAATAATAGCATATGCAAAAGTTATGAAAGTTTAAAAAATACGGGATAAAGTGGTCATGACTAAATTACCATTCAACGGTTTTTTCCTTTAAAATCTTGAATTTTCTCTCATAAATTTGATTTCATGATATAATGGTCAATAATACATCTTAGGTTTTTAGGATAATGATACTATTTAGCGTTTATGTTCGTTTATTTGTGTTCGTTAATTATTTAATGTTCGTATATGTTCAGATAACTATCTACTTTATGGATGATATGTATTTGCGTTAAGAGACTTGTCGTTTGCGTTTGTTCAAGCTTGTTCAATTGTGTTCGTTTATGTTTGTTCAATAGGGTTCATTTACACTTGTTCAATTATGTTTGTTTATTTTTCTTCGTTTATGTTCATTTATGTTCATGCACACTTTGTTTAATTTTTCTAACGAACAAACACGAATGAAAACGGGCATATTCATTCTCTTAATAAACAAACACGAACACAAAATTCATGTTCGTTAATGTGTTCGTTTTTCGTATTCGGTTAAATTTAAATGAACGAACATGAACATGCATGTTTTCATGTTTGTTCGGTTCGTTTACATGCCTAATTGCATATGTATCAACTTTCTAAATACTATTAATTAATACATTTAAAATGTATAATCTTTTACCGGTCAATCAATCATCATAAGTTTAAAAGGCTAACCGACCAAATACCTTTTTCTTTATTTAATCTTGACGATATGTGACTAAACCTGACAATATTTACTTGAAACAAAATAAACAAGTAAAAGTTGAGTAATAATTTTATTTTATTTTGGGTTGAAATTAGTAGTATTATAACATATAATAAGTTGAGATATATAACACCTTAACACAATGCAAATCAAGATGGGTGACTTAAAATTTATGTGAATATGATTGATTAAAACGGGTAAAAATGATCAATAATATATTAGATAAGAAAATCATTAAAAATTATTCAAATAAATATTTGTTTAGTTACACCCCATTTAAACTTGAACAACATTGGTATTTATTTACTCGAAACAAAATAAACAAGTAAAAGTTGAGTAAACAATTATTTTATTTTGGGTTGAAATAAGTAGTATTATACCATATAATAAGTTGAGATGTATAACATCTTAACACAATGCAAATCAAGATGGGTGACTTAAAATTTATGTGAATATGATTGATTAAAACGGGTAAAAATGATCAATAATATATTAGATAAGAAAATCATTAAAAATTATTCAAATAAATATTTGTTTAGTTACACCTCATTTAAACTTGAACAACATTGGTATTTAAAAAAAAAACTAATTTAAACTTTAAAAAGTTTTGCGTAAAACCATCATGACTCCCACATATTCTAACTCCTTATCCATCTCAATTTAACCCATTCATTTTTCTTGGCATACATGTGACCAAGTGATTCTAAGAGTCAAACACACTATAATGAATTATCAAGTTAAATAATTATTTCCGTTTTTAAAGTAAAATAATTCCCATCAATTACTTGGCCCCATGAGTACGCATTCTGGGCCACTTTTTTCGACCATGATCAATATTATTTAGTTATTGACGAGTCATGTCAACCGCGTTTAGACTTTGGACGTGAGGTAATCGTTCCGGATTTTTCGACCATCTTTTTGCTTGAAAAATGACAATTAAAGAAATTTATTTCTAATATCAATCAATGAAACAACACTATTTTGTCTTAATCGGTTACACTAAAAGGTTTTGATCATTTAAAACTTTATTATAAGGAAGGGCATGCAAATCGTGTCTTGGTTTAGTTTTTATCTTAATTGTAATCATAACCTATAGTTTTTATATGTGAATTTTTTAATTATAACTATAGCCAAACTTCTGTTTCAATTATGAGGTTTGTTTTGGCTCAGTTTTGGTCATATTCGATTAACCAATGTAAAATCTAAATTAAGCGAACATTTGATAATTTTGGTTTATTAAAAATCCTTACATGTGATATTATGACATGGATAAGTAGTGATCAAATCATTATCACGAACAATCAATCATACACAAGCTACAAGAAATGAAATGATGTATTGGTTCGATTCGAGTAACAATTAGTTATAGGAAACCCTTAACCATTATCATAACTAATTTATCTCTTAATCAAAAACCATCAATCATAATTGTTAGTTAATTTCAGTTATCAGTTAATTTAGTTCAAGTATAAGTCAATTTAGTTTGGTTATTGGTTAATTTGGTTAACAATTAAAGCTTGCACACCACTTATTGGTGATGGGTTGTAAGAAACAAGCCAAAAGGGGATTAATGGATTTTGCTTGTGTCTCAATTTTTAATTATATAAAAGTTGGTTGTCAATCATAGTCGCATGAGCTAATTCCAGCAAAACTATCATGTGAATGAATTGTTAAAGGAACATAAACTTTATAACCAAGTCTAAAGTACTCTTTAGCTTGTAATCTCTACATTTCATAGTTAGTGACAACTGCCAAACACATGATTACGTATATGAATAGGGTATTCCCATATTAGACAAAAGGCCAAATGATGTACATACGGGAAGTAACGTTCCTAATTATGGCTCCACTTGACAAGAATCATGTGATGTTCACACAAGTATGAAGCAATCATCATTGTATAATGTCACACTTTGACAATATAAGTAAGAAGCTAACAAGTCAAACATCATTGAGTGATTTAATCTTGTTCATAATGAGCAAAAAAACATTAACTGAAAAATATAATCTTATATAATGCATGACTAGGGGATTGCATTAATGTTATTGCTTATAGAAAACAAACATATAAAAGGTACATTAATTCAATAATGCAATCTTCCCCAAAATAAATTTTTAGAAGTTTCTCAAAATTGGTATGGTTTGAAAACAACCCAAACTTACCTTTTTTTTTTTAATTTTAAAACTTGAAATGTTATTTTTTGTTTTTTATTTTTTGAATTAAACAAAATCAAACTTTATTATATTTGAACAAAGTTAATAAAAATTTTAGCTTGCTTGCTCACTTCCTTATTGGACCAAATATATGATTTCTCGACTAAGGTTTTTATTTTTATTTTTTTATTTTTTTTTGTATACAATTACATATCTCTGTTAACTAAAAACTATTTATATAACCCATGAGTTTGTAAACTTCATAGTTTATCATTTATAATATGTTATATACTCGTGAATTATACGAGTTTTTGTGAATAAAAATTATGTAAATTTATAATATCTTCATAAATTTACACAACTAAAAGAACTTTCCTACACTTTCAGAAATTTAATACATTTAGATTTATACTATTAATTACAAAAACTAAGAAAGTTATTATCAGTTGATAATTTTGCCATTAGTTATCAATTAAATTAATATTTTTAGCCGAATACATAATGCAATGAAACATAATATTGTATGATAAGGTTAGACTTATCTCATATGAATACATACATATTAGAAGTGTTAAGTACTATATAATATAAGTTAATAATTTCATATATCCTTTTTTATATCTCTTTTTTTTTTCAACTTTAACATAAATCATGTTAAAATGAACTTTTTAAGTAAACTCAACCTTTTTTTTACATAAATATGTTAATTGTGAGTTGTAATATTATTTTTCTTATTGAATAACTACACAAAAAATTAAAATATTATTTTCTATCTTTTTTTACTAAAAAATTACATAAAATTTTATTAAAAAATGTTCTTAATATAAAATTTTATTAAAAAATGTTCTTAATATATATAAGTGAAATGTAGGTTGTATTTATTATTGATACTATTAAATATTAGTATTAGTTTAGTGTACTTATATAGACAATAGACAATGTATATTATTAATAAACTATTTCTCGTATTCTATATTTAAAAATATTTTTTTAAATATATAATGCATTATATAATTTTTGATATAATAGAAGAATGTCACTTGTCATTTTTTAAATCATTTCCTAAGAGAAAAGGATCGTTAGCAATGTATTTATTAGCTAACAAATACCATGTTGTAAACTATATCAATTAGTTTGGGATATTTGACCTGTTAAAAATAAAAACAAATCATTTTATTATTTGAGATTCACTGCTTGCATTGTAAACCCATATATACGTGTGTGTGTATGTCAATGATGTCTAAATCAATAAACTTATCTATCTATCTATTTAATATGTGTGTATGTATGTGTGTTTATCATAAAGTCTGGTTCGGTTTTTAACGACAGGTTTTTAGTGAAAATCATAAACCAAATCGTTCACTATGGTTTTAAACTTTTGAAATGGTCGACCAAATGTTTTGGAAAAAAACCAACCGCGAAACAAAACTTATGGCCGGTTCGCATTAAATTTTATTTTGAAACCGAGCTAAACTGAACCAAGCCGAGCCGCTCGGTTTTAAAACGAGCCGAGCAACGAGCACAACATTTGGCTTGATTTTACATATCCGAACCAAGCCGAGCCGCTCGGTTTGTAAACGAGCCGAGCACGAGCATACCCTCACTCGGTTCGGTTCGGCTCGTGAACAGCCCTATTGTTAGTCACTATAAGTAGAAAATATATTAATGCTAAGATGTAATTAGGGAAGAAGTGGATGTTAATGTGAATTCTTTCTATTGGTTAAAACAGTTGTTCACGTGTGTGACCACGGTCACTACGTTGCGGTCACGCACGGCTAACACATGATGTGTAATGACAAACTATACGCTACGGTAGCGTGATAAAGCGAGAACACGATCATGCGGGCTCTTCACATGTCCCACTACACACGACTTTATGAATTTTCTTTTAACAAAAACTATTTATTATTAATCCTAAAAAGTTTATTGCCATTATTATCGTTTAGTGTTAGGACCTGTAATCAACTTCTTGGACCCCGTCACACAATTAAAAAAACGACGTCACCAACCTGTTGCACAATACATGGGTCCATTTTAAAGCTTGTGCTCCACTCCTTTATAAACGTCCACCACGCAAATCGCATTTCAGAGCCGGAAATCACGCTCCCGATTCAAACCCGACAGGTTCCCCGCCCTAAGGGGTTCGGGCAGCCATGCCTCCGCCTTACACCGCCGCACAACCACCGTCTCCATCAACCCAGCCCCTCTACACCCAGAAATCCTGGTCACCAGACGTTCACCGGGACGAGCAATGGATGAGGCGAAAGGGCAAACACAAAAACCGGAGGAGCAAGAGCGTAACTGATGAGGATATCGATGAACTCAAGGCTTGTATTGAGCTTGGGTTTGGATTTGAACATTCTCCTAAATCGGATGACCGTCTCTCCGATACCTTACCGGCGCTAGGCTTCTACCACGCGGTCAACAAGCAGTATCTTGATACGGTTTCGAAATCGTCATCCATGTCGTCGTCGTCTTCGTCGTCGTCGGTGTCTTCGTACTCGTACTCGGTCTCCGAGCCCGAGTTGTCTTCTCCGGTGAGCAGCCCACACGCAATATTCGGCCGCGGTAAGTTAATTTTACTTTTAGAATTTAAACCATAATCTGGTATTCGAAACCGTAGTTATATCATAATTTAATTCGATTTGACAAATTGAATTTACCTGACTTTCGATTACATGAAATAATTTTTGTAGAATTGCAGACACAGCTTACAAAGATCTGTAACAGATCATATATGTTTCAATTTAACATCTCTGAGTTGAATTTTGTTTTACTTCTCATGAAAACTTAGCGATGATGTTGCAGGTGATAATCCACAAACCATGAAGACAAGGCTGAGACAATGGGCACAAGTTGTTGCTTGTTCTGTGCGACATTCATCATCATCAACGCCATCATCATCAAGCTGAAAACAAGATGAAGATTATGTTCACACACAAGTATGAATCAACCCCAGCATGTTAGATCACAAAAATCGAAACATAACCGATTAATATTTGACAGAGACAGAGTGAAATTTGATATGCATTTGATGATCATATGAATATAACTCTAATTGGGCACGCACATGCTTTGTTACTTTAATGTTTGGTTTTTGACATTTGCTTTTGAATCATGGTATGAGTTAACTTTCGGTTTGTTTTGATTTGATGTTAGCCTTTTCTTATTTTCTTTGTTTTTTTTTTTTGAGTGCTATCGGTCTTTAATTTAAGGGATTTTTGTAATTTTATGTCCCCCAACTTTATGTAATGCCGTGAATAAAATTTCTTGAATTTGCTACATAATCTCTCGAATCGTTTATACGTTTGTTTTAGTTTTTTTTTTCCTTTTTGCAAATTGTTCATTCTAATTTGTATTTCTGTTTCAATCATGTGAAACATTGTTTTCATCGGCATAATTCAAATAGAAAATCAACAAAAACTAGCGTGTGTTAAAATACACAAAAGATTATTAGTATATAATCATTTCAATTATTCGCTCAAAGCGTATAATCTTTGGTAGTTATGCAATTACAACACCAAAAAAATATCAAATAATTAATTACATCTATAGTAATTATGTTGCTAACAAACGATCATGTTGCTACCAGTTGTTTCAGTAGTTGTTACCTGACTAAGTTGTTATTAATTAGTAGCAACTTCTTACTAATTTTCAATTACTTTTTAAATATCATTTTCATAAAAGTTTTCTTTAGTCCATGCAAAAATGATGTATTTCCAACGAAATATCTTTAAGAAAAATTAAAATTCTCACAGTGACCAGGCTGCACAACCATGTTAAGGGCTCTGCAGTCTGCCCTAAATAGAACTCTTCATAATCTATGGTTTCATACTAAAGAGATTTTTATGAAAGGTTGGCTATGTATTAGCTCAATAAATAGCAATACATCTTTAGTGTCACTTCAACTCTAAAGATGTCAGGATTTTATAAAGGTTGACTATTTAATATATTTGTTTAGCAATACGTCCGAAGCTAATACATAGCCAACCTTTATATTTGCGGATTTTATAAAGGTTGACTATTTAATATATTTTATGAACATCTTTATTTTATATATTTGTTTAGCTTCGGATTTTCTATGCATTTTCTGTACATTGACTATTTAATTTTTAAAATAAACAAATATATAAAATAAAGATGTTCGTGTATGAAAAATGACCGCAAAAGTGTTGTTGGCAGGCTTTCATTTTCAAACGTTGTTTCACATCATAAAATGTTTGGCAACGTGGCTTCGATGATCAATTCATCATTCAATAAAAAACTATGAAACCCATTCAGGTTAGAGAAAAAGATAAAAAACATTGTTATAAACTCTGTTTTTATATTAAGTTATTCTTCTAACAATATAACTATGACAGATAATAAAATAAAAAATAAGTGGATATAATATTATCCTATAAGAACTGTCTTCTGTGGTATTGATATAGAATGTATAAAAGCACCATTTTTTAAGGATAATAACATCATAAAAAAATAAAAAAATAAAAAAGAAGAAGAAAAGTTAATACGGCTAGCTATATATTAACTAAGTTAGCTAAGTAGCTAACACAAATGTTAATTAAATGTAAGAGGTCAGAAAGCCCTATGAATATACGATATGAGCTCTCATGGCATGTGATATATTTCTAATATTCTCTCACAAGCAAAATATTACAAAAAGAAAAAGAAAAAAAGAAGAAAAAAGAAAGAAAAAAAAAACCGAGTTTGGTATGAAAATGTCAAAAGACATGATGATAGTGAGACCAACCCTAGATCATTAAATCAACATACCAATTAGGAAGTACCTCAAGATTTTTCCAGATGAAAGGTATTGGTTCAAATCATTCCCGTAACGAAATAGGGGTTTGAGGGGGTTAGGGGGTTTTCCTCAGTGGGGTTTCCTCCTGGGGTGGTTATGGTGGCTCATGCGAGATTTATGTAATTAGACCTTGGTGACATGGGTTGGAAACAGTGGGTTCACACGATTGAGATATTCGCCGTTAAAAAAAAAATAAATCAACATAATATGTCATGAAAGTGAGAACGTCATTTCAAGGGTGAAACTTAAATATATTCTACCGGATTACATGAGACATGTAACATCAGTACAATCATATAGTTGCAACTCAGTTAATAATAATAATAAAGCCAATCTAGTTCAACTACATTACAGTGCTAGGTGATGTTACCACATTCGTTTATATGTAAATGAAACAATTAAGGTTTTCAACATAAGAATTATTGGTGTAATAATTTCTTATTTTTTAAATTGTCGATACCTCTAATAAATTGTGTACTGATTACTTTTGGATTGAAAAATTTGTTGTTCCTCACAAATTTTCAATCGGATATATTATAGAGTAATAAAAAACAAATATATAAATTTATTATGAAAACAACTTACTAGAAATTGTTGGAAATCAGCCCTAAAATCAAACAAAGAAAACAATATTGATCTCAACAATCGATTGACTTTTTCTTGTTATTAAATATAAATTATTAAAGATGGAAACAAACATTACCTGTTTATTATATTAGATAACTCATAACTGTAAACAGTTATCTCTTAACATTCAAACTATTAACTAAATACTTATTAATTAACTACTTTCTAATTAATCTTTCAACTTTCACTTTCTTTTAAAACCATCCCGTTTCAGAATTAATAACTACCAAAGACCATTCTTACATATACAATGGACTAATTAGTGGTAACTTACTACTGATGATTACCATTGATAATTAGTTACGGTTGATAATTAACTTCTATGCAATTTTCAATATATTGTCTTAGTTGATGCAATACTAATCAACAGTCACTTACTACTGATGATTACCTTTGATAATTAGGTTTATATGTTAGTTTTAGTCTGTTAGTTTGAAATGAAGCAACTTCTAGTGCCATTTTTCAGGAGAGTCAGTTGGCTTTTGACCTTGATTGGGGCGTTGCACTCAAACCCCTACCTAAGAAGAGACTTGGCTCTTTTTTTTTAGGCCCAAAGCGGACAGAAAATTTGTAATTTTTTTCTACTATATATTTTTGAATTCTCATTTTTTTATCCGAGCTTATGACACAAAAAGTATAGATAGTTATGAAGGAGAAAACTACAAAAAAACATAGATCACAAACATAATATGTAAATTAATTACAAATATTAAAACACAATATTTTTTACACAAATCTAAATCCTTACAACAAAAAGCCCCAAAAGCCAATGTAAGACTATCTCATTTGATATAGGCATTGCTTCTTAGAAATACAGTCTTGGGTGTTAAAAAAAATAAAGCTCCAAAAGTTTGATGAATAACATAACAATTTTATTGAACCCGCATTTTATATCTGCAAACACAATTAAAGAATATGTTATTATTTTCATTTGATATTAATAAAATCCCACATGGTTGTAATATTTAATACACCATAATATATATTATCAAGTTTCTTCAAGGTATCACACTAAGTGGCAATAAGGCAAAGTGAACGATTATTGAGGAATTTATTAATTTTTAAAAGTTTTGAATCGTTAGTTCGTTATTATATTTGAGCAAACATTCTTACCTATCCTATTGCATATAAAAGAACTCTTATCTATTCATTCTTTTTAACAATTATTTTATACTAATCCATATTTAAAGAAGTTACACTCTTAACTTTAAAAATATCTAACACGTTAACTTCACCGGCTTTGTCTTTTGATAATCCTTTTTTTTTCCTTTTCTAAATGGACAAATATTTCAAAGAATACATGTTGGATGTTCATCTTCTCACATTTTTTACATCTAACATTCATGTTGTCAAATATTAGTATGAAAATTAAATACTGGTTATATTGCTAAATATTTCAATATATAATTATTCTTATCTTCTTTTTGAATATTTATATTTATGTGTTAATTAGTTTAAATTATCTAAACAGATATAATAAAACGTTTTTTTTTTCAAGGTAAAAAGTTAGTGTAACGGATTTGTTTATCTTATAAAACCACAATAATTATTTCAAATTTAGATTGTTATTAAATTCCACAATATTGAGTTTGAATTTTTTTTTTCATTCAAACTTTGGATGTATGTTTTGATACTTATTCTAATAAAAAATAGCTAGATTTGATACATGCCATATTCTCATGAATTATATAAAAAATTTCTCACCTATCTCTCCTATTATATATTACTAATTGTCTTTAATATTAAACCAGATAAAAACCCATGTATTATATCTATTGAATAAATATAATATGTTATGAACAACATTTTAAAATAATAAATAATCAATGCTTAAAAATAATAAATTAAATAACAAAAAATTAAGAATTATAAAATTATATATTAAGATTTTATTTAAACAAAATTTTCTTATGATTTATTAATTTTTATACTTTTTATAATAAGAAGATCTATATATTTGATATTTAATTGTGTAATTTAATTATTTCTAATCATTAATATTTAATTTAATATAAAAGACCTTTGGTATTAAAAAGGAGAGATAAGCGAGATAAATTTTTAGAGTGTATGAAAAAGTGACACGTATTTAGTTTAACTATTCTTTTATAAGGAAAAGAATTAAATATTTATGGTTTTAAAAAATTAAATTAATAATTAAATATCAAATATATACATCTTATTATAAACATTATTTAAACTTAAAAAATCGTAAGAAAATTTCAATTATATGCTATCTTAAAATATAATTTAATAATTCTTAAATTTTTATTATTTGCAATTTATTATTCTTAAATTTTCATTATTTATTATTTTATTAACAATTAATGTTATCAAACATACTAATTTTTATATAAAATGTTATTTATTATATATTAGGTTTATTTAGCTCATTAATAATATTATAAATGAGTTTTTAACATAGTTTAATAAAATATATAAAGTATTCAATACAAGGAGTACCGTCCCGATGTTTATTTTAATGTTCAATTGGGTTTAATTGAAAGTGGGTATAAATATTGGATGAGCAAAAATAAAATAAAATGTTAATGGGTTATGGGTTGTTAGGTTTAATAGAACAGTTTTTATTAAAAACAATAAATTATATGTTTTTATATAAAAAAATTAAGATCTTAGAAAACTGAGCGATGAGTGGTGGCATGCGTACCAAACAAAGTTAATTTAAAACATCAATAAGTGTAAACTTACAATCTTGAAATGAACTTTATCAACATTGTATTAATTAAAAAAAATTAAAATAAAATAACCACTAAACATTCAAACTTTTAGACGCTATAAGAATTATTTTATATTTCCCACGTGATTTATTTTTTTATATAGTATTGAGATCACCTAGGATTTTCATAAATTTGTCAACGGAATAATTGCAGTTTGCGTGTTTTTAAATGGAGTGTTCATGTCACATGTATGAATGTTGATGTCAATATTGAAATGATTGATTAAAGTAAACACTCCACTTAAAAATAAATGTTATACGATGTATGCAAGCAAAAGAAAAGCAGCAAAACTTCTAGAACAATCTGAAATGACGATTTTTTCAAACGAACTCATCACGAGATGGTAGGGTAATTAAAACTCGAGTATTAAGGTATGAAAAGAAGACTAAAATGAAATATAAAGTCACCATGGATTGTTAATAAAGGTAATGTGGATACCAAATAATATTGTTTCTCATATATTATGTCATAATAATGCAAAACAACAATTTATTATAAAAACATAGCAAAAATCAGAAGGAAAAAAAAAAAAGAAAAAAATAACTTTTTGTACGATATGGGGGTTGGAGCCACTTCATTAACAAACTTAAAAGCACATATTAACCATCTCGGTTCAACGCAACTTTGTGTTCAATAAATAAAAAAACGTATTTTACTTCTAAGTTGTTAAAAAATGGGATGAATACAGATGTCATGATAGTATAGCAACCCACTGACATCTCTATATGAATTTTTTCAATTTATTGTTTTCTTAAAGAAAGAAAAAAATGGATTATGTTAGAGGAATCAACCTCACGACTACTCAACGTCTAAACTAGGGGTGTAAACGAGCCGATTCTGAGCTCGTTAAGGCTCGGGCTCGGCTCGTTTAGACTAAATTGAGCTCGAGTTTGGCTCGACGGCCCGTTAAGAGCTTTATTTTCAAGGCTCGAGCTCGGCTTGTTAGAAAATTTTTACTTTAATTACTAATTTAATATATATTTATGTAACGACCCATTTGGAGATTAATTATATTATAATTGATCGAGATGTTGTTTCAAGTTAAATATTATTTAACTTTGTTGTTAGTAAATGGGTTAACTTGGTTAAGCTAGTTGTAAATTAGTTAAAAGTGAAAAAAAAAATGAGTTGAATACAATTAGACTTATTAGAGGGACCAATGTTGGCAATAACTAAAACTTAAATAACAAAAGGGGCAAAATATTGACTTGGTCAAAATCAGATTTTTGTGTGTTTGGGGGAGGTGGACGTGAACAAGAGGAGGAAATGGGAGAAAAATCTCAAAATCCAAGCTTTTGCCTAATTCTTGTCATTCTTGAGTCAAAATTCAAATGCATGCACATCAATGAACACCATAAGCATCATCTATCATCTTGGTAAGTAAATTTTTGGGATTTTGGTGTAGAAATTCGTGGGTCACCATGGGTTTTAGATGAGTTGGTGTAAAAACCCAAAATGGGTTGTTCATGGGTGATAAATGCTTGTGGGTTTCATGTAATCTTGTATAATTACTTGAAATCACCTACTTTGATGTTATATAATAATGCATGGGATAAATGGGAGATTCAAATAAGACTTTTAACAAGTGTGATAATGTTATGCACATTAGATGTTTGTAGAAATGCCAAAATGAAAAGAAAGATTAAGTGCTGATTGAAATAATTTTTGATTTCTGCACTGTTTTAGAAAAATCATATAAAATCAACCGTACCTCCGATTGAGGCGTATTTTATATGGTTGAAAAGGTATTTGAGAGTACTACAATTTGTCTTTGAAATTCAAAAACTGATTCGGGTTGTAAGGAAGTCAAAATGATCGATTTTTATAGCATAACAGTAAGTTCAGCATGCTGATAGAACTTATTTTTGGTTGCTGTGCTGATTTTCGAAAAAGCATATAAAATCAACCGATAATCGGTTTGGGGCATATAATATATCGTTGGAAAGCTCTTAGAGTCTACTACAATTTATATTTGAACATCAAAGATTGAATATAAACATATGTTGGTCAAATTTGACAATTTCAGTAGCAACTCAAAAAGTTGCTGCACTAATTTGAGACTTTTCAAAATGTTGTAAAATGAGTAATTTAGTATATATGCTTATGTAAAATAAATGGATGGTCCTATTAGATCATATGCACATGGTTGGGTGTTTTAAAAGTGTTTAAGATGCTTGAAAATGATTAGGACCCATATTTGTATTAACGGGTCAAATTGAAAATTTGGTACAAACAAGTAGAAAAGAGGAACCTTGTTTTATTGTGTGGTATGGTTGAAAGTAGAAATGCTAAATAGCATGTGTGCTATATTATTTGTATAGGAAATGAAATGAAAATGAAAAGTGAAATACATAGACTTGAGAAGGAGTTACGAGGCTTCGCATTTCCTACGGGCCAAGGTGAGTTACCTACTCACTAATATGCAACCATAAGACATATTAGTGTTTATGTGTTATATGATTATGTTGTTGTAACTACTTGTAATTGACTTGTAGTAGTTATGATAAATTGACCGTATGGGTCATAAAATGTTGAAGATATGAATATGAAACCACATGGGGTGGTATGCAACTACTTGTTAGATGTCTTGTAGTATTGAATGAATGTTATGTGCTAAATGCATAAGTTGAAAGGTGTTATTAAATGTTGATTAATAGATGGCATAGAAAATGATGACAATCCACATTTTGCGGAAGAATGTGAATGTAAAACCACATGGGGTGGTATTTGACTACTTGATAGTTTTCTTGTAGTAGTGAAGTTTGTCTATGTGTGATGTAGTTATGAATCATGTAGTTATGATTATTGCATACTTGTGGTATGTAGTTTAAGGGAATGGAGAAAATTCCTATATTGTTAGTATTGCTTGAAAGAAATGTTATTTTGTGAATTATGATCCATGTTGATTATGGAGAGTATATGTTTATCTAAATGGTAGTTATGGTTGTTGTATGGTTTGTAGAAAGTCAAAAGGTAATTATGAAAATGAAGGTAGAACTACCAATATAGGCAATTAACAATGGTGATGGAATAGATGAATGTTTGACTAATAAAAGTCAAAGTAAGTGTTTATATGTAGTGAAATGATTATGAGAATAATTGGTTGATTGATATGTGGTTTATGCATAATAAATAGTTGTGTCAATGTATGTTAGAGAATATATAGTTGACACATAAATTGAGTGATGATCCACATTCGTGTGGAATTGGATGTAAGACCACAAATTGGTGGCATTCATGGGATGATTCCACATTTGTGTGGAAGTATTTGTAAGTCCATACTCATATGGCAAATGGGGTGATCCACATGCGTGTGGAAGTTGATGTAGAACCACGATTGAGTGGTATTGGGAAGGATCCACATGCGTGTGGAAGAAAATGGTTTGGTGGAAATTAAATGGGTAATTTTGACCCGTTAAGAAATAATTGTGAATCAATTATGATTAAGTATGTTGATAATCATGAAATTATGATATTAGAAATGATTATAAATGTGATATATGGGGTTTGAAATATATTTAATACCTCGGAATGTTGAGAAATGGTTTTGGGTGCTTAAAACGCGAAAAAGATGAAAATTTGCTGTAAGGGGCGTACAGTACGCTGCAGGGGCCGTACTGTACGCCGGCCACAGTATGGTACGCCCAAACCATTCTGTTGTACGCTGGTGCTCTGTAGTACCATACGCCGGGGCTGTAGTACCATACGCCGGGCAGTGTAATTTTTCCGGATTTCGATTTCTTTTATAGAATTCATTCCGGAAATCGTTGGGGTTAACTCACTTAGTCCTTTTGGACTAACACTTGATTGTTTATGGTTGTTTCAGGTCAAAAGTAGGTTCGGCTACGCTTTGGAGTGATCAGACGGTTAAAGGGATCGAACCAAGCTTTGATAAAGTCTAGTAAACGAGTTGTAAAGTTTAAAACTACACTTTGAACGTATAGTTAGTCATGTTAATGCGTTAAAACTTTTTGAGGTGACTTGTAATGGGTTTTAAACTTGAAAAATCTGGGACCACTTTTATAATTCCGCAAATATTATTAAAATGTGATATTTTGAGAATTGGGGAATTTTTTGCAAAAATAGGGTTAATATTAAAAACAGGGTTACAATGGGTGTTGAAATATATTTTTTTTCACAAATAGGGCTGTCTCCATTACTAGTGGCGTTTTTAGAGGAGAGAGAATAAGAGAATGTAAGGTGTCAGTGTCAGATCACTTAAAAAATTCAACTACCCTTCTAATAGCCACTCCTAGTGGCGTTTTCAAGAATATTGCCACTTGTAGTGGCGTTTTGGACATAGTAGCCACTTGTAGTGGCGTTTTCGACTATGTTAGTACGGTTCCACTTTTTCCCTCACATAAATGAATTACAATATGGAAACTTGAATCCATATTTCCACTCCTAATGGCGTTTTCATCTAATAATCATGACATATTTTTGTCTTATAGCATTATTCTAACAAGAAGATGATTTAATGTTCTTTACCTCTGTTTGTTTAGTCATATAATAATATTAATTAAATTGTTAGAAGAGTTATAATTAGATATGCTTTATAAATGTCTATAATTTTTCAAGTTGCAGTATTAAAATTCGTATAATAAAATCAGAGTGAATATTGTTTTTCAAAATTCGAGTGGCATAGTCTTTATTTATTATTTACTAGGTTAGTACCTCGTGTATTACACGGGTTGAATTAAAAATATATAATAAATTATCATTAATAAAAATTTAGACAATATAAGAATTTTTTTATATAAAAATTATTAATAATTTAATACTTTAAGTAATAAAATACATATATTATTTCTATAAACACTAATTTTTTCAAAGTTTATTTCTTTAAACATTTTGTTTTAGAAAACTACTTTTAAAAATTGTATATTTTATTATAATTTGGATTTTTAAAACGTGTGCCTTTAATATTAATATTTTTAATGTATTAAAAAATAAGTTTCTTAGTTTAAAAATGTAAAAAAAGTATTAATATTTAATATTATTATTTAGTATAAGGTGTATTTAATATTAGAGAGATGCGGGAAATCAAAGTATAGGTGATCTAAAAACCCGTCACGTGTCCCTAAAAACTTTGATTTATTATAATAGATTTATTATTTATTTATTTATTTATTTATTTCTTATTTTTTATGATAACTTGTCCTTCCAATATATTTCCTTATTTTTAGGTCCTTTATCTTTTTTACTAAATAACATTCGTTCATGTATGATCGTTTATCATTTTACTCAAAATACATAAAATATTTAATATATAATATCTTATATTAAGAATTGGCAGCTTTTGTATACGATCAATTTGTATACAATCATTTATTATTTTCTAGACCATATCATTTTATTATATGACTAAAGAAACAGAGGTAAAGAACATTAAATCATATTCTTGTTAGAATAATGATATAAGACAAAAATATGTCATGATTATTAGATGAAAACGCCATTGGGAGTGGAAATATGGATTCAAGTTTCCATATTGTAATTCATTCATGTGAGGGAAAAAGTGGAACCGTACTAACATAGTCGAAAACGCCACTACAAGTGGCTACTATGTCCAAAACGCCACTACAAGTGGCAATATTCTTGAAAACGCCACTAGGAGTGGCTATTAGAAGGGTAGTTGAATTTTTTAAGTGATCTGACACTGACACCTTACATTCTCTTATTCTCTCTCCTCTAAAAACGCCACTAGTAATGGAGACAGCCCTATTTGTAAAAAAAAATATATTTCAACACCAATTGTAACCCTGTTTTTAATATTAACCCTATTTTTGCAAAAAGGTGAGAATTGGGGTGTCACAATTTATAATTTTATTTTCTAAATTTAACATAAAATATATGATTTAAATATATTTATCATAATATTATAGATAAAAATAATTAATTTTATAAATATACACTTAATATAATAAATACAAGTTATAGAAATAAAAAGCTCGTTAAGGGTCGCGAGCCGGTTCGAGCTCGATATGCAAAGCTCGGGCTCGGGCTCGTTTAGGCTCGGCTCGTTCGACCTTTTTACCGATTCGATCCTGAGTATTTTGCGAGCCGGATTGATTTGTTTACACCCCTAGTCTCAACCAAGTGATGATTGTTTGTGTCTTTTTGACTATATCTTTTTTAATTGAGTATACAGGAAATGTTTTTATCTATTTATGTTGTCATTCCTTAGTCCTTACGTAAAGAGAATGTGGGCCAAGTTATGCTCTATGGGCCAGAACCAAGCCCATACACAAACCCCGATCAAACATTCAAACCGTTTACCAATGCTTCCAGTCTTCCACATTTAGATTTTAGAAATTGGTGGCTGGTTTGGCCGTTATAATTAGCCATGACATATTATCGTGTTTAACATGTTGGAGACGATGCAACTAATGTAAATGTAAAAAACTTCACTTGGCTTATTTATTTAAACATAACAGTTATATTTTTAGTGTATCAAAATAAGAGTATGTAATATTTATTATTTTAAAAACATAAAATTAAATAATGTTATTTTTGTTAAACATGTCTAATTGTATCCTAATAGATGCTCGTTTTGTGTGCTCGAATTCAAATTAAAACTACAATTTAATCATATCGAATTATCCATTGTAATGTGAATAAAGTTGGTGCTACCAAAGGGGCTTAGCCCTAACGGTACCCCATTGGTTTCTCAAATAGAAGGTCACGGGTTCAAATCCCACTCAAGGCGAAATAGGACTCCTTGGAAGGTCAGGGGTTTTCGGTGCAGTTTACTTCTGGGGTGGTGGTGGGGTCCAGTCATGGTAATTACACCTTGGTGACATAACTTGAAAATCATTGTTTCATGACGTTCAAAAAAAAGTATAAGATAATAAACGCATAGCATCACCAGTCGACACGTGTGTGATTTTCGTTTTCAGATTCTTATCATCCATTTTTATGCAAGTCAGTGGAGTAGTATGGCAGCCATTAGCGTCTTCTACGTGCCTCCTAAATTTCGCAATTTTTCTCTGTTTTCTCTATCAAGACCTCGCTTCTCCTGTTCCGTCTCAAAATTGCACGGTCACCGGATGGGGTTCATGGATTTCCCCTATGTCTCGGCTTCACACAGAGATCTTATGCTGGATTTAGTATCCACCGTTGAAACTCGCCTCGATTCTTTCCTAAATCCTTGCGGTCTTCCATCAGATGTACAGTCCTACCACAATGAATCCGAAACAGCTCATGCTGCTCTCCATCTCCGATCCGGCGTCCAGTCATCTCAGGTACTTTTCTGCCTTCTGATTTGAAGTTGTTTCCTACGGTAGCGGTGATTATCATCTGTGATTGATGCTTGAATGAACGTACGTTCTAAGCCCTAATTTAAAATGAAGCATAAATGCATAGAGCTTAAGTCTGATTTAAATTGTTATGTATGAGTTTGAATTGTAATAGAGAAGTTTAATTATGTATATGATCAAATTAAGGCCAAAATCAGTTCCAATAGTGAATTTGATGCAATCAGGACCAAATAAGAAGTCTCTTCACATATAAGACTTGAGAATCACAGTTAAATATTTAGCGAATCAATGCTTTGTCATGATAGAAGCCTTCTTACGAGGCCCTAGTTCATCAATATGATACCCTCACGTATTTAAAAAACTTTTTTTTGACATATCTGCCGGACTTTTTACCTTTGGTTGACACTACTTTTTGTTTCTTTAATCAGCACCTTTCAGATTCTGACTAAACTTGATATAATTTCTTCCAAAAAATTAGCCATATCCTCATCAGCCATCACTAAATACTACACTTGCTGAAGTTATACATAGGACTTGATGACTTGATCCAAACAACCAGCATCTGTTTCTTTTGTCAACATTTGCATTTTGCAAAAGCATCCAACAGGCTGTCTTTGCATGAACAGGAAGATTGGTGTACTACTGTACGCAAACCTTTTACAATCGGTCGGTAGTAAATTATATCAGGAACCATAATCATATACACATGATAATAGCTGCATGAAATGAAAAATCAAACACAGTATATACACTTGTACGAAAATGAGCCTAAAATCTACATACCACTGTCGTTGCTAGATTTTTATTAGCTTGTGCAGAAAATTCAAGTAACCAAACTGTAACTGAAATTACCAAAACATTTAAAACGTCAATTGTAGGTTTATAAATTTTGGAATAACTTAGATAATCGATCTGGATATGATATAAGGTAAAAATAAATAAATAAATGAACTGGTGATAACCAAAATTACCTCTTTAAACACAGCCTGATGCTTTTTTTTTTTTGTAATATTTAATTGTTTTATTAGACCCTGTGCCCAATACTTCAATGATCCTAAGCACAAAACTTTAGTTAAAGGCCCCAAATCCAACACCTTGAGAGTTTATTATTTTTAAATATGTTCGTATATAGTATTTAGTTGTATTTTGACTTACCATGCCCAAAACTTTAATGATCCCAAGCACAAAACTGTAGTCAAAGGCCTCACATCCAATACTTGCTTAAACTTTGATAAAAGGCAGTTAACTGATAACCTTTCCACTTCAAAACCAAAAACATAATTAAACAAATTGCACTATAATATATCCTGAACGGTCAATGTTTCCCGATTACCGAAATTCTGGTTATGGTTTTGGTTTAAGGTCATAACAGAAGTCACCCTCATATTCTAGTTATTGTGACATTTCAAAAACACACATGACATCGAATAAAGACTAGGTTTTATTTATATCAAATAGTCAGACTAAAGAATAGATAATTTATTGTCAAATGTTCCTTATAGTTTAAAAACCTATCATCCTGAATGTTGGTTATCGTCTTGACTTTCTTATAGCCTATGCTACAATCCAAATCAAGCTCTATATCCGACATGCTAACCCTTTACCAAAATTTTTTAAATTAAGCAGACAGATTCTAGATTATTATCTTCCTGAAATTGAAGAATACAAAGGGGAATAAAGTAAATTATCAATATGTTGTTTCCACAACATATAATGGCATTAAATCTAGAACTATGCACAAAGAAACTTTGATTTTTATAGACACCATGAAGATTTTTTTGCGAGGAATAAGACAATGAAAATTTCTTTGCATAGGCTAAAATAAAGCAGATCTTTTTATCTAGTACATATTTCACACACTTATGAATGGAAATATATTTTACTTGTGTACAAGTATGTATTGTTATCAGTGTACAGCTTAATCTAACTTTTGGTTTGGATACATATACTACAAATTGTTTTGAGGTGTATCTTGACAAACATGTCCCAGATTGATTTTGTACTTGGAAGCTGGTTACATTGCAAGTTGCCATCAGGAGGGGCCTTAAACATCACCAGCCTGTCTGCCTATCTAAACGCATCCACCGATGCACCCAATTTTTTGGTAGAGCTGATCCAAAGCAGCCCAACATCTATGGTTCTGATTCTTGATCTGCCTCCAAGAGTGGACCTTGTGCTTAACCCTGATTACCTCAAAACATTTTATGAAGACACTCAATTAGACCAACACAGACAGCATCTTGAAAAGCTTGCAGAGGTAAAACCTTACTTCTCATCATCACTTTACATCCGCTCAGTCGTCTCTCCGACCGCGATTCTGGTGCGTATAGAAACAGAACAACTCGAGGAGATGATCAAAACTCATGTTGGTCCGATTGCAAAGGAAGTGTTGAAAACTTGGTTGGATGTTTGTGCTTTTGGGGACAGGATTGTTGTTGAGAGAGAGAGGGATTATTTGAAAAAAAGAGATGTTATGAGTAAAAGCAAGACGATTGAGATCGATCTGGGTTCGAACCTGCCAAGGTTATTTGGGCAAGAAACAGCTAACCGTGTACTAGAAGCTCTACGGGAGGTTTTCTGAAGCGATGTGGATTTGGTTTGATCGAAGGGTGCTTGTAATTTCTTCATGGAAGCAGGTATTGTCGTGCCAATCGTATAAAATTAGAGAGATCACTATGTGGTTTTGAACACAATATTATGACGCTTTAATGTTATGAATTTGAATGATTAAACTTTTGTCGAATTACTTCACCGGTAGGCAATGGGAGAGTAGTTTAAGAGTGTAACTAAGATGGTATTAAAAAATAAATTTTACTATGTTCATGTCGTGGACGTAACGCAAGTAATGAAGTTATCATGCAATTTCATTTTTAAATTTTCTTATATTTTTTATACGAATTAATTTTTTAAAATTCTTATGTGACAACATATAATCTTCATACCAAATACTGACTAAGCTTGACAAAATAAGTGGGTTGGGTCGGGTGATGAGTTAGAACGGGATTGGGTTAAGATAAGTTTTAAGCAAAATTAATTTTGGTCTAAACGAGTTTTTAAAAAGTTTTGATTTAGTTCAAGTTAAAATGGTTTGTAACTAAATAAATAGTCTATTTTAATAATTTTTTTATTAGTAACAGTGGAAAGATCAAATAATAGAGAGATTTTTGAATAAAAAGAGTAATAAATGATATGATTTTGATATGTGTCATTATAATTTAGGTATAACATCTTATTTTTTATACTAGATTTTTATTTTTTTACACGAAATTCTTTTTTTAGTCTGCATTTCTTTTGTATAGGAATTTTGTGTTTCTTGACATTATTTTTGTTTTTATACTACATTTTAACTTTTTGTACTAGATTTTATTTTTTGTAGTGGATTTTTTTTATGGTAGATTTTTTTGTACTGGATTTTTTTATACTTTTAGCATTACACGTGTTTAACTTTTATTGGTTCTTACTCTTTTTTAGACAAAAATCTCTTCTTAGTGAATTAAAAACCACTTATCATGTTATTGATAATTTTTAATCATTTGAATCCATTACATATTCATACTTTTTAGATTACGCATCTTGATTCACATTATGTTAGTGTGTTAATTATCTTAACCCCATTAAATTTATATTAAATATTTATAAATTTAATTTTTTAATATCATTATTGTTTATAGGAGAAACAACATGAGAGTAACGTGTATTCTCTCAAAAGAATGAAAGAAAGAAATAAAAAATAAGAATAAAAAAACACCACAACTTCCACAAGGTAATAGAAGACATACGGCATTGATTCTTTTCAGATAAGCTTAGCTGATCAGCGCGTAGTCGTGACACCTAACAAAAATGGTGTATGTTCGATGCTTCATAGAGCAATTATACATACCGCCCTTGGCAGTGCCTCAATGGTATCCCGAGGTTCTTTCAAATGGGAGGTATTGGGTTCAAAACCCTTCCGCAGCGAAAAAGGGGTCTGAGGGGATTCAAGGGTTTTTCCAGTGGGGTTTCGGGGTGGTTGTGATGGCTCATGAGAGGTTCAGGTAATAGACCTTGGTGACATGACCTGTAAACAATAGATTCACATGATTGATACATTCACCGTTCAAAAAAAATAACATGCCGCCCTTGAAGTATGGTCCGAAGATTCTTAAATAGAAAAAGAAGAAATAATTTTGTGGACATAATTTTGTTGAAAAGAATCCACCCGGTACGTGGCTTACAATTTGGTGGCCATAATTTTTCTTTCAACTCACAGAATAATTTTAAATTTCTCGAGATTTTTAAAGCAATTTATTAAAGAGAAGCTTAAAAACCTTATAAATTATATAACTCTATGGACAGAGGTGAGCTATGCATACATCATACATTTTTCGAGTATGAATGATTTATTGATTTGTAAATTAAAAGTTTTCATCATGAGATGAGCTGAATAGATGCAATAAAATAAATTAAATTACATAGTCTGAAAGATTATTCTTATAAAGTGTAACATGCCACGTTTATAATTGTTTAGTCGTGAAACGCATGGACTCAATCAGTCGATTATTCACCAGGTACTTTGACATATATACCTTTAAAACGAACATTTTTAAGTTAATTTTATTAATTACAATTGCTTAAATAGATGTTCAAGTTAATATATGGGTTTGTATATTTTGAAAACCCGATTTTATAGAAAGCTTTTAAACGCTATCTAAACTATTAATTTTAATTCTGAAAATAAATATTCGGTCCACATTAAATCTGAATAAAAAAATTGGGTTTTGAATAAACAAATCCATTTTAATATGGATTAATATAAATCATATATTCATTTTTCAAGATTTCAAATTAATAGCCTAGATAAGAATTAGGATGTAATGTTTTTTCTCTTTAAGATTGAATTTTCACGTGATATATACAATTAAGTTAATATATTAAGATGCCCTAAATTATACAATAAAATTAATATAACAAACAAAAAATTATTGATACTGGTGTGCATGGTCCTGTATAAAAACAAAACAAACCATACTGCATATAACCAAATCGATCAAAACCTGTAGTTCACAACATGTCAAGCAACACTTCTTTCTTCAATTTCAAATACGTTGTGTCAAGAAAAGCAACAACCCCAAAAACTCCACCACCTACCAAACCATCAAAAACCCCACACCCACCAAAACTCATTTCGCCGGCTGTTTTCCAACCGAACGCCGACGAGATGAGACGGGTGTTCGATAAGCTCGACAAGAACAAAGACGGAAAGATTTCAAAAGAGGAGTACGCTTCAGCCGCGGGTTTGCTCGGTGGCAAGACCGGTAGGTCGGAGGTAGCCAAGGCGTTTCAGGCTATAGACACGGACGGGGACGGGTTCGTTGACTTTGATGAGTTCATGGAGGCGCATAAGTCTGATGCCGGGGTTATGAGGGGGGATATCAAGAGTGCGTTCAAGGTGTTTGATTTGGACGGGAATGGAAAATAAGTGCGGAGGAGCTGGCCCAGGTGCTCCGGCAGCTCGGAGAGAAGTGTAGCTTGGAGGCTTGCCGGAAAATGGTTAGAGGGGCGGATACCGACGGCGATGGAATGATTGACGTGGAAGAGTTTATGGGTCTTATGACCCGTACCTTAAAATTGGCATGAAATTAGTAGCACTGATATAATAATAAATTAATCTATTTGAATAGAGGTGTCAATTTTTACCCATGTCAAAAGAAATGGGTTGGTTTGGGTAAACAATTGTATTATAATGGTTGAAATGGGTAACATCATAATATTGAATGGGTTGAGATGGGTAGCACTTAAACATAATGCGGGTCAAGACGGGTAAACAAAAAAGTATGTAAATGCTATGGATTCAAACATTTAAGAATGATTAATAACATATTTGATAAGAAAATCACTAAAAATTATCCAAATGGACTATTTATTTACTTATAACACATCTTTAAGTTAAACTAAATTGATGTTTTTTAAGAACAATCCATTTAGACCCAAACTGATTTTGCTTAAAACCCATTCTAACCTGCACCCATCCTGACCCGAACCCGTTTTGACCCGTTACCCAACCCGACCCAACCCGCTCATTTTGCCAGGCATATATTTGATTATTGGTCTGTCTAGTATTGTGTTTTGCAAATAAATTTAATTGTTCTTTGTAATCTCGCTTGGCCTCTTAGACAGAAAGATCTTGGATTCAAACTAAAAAAAGAAATTAATTTGATGATAATATAGGAACATGATAAATTTACCGTTCAGAAAAAAAATGTTGTTCCTTGGTAATATGTGACCCTTTTGTAGGACTCGGGTCGTTTTATGTCACCAACATAAGATGTGGAATCTAAAATATTATATTAATATAACATTTACTGCCATATATTGTTTGTATTATTAAGCATCAATTTTATTTAAAAAAAAAAAACTGTCTCATCCACCCAACTACCCAAGTTCAAAAAAATAATGAAATAATAAAAATGTCCGTATATTTCTTAAGTCCTAGAAAATAATATAAAAAAAAAAATCTTTGTAAATCCGTATGTTTCTTATGTCCTTAAACAAACATTTTTCAAGAAAGAAAATATGGAAACATTTATTTCATACCAAGAGTAATTAGATTCTTACCGGAAACTCTTTACACAGATATTATATTGTATTATTATAAATTCATGTATTATACAGGATTAGATTGATTAAATATTTAATAGTTGAAGAAAAATAAATAACTAAATTACTAAAATACATACAAAGTATATATTAAGAAAAACTAATAATTAATTATTATTTTATAGAAGAGACAAAGAACAAATTATTGTTATTTAATATAAATATATAATAGAAGAAAAACACGAAAATATAAAAGGGAAGGACCACTAGAGAGTAGCTCTTGTCCAATATAATTTTTATTTATTATAATAAATATGCTATTAGCAACTACTTTTTTTTTTTACTTGGTGACACTTTTGCTTATATTATAAACGAAATTTATTGAGGTAATTATACACTTTTTTTTTACTATTCAGTGTTCGGTTACTTCGGTATATACATTAATGTATATCGTATATACTATATAGTATATACATTGGATAAAAACCAATATCTGGAGATTTTTATACCAAGTGTAAATGTGTAATTAGACTTTCTGGCCCATTAATTAGACTTGCGTCTGTGCCAGACTGCCAGAGTGCCAGTTACAAAGTCGCGGGCCCATCAAAATTTTCTGACCCATTACGGCATTACTGTTACATAAATTTTTATTTGTGGACTCGCAACTCAATTATGGGAACGGGCCACGGGGAACCATTGTATAGCTAATTGCCTAATTTGTCTGACATGGATTTTTTGTTTCGCTTTTTATACGTTACATTGTTTGAATAAAAAAATGCAAAATAATTATTAATAAAAATTTATTCAATATAAGAATATTTTTTGATATAAAATATGATTAAAAATTTTTGTGTAATTTAATACTTTAAGTAATAAAATAGTTATATTGTTTACTCAAACACTAATTTTTTTAAAGTTTGTTTCTTTAAACAATTTGTTTTAAAATACTGTTTTCAAAAATTGTATATTTTATAATAATTTTGATTTTTAATATGTGTTCTTTTTAATATTAATATATTTTTAATGTATTAAAAAATTGTTTCTTAGTTTAAAAATGTAAAAAATGATTTAATATTTAATATTATTATTTCATATTAAGTGTATTTAATATGAGAAAAACAAGAAATCAAAGTGTATGTGCTCTAAAAACACGTCATATGTCCCTAAAAATTTGATTTATTAGAATAGATAAATATATACATTTTGATTATCATATAATTGTTCTAAAAGTGCAAACAGTCCTTTGTTATTGATTATACTTTGTTATTTATATTAAAAGATAATTATTAGTAATACAAACTACCCCAATTTTCTATCTTTTCTTTCTACCAGCTAAAATTCACCTATTAGTCTATTACTTGCATTTTAGAACTCGAACCCACACCAAGTTAATAAAGATAAACACCATGTGTCATTAGTGTTTGGCTCTAGCATATAAAAAAAAAAAAATTAAGCGAGCTCTGGTATAGAGTCTCTAAAATCATAGGTTCTTAAAATTTTTAGGTTAAATTGATTTTTTGTTTGTAACAAGATTGGGGTAAAAATTTCTTCTTGTTTTAATATTTGTAATTAATATACGCATTTTGTTTGTGATTTATATTTTTGTAGGTTTCTCTTTCATTGTTATTTATACTTTTTGGTCTTAAGCTCGAATAAATAAAAAAAGTTCCTATATACACCAAAAAAAAAACTTTAATTTTACCCCCACTTTAAGTTACAAAAAAACTTGAGTTCATTCATGCAAGCAGTGACGGATTCAGAAATTTATTTTATAGGGAACAATAAATGGGTTGATAAAAATATGTCTGAGTAAAAAACGGGCTGGGTTAGTTGAAACCACACAACAAATCTATCAGTTCGTGTAAATGCGGGTCGGGTTAGTTGAATTCACAAAACGAATTTATCAAAAGTATTTAGAAAAACAATTGTTTAAAAAATCAATTTTAAAGTTACATCACAAGTTAGTATTCGTGTAAATCTATGAAAATACTTTTGATAGAACAAATTTCATTACAATCAAATTTCATTATTCATTTTCAATTGTGTCCTTTTATAATCAATTTTGTGTCATTTGTAATCAGATTTATCCTTTTATAATTAGATTTGCGTCCCTTTATGTTTAAAAATTAAACAAAACTATTTAAAAACAATACGGTTTAACATTCGATCATGAGGTCTTGCAGAAGACCTATCACCCCGTCCGGAAGCTTTGTATCCCCGTATGCGGGCAAAAGCCTCTCTACACTACCCCAATTATTATCATATATTAGCTGATTAAAAAAAATAAAAAAAAATGATTGTTTCAATTATTGTCGAATAGAATTAATACGTGCCTTCCAACCCACGTATCTCAGGGCATGGTTGCATGTATCCATATTGAGTTGAGCATAAGAAAACATGGGCCTCTTTATTACGTGCAATCGTGCATACCCTTTTGTTTATATTGTAATTCCCTATTAGCAGGATAAGGGGCTAGTGAGTTAATTGTCAATTTCATTTTTGCTTGTGACCCTAATAAAGTCAATTTAAACAAAATGCTTTCTGATCTAATGGTTAACTCTTTGATTTTCTTTTGTGAAAATCTTAAGTCGAGGTTTATTTGTTGAGGCAATGTGTTATATTTTTATAAGACAACAATACAAGGTCTTGTTATTCAAAAAAATTTTTTGTTCTTTCAGTGGTAACTAACAAATAAAATGATAAGCAAATAATTTAATTATTAATTGTTTTAATTATTTAGTTATTACTCCGTATTACTATTATTTAATTGTAATTATTTCATTATTACAATTAGTTATTATTATTTAATTATTTGATTATTATATCTAATTAATTATTATAACTATTATTTAATTACTACTACCGTTATTATTATTATTAGTTAATAACTTAACATTACTATCATATAATTCTTACCACTTTGACTTTCTCATTTTTATAAAAATGTAACCAACTTTCATCTTTGTTCCAATTAGGTCATTCATACTTTTTTTGTTCCGATTAAGTCACTCATATTTTTTTTTGTTCCGATTAGGTCACTTTACTTTTAATTTTGTTTCAATTAGGTTACTCATATTGTAAGTAAAATGTTTGTGATTAGAACACTATTTTAAAGTAAAGCGACCTAATCGGAACAAAAAAAAAGTATGAGTGACTTAATCGGAACAAAAAAAGTATGAGTGACTTAATCGAAACAAAAAAAAGTATGAGTGACCTAAGTGGAATAAAGCTGAAAGTTGGTTACATTTGTATGACATTTTTCCTTTTTTTATAATATAGAGATTATCTATTATCCTTACACTTAATGCCAAAACCTTTAAATTTTGCTCATATACTTTTACGTTTTATTCTTAAATTTAATAAAATTTCTATTTGACCCTCTCAAGTTTTTTAAAATTTAGAGTTTAATCTTACACATAGTCTTAAAAGTTAAAACTTATTTTTTTTTAATTTTTTAAGTTTTATCTCTAAACTTCTAATAATGTAATTTCTTTAGATTTAGAGTTTAAAGTTTATATATACATTCAATTTGAAGTGTTAGTGTCAATTTGCCAATGATCAAATGACTACTTTTAACTCCAAAGCTTTTAAATTTTTTAAGATTTACTCTTAAATTTTTAGGTTTTATATTTAAGCTAAATAGAATGTTATTTGACCACTTCAAATTTATAAAACTAGTTTTATACTAGTATGATGGTCGAACACTTTATATGTTATGATACCATGCATCACTTTATTAATTATAATTTAGAATTTAAAGGGCATTTGTTAAATTAATTAAAGTACAACTCATAAGATATGAAAGCAATTTCATACCTTACAAGTAAAACTTATTTTTAAAAAATTAAAGTTATTGTCTATTTAGTAAAGTAAAATTAAAAACATAAATCAAAACGTTATTAGTAACTATTTAATATGGTTTTTATTCAATTATTGTGATACACAACGTATTAACATAGTATGTGTGTGTATATGTATATTATATTTTATAATAACTAATCTTAAGGAGTTAACTATTAAAACAAATCATTACCGGTTAAGACAACATACTCACGATACGTACAATTATCGCCGTTAAAAAGAAAAAAAAATGAAGTAGAGTATATGAAGGCGATTGATGGGCATTTATTATAAATCCCTCCACGTGTGATGCTTAGTCCAATTCTGACGACATTCAATTTGGGTTTCAAGCATCTTTATCAACTGGACGTGCCGTCATGGCCCTAAATTTAATGCTCCTCCATGTGTTCTTTGTCTCCTATTTATTAGGTCAATTCATCATCCATTTGCCATTTGTTTTTTTTATTATTTTCCTCCTACGTAGTTTAATATATAGAGCTAGCTAGCTCACACACACACTCACCCATATATTTAAAGAGTACGTACGTTTAGGAAAATACAAATTCATGAAGTTAGATCGTGTATCATATGCTAATAAATAATATGATACATTGATGGCACGATTAATTGTGAAAGGGACCAAGAGTCGGTTGTAAACTTGCACAATAACAATGCATTGGAGGTGACGAAGAGATAAAAAATTAAACTAAAAATGGATTGGACTCAACTCGAACCCCTGCTAACTCATTGCCTAATTCTTTTGAAGGCTTTAACTGTAATTAAAATTTAAGGGTTTTAACTAATGGTTACTATTAAAAACTACTTGAAACTGGCAATAAAGAACTAAAAGTTTATATATGACGCAGTTAATTTTTTTTAATTTATATATACAGCTATATATGAAATGTTTATATTAAATTTATTTTTCTAGTTTTTTTATATGTAAATTCTTTAATAATATGTTTATAGTTTTCTTTTGTAGCTAAATTTTAATAATAATCCTTTTTGTGATTCAATTAAAACTTGTAGTTTAACTTTTTGGGCCCTTTTTTGAATGATAGGAATTGTATTTATTGTTCTACTATACAATAAAAAATTATGTTTTTACCTTTGTTTAGCAACTTAACAGAAAAAAGGAAAATTCAAAGTTCAAGCACTAACCAAAGTCCTAATAACAAATTAACAAAAATAAGCATAACCCAAGATTCAATCAATGTCCAAATTAGTTCTAAAATTTTAATAACAACTTAATGGCAACAAGCAATATCAAACTTTTTATAACAATTACCAAAGCTCTAATAACAACCCGAGTTCTCATCAATATATACCCAGAGTTCTAAACTTATAATAATAACACAACATAAACAAGTTCCAAGCAAATACATATAATGTTCAAATTTAGCAACATATTAATGTGGTGATTATTTGGAGATGCCTCTTAATCATGGAGCATGTGTTAACTTCTTTTTATTTTGCAACAGTAAGCTGACATTGATTGATAAGTGGTAATTAATTCCCGAGTTTTTTGGTTTTTTAGGTAGGTTTTTTTTTGAACGGCAAAAGGTCTCAATCGTGTGAACCCACTGTTTCCAGGCCAGGTCACCAAAGTTTAGTTACCTGGATCTTTCATGAGCCACCACAACCACCTCATGAGGAAACCCTACTAGGAAAACCCCCTGACCCCCCTCAGCCCCTTATTTTGCAGCAGAAAGAATTTGAACCTAAAATCTCCCATTTGAAAGAATCTTATGATACCGTTGAGTCAATGCATCATTGGTGGTTTTTTAGGTAGGTAGGGGTAGAGGTGGCCATCGTAACCGGTTCCTGGACCCGACCCGAACCGGAACCGGTTCCTACCCGGTATTTTCAAGAACCGGTCCCTACCCGGTAGTACCCGAAAGTTAGGACCCGGTTCCACGTTTTTCCCACTCGACCGGTTAGTACCCGGACCCGAACCGGAACCGGTTCCTACCCGGAACCGGTTGGAACCGGTTATAGCCGTTAGAACGAATCTGAACGTTGGAGATCGAATTATAGCCGTTTTTTGACCGTTTGAGACCATTTTTTGACCCCCTAAACTAGTATAAATAGGTATTGGGTGGTATGGGGTAATCACACAACTCAAAACGCAATCCCAAACGCGAAAAAACGCAAAAAACGCTATTTATACGTGCTTGTTTAGTCTCCATCTCTCGTTTTGGTTTTTCGTTTTCTCGTTTCCTACTCTCAAAGTCTCAATACTCTTTATATTTTTCCTTTTGTTATAATGGATGCTTCAAATTCTTCGATCGGTCAAGGTTCCAACACCGGACCATCCTTTGTTCGTGTTATTGAACACAATCGGAACCCGGAGATATGGTGCAATTGGGATTTGGTCGAGCTTAGTGATGGTTTTATAAAAGCTCGTTGCAAGTTTTGTGGAATATATTTAGGGAAAGAATCGAATTCGAATTTGAAGAAACACATCAACAAACCGTTTTGCAAGGCGTTGAAAAAGGATCCCGAGTCTCAACAAACGCAAATGGATGTTGAAGGTGGAATATTTAATTATGACCTTGATCGGGTTCGGGATCGAATGGCGAAGTTCGTGATTCAAGAGGCGTTGCCGTTTAGCCATTTCGACAACCCTCGATTAACAAGCATGATTCGGGAGACGCTTCAACCACGCTACACCCACGTAAGTCGACAAACTCTTAGACGCCATTGTTTAAAGATGTGGAAACATGCCAAACATGAACTAGTTGCATATTTTGAAAATTTAAACACGGGGGTTAACTTAACTAGTGATGTTTGGTCGGCTCCACATAATCTACCCGAATCCTACCTTTGCGTCACCGCACATTGGGTAGAACCGTCATCATGGATAATGATGAAACGCACCATTGCTTTTGAACTTTTTCCGTATCCACATACCGGTGACCTTTTATTTCAAATTTTAGACTATGTAATAACGACGTTTAAGTTAGAAAAAAAAATATTTTCAATGGCATTTGATAACGCTTCAAACAATACGACGGCGGTTGAAAAATTAAAACTAAAATATTTGCCGTTATGTAATGGTGCATTTTTTCACTCAAGATGTGTTGCACATATAATAAATTTAATTGTGCAAGACGGTATTGGCACTGATGATGTTACAACATTTATAAACGTTTGTCGACAAATGTTACATGATATTTTTAAAAAGAGCCGGGCACGACATATGTCATATAGGAAATTTTGTAAAGATACGGGGAGGATTTCTTTGGGTGCAAATTGGGATGTACCTCATAGATGGAATTCCACTTGCCTAATGCTTGAAAGTGCTTTACGACAAAAAGATACTTTGCAAATGTTTCACCGTAGTCTCTCCGACCGGGGAATGGTCAACGCGTTTTTGGATAGTTCTTGGGAAAATATCCAATTATTATCTGAATTTCTTGAAGTTTTTAAATCATCAACTACTAAACTATCGGGGACTTATTACCCGACTAGTTCTTTGGTTCTTTCGGAGTTATTTTTAATGGTTACAAGCTTTAAAAATTTTGAGAATAAAAATGAAATTTTTTCTAACATGATATTACCGATGCGAAATAAATTAGTAAAGTATTTTCTTGACTTACCACCCGTTTTTACTTGCGCGGCCGCTTTAAACCCAATTTTAAATGTTACGGGGGTGGAATGCTTGATAGACGAAATTTATGATGCTCTTGACATATCCGAGATGTACCCAAACTTTTCAACCGAAGCAAAAAAAGTTTTTACTAATAATTTACAAAAAATGTATGACTTTTATTTGATTAAATATGGTGGAAACATACATATGCCCACCCCTGGTTCCTCATCAAGTTCGAGTGCTTCTCGAGCACGAGATCCGATGGTTAACCTATTGAACACGGTTCGAAACGTCACGGCTAAACGTCAAAGGGGTAATACCCCTTCAAGCGAACTCGGCCGGTATGGTGGTACGGATTACTCATCTGATATGACGGCCGAGTCATATCTCAATTTTGATATTTTGGCTTGGTGGAAAGCAAAGGAATCCGAGTTTCCGATTCTTGCCGCCATGGCCCGTGATTTACTAACTATCCAAGCTTCCACGGTAGCTTCGGAATCTGCATTTTCCCTTAGTGGCAGGGTCTTGTCGTTAAGAAGAACAAAACTCACTCCCGTGTCGGTAGAAATGTGCATATGTTTAAAGGATCATTTGGACTCGATCGATCGTATTCAAGATCAAACAACCCTCGAAGATGAAACATCCATTGAAGTAAAAGTACATGACGAAGAGGTTGAAGAAGGCTTATCACCCGGCCTATCCGACGAAGAACTCGCATTTGAAGCTAACTTCAGTCGTTCGCAACAAAACGACACAAATCTTTGATTTTAATGTTTTATTAGTTGTTTGTAACTTTTCTTTTCTTTTGTTTTTAAATTACTTAAAATAATTAATGAATTTATGTTTGTTTTTAACATTTGTTATTATTAACCAATTCAAACATTTAACTAATAAAAAAAAACCCTAATTAAGCCTTAAACAAATCAAACCTAATAAAACCTTTAACTTATCAAACATTTAACTAATAATTAATTAAAAAACCCTAATTAAACCTTAAACAAATCAAACCTAATAAAACCTTAAACTTATCAAACATTTAACTAATAATTAATTAATAAACCCTAATTAAGCCTTAAACAAATCAAACCTAATAAAACCTTTAACTTATCAAACATTTAACTAATAATTAATTAAAAAACCCTAATTAAGCCTTAAACAAATCAAACCTAATAAAACCTTTAACTTATCAAACATTTAACTAATAATTAATTAAAACCCTAATTAAACCTTAAACAAATCAAACCTAATAAAACCTTAAACTTATCAAACATTTAACTAATAATTAATTAATAAACCCTAATTAAACCTTAAACAAATCAAACCTAATAAAACCTTTAACTTATCAAACATTTAACTAATAATTAATTAAAAACCCTAATTAAGCCTTAAACAAATCAAACCTAATAAAACCTTTAACTTATCAAATTTAACTAATAATTAATTAAAAAACCCTAATTAAACCTTAAACAAATCAAACCTAATAAAACCTTTAACTTATCAAACATTTAACTAATAATTAATTAAAAAACCCTAATTAAGCCTTAAACAAATCAAACCTAATAAAACCTTAAACTTATCAAACATTTAACTAATAATTAATTAAAAAACCCTAATTAAGCCTTAAACAAATCAAACCTAATAAAACCTTTAACTTATCAAACATTTAACTAATAATTAATTAAAAACCCTAATTAAACCTTAAACAAATCAAACCTAATAAAACCTAAAACTTATCAAACATTTAACTAATAATTAATTAAAAAACCCTAATTAAGCCTTAAACAAATCAAACCTAATAAAACCTTTAACTTATCAAACATTTAACTAATAATTAATTAAAAAACCCTAATTAAGCCTTAAACAAACCAAACCTAATAAAACCTTAAACTTATCAAACATTTAACTAATAATTAATTAAAAAACCCTAATTAAACCTTAAACAAATCAAACCTAATAAAACCTTAAACTTATCAAACATTTAACTAATAATTAATTAATAAACCCTAATTAAACCTTAAACAAATCAAATTAAATAATAGTTTAAGGTTTTATTTGTTTAAGGTTAAAAATTCTTTGATTTGTTTAAGGTTTATTAATAAGTTTAAGGTTTTATTAGGGTTTATTAATTATTAATTTAAGGTTTTATTAGGGTTTATAAATTATTAGTTTATAGTTTAAGGAAAAAAAAAAAAACAAGTGGAACCGGTTTGGAACCGGTTCTAAAACAGGAACCGGTTTAGGACCCTACCCTAACCGGGTACACCGAATAGGGTATTTTGGGAGTGGAACCGGGTACGGAACCGGTTCGGGTCTTGGGTGGAACCGGTTTGGAGGAACCGGTGGGCCTTAGGAACCGGTTCCGGTTCTTGAAAAAAAACCGGTTTGGCCACATCTAGGTAGGGGATCTTCTTGATTGCTTAATACAAATCCAAAACATGAAACTTAAAAGAAAAAAAATTCATGGAATTAATCTAACAGGCTAAAAACGAGACCAACTTCCCAAACAAAGTAGGTGATAGCTAGTGGAGGTTTTATAGAAGTTGTCTTTGAAAAGGAAAATGATGATATTCAAATTAATTTGAAAAATAATCGGCAGATCAAATGGAGGGACAATTCTATAATTAAAATATAGATAGTTTCTTTAGATCTTGAATTTAAAATTTAAGATCTTGGTTTTTTAATTTAAAATAAACGACTAACAATGAGACTAGAGGTTTCCACATACAAAGAAAATATATATATATATATATATATATATATATATATATATATATATATATATATATATTTTTTTCACATCAAAAATTAGCTGGTTTTTCTCGCTAAACTTTAAAAAAGAGTAAATTAGGTTTTGACCCATGTGATTTAAATGTTTTAACTATTTCAGACCAAAATAAAATCTTTGATCAATTCAGCCCTTATGGTTTATACAACTAACGTTTTTGGCCTCCAACCATATAATAGTTAGATCTTGGGCCAAAACCGTTATATATAATAGTTAAGTTTGAGGAGCCAAAACCGATAGTTGCCTAAACTACAGGGACGTAATTGATAGAAGATACTATTTTAGACTGAAATAGTTAAAACACTTGAAAGAGGCCGAAACCCTAAAATTCTCTTAAGAAAATATCATTTAGATCCTTGCCTTTTTTTATATTATTTTCGTCTTAATTTACAATTAACTAATAAACATTAAAGAATCGTTTGCAATTTAAGTAAACTACTATACTAACCCCATGGGTGAAAACTGAACTGGGTTTCGACGTTCTTTTGCCCATACAATGCAACAGATTCAATGTTGACGTAGACAGCTTCTTCAATGTCTAAGGCTTCCTCTTTGATCTCCATTGTCATTTAATTTGCTCTTGTGTGTGACAAAATGGTCCAAAAACACATAATAATGCCCTCAGTTATTAGGTTGCAATGACAACCGTAAATTGATAAAATATGAACACGTAAGGATGTAAAATAATATTTTTAAAATTTAAGAACGAAAATTAATTATAATTTTTTTTAACAGTTAACGTTAAGTATCACTATTTAAATGGACACATTAACACCACTATCTAGGAGGAAACTTACACTGGGAAAACATTTAGCTTAACCTAGAGCATTTTTTTGCTACAGGTGAGACTTGAACCCAAGACCTTCTATTTATAAAGTCAAGGAGTCACCATTAGACTATACCTTAAGTGTATAAGCCTTTGGTTGAAAATTAATTATAAATGATACGTGACACAATAATCGTTTACCGGCTGTTACAGGTCAACATTCCTGTTGTTATAGGTCAACATTCCATGGCGTCAACTTGAAAGTTAAAAGCTTAACGTGATATATAATTTATTTGGAATAATTTATATATCAACAAGGCAGACGGTAAACGTTTGTCGTCTGTGTAATTGTTCATTTTTTTTTCTTAATATATTTCTATGAATATATATAATACCATCTTTCCACATTCTCCTAAAATCAAGAGAGAGAGAGAGAGAGAGACCACTTCAGGTCCACAGCAGCTATCAAACGGAATCTCTAACGTCACCGTCGTGTCTGGATCGGAAAACACGGCTGAGTGCGGCGAATCATTTGAGGAATGAGGAAGCTGGTCAGAAAGTGAGGAAGTGGCCGGTAATGGAGGTTACAAAACCACCGGTTGGAATCAGAACCAGAGCTCGAGCTATGACCGCAGATAATTCAGGAGACGTGAAGAGAAGGAAGCTCGATAACGCATCGTCCACGTTTGTGCAAACCGAAGCTATTAATTGTGAGAGTCACGATCAATCGGTGCTGATGAAAGAGAACCCTAACGATTGTTGTAGATCCTGTTACTCTACTGCTACTGAATCATCAATGGAGGAACTTAAAGTAATTTCTGATCTACAGGTAAATAATTTTTAAATTAAATCAAGATATTAGACGTATTCTTGACTTCAAGAGATCTTGTGTTCGAGTTTCTCTTAAAGTAATTTAAAGACATACCATAAGTTTTCTTTAAAAAGTAGGAGACCAGAGGTGTCTCAGAAGACTAAATATGGTGCCCAAAAAAATGTTAACGGAAACAAACCTCGAAACACCTCTTGTTCATTGTTGTTAAAAAAACTAATTAATTATTTAATTAGTCGATCTTAGTTTTATAATTAGTTTCAATTTTTTTCATGGTTTCGAATTTGCAGGAAGTGGAATCAACGGGAGCGAAGGATTCGTCAATTGGAATGAATAAATCATCTTTGCCTACACTCCTACCGCCTGAGAAGATGCCACCGGAGTCTGAACTCGAAGAATTCTTTGCGGCAGCTCAGGAAAACATCAACAAACGTTTTAAAAACAAGTAAGTTATATATACACGAATGATTTAATTCAACTTTTTCTTTTTTTTTTTTATTCGATCTATTAGAAATAATCTAACATAATTAATTAAATTTTGAAGATCGTAACATTAATTAATTAATTAACGATTTTTGGTAATTTAAGAGCAGAATAAATTTGTCGTTTAAAAAAATTGAAATTAATGGTGTTATGGTTTGCAGGTATAATTACGATATTTTAAATGATATCCCATTGGAAGGTAGATTCGAGTGGATTCAAGTAAAGCCCCTCATTAAAGTGACGATGGGTAACGATGACGATTGAAGATGCATGCTTGATTATTAATAAATTAAACACGTACGGTTGTTTGAAAAATCAATTCGTTAATTTCTAAAACTCAGAAACAAATTATGGTCGAATATATATATTAATTACAGTCTGATCCAAATTCTGACTTGGAAAGCTGCTTTACTAGCTAGAAGCCTAGAATATGATTTTGATCTTCAATGCCAATTAAGTTTAATTTCTGTCATCCTTCAATTCGAAGATTATTAAATTGAGATTATTAACTGATTATCGTAACATCCTTTTTAATTATCTGTGAATATGCGTATATATAATTATTTTTTAAACAACTAATTAGGAGTTCAAATCATTCTCGTAGCAAAAAAGGGGGTCTGAAGGGGGTAAGGGTGTTTTCTCAGTGTTGTTTCCTTCTGGGGTGGTTGTGGTGGCTCATGAGAGGTCCAAGTAACGAGACCTTGGTGACATGGCCTGAAAACAGTGCCCTCACACGATTGAAACCTCCGCTGTAAAAAAAAAAAAAAAGAAGATGGCGAAGTTAGGCGTTAATTGGAGCGACTTGGCGTGTAAGCTAGGGACATGTGTTTGAATGCCGGAAAGCATATATATGGATACTGACTCCCATGTGGATCTGGTGCGTGTGTTTTTGTATGTATTTCATCACCCATGTCCAAACGTTGTATCACTCAAGTACAACATGTCATCACAGGTGGCCGGTTGTTCCGATGATCCACCATAAGTTAGACGTTTTCTGTTCCCAAGGAAAAATATATAATGATAAAATAATAATAATAATATTAATAAAAATAATAATAATAATAATAATTATTAATATTATTATTATTATTATTATTATTATTATTATTATTAATAAATAAATAAATAATTTAGACCCACCCTTCGTTTTGGTTGTTCCGTATCTGACTTCTACATATATCATTAACTATCAAGTATCAACTGTTGAATTTTAAAACAAATATTTAATACAAACACAATTTTAATTATAAAATAAAAATATAAAAACATGATTTATCGTACATCGAAAAGGTAAATTACCTCGATTTTTAGCTTTTTATCATGTTAGATATCATTTTATTCGGATTAGTTTATTCAAAGTTAGAAACTTTTAATACAATATTTGAAATCCATGTTAGTTATCATTTTATTCGGATTAGTTTATTCAAAGTTGAAGCTTTTGATACAATATTTGAAATCCAACCCGACCCTGACAGGAAATATTATACGATGTGAATTCATTCGAATAAACTTGAAAAAAATGTGATTTCTACACTCAAATAACCTAAATTAACAGGTTGTAGAAAATCATCTCTATCTCACAAACTCCCAAAAAAAATTCTTAAGTTTAAACTTTATTAAAGCACTCAATGTAAAAATATCTTTAAGTTTCTCACATTTGTTTTTGAGTTTAATTTATATCTATAGTTATTGTCAAAATATTTAAATTTATGTTTCGTGCATAAACTTTAAGGAGTGTTCTTTTGACCCCTTAAAATTTTAAAGCATACAGTTTCTCTCTTTGTGCATTCAATATGAAGTGTCGTTGGCAATTTGCAACCGATCACATATAAGTATTCAACTTTCAAATACTTTAGGTTTCACTTATAATCTTTTAAGTTTCATTTCTATTGTCATTGACCATTTCTAATCCTCCAGCATTCAAAAATTTTATAAACTTATAGTTTTATCCCTAAATATTACGGAATATCACTTAAACCTCTCATGTATTTAAAGTTTAGAGTTTATTCTTACATTTAATATCTAAACTTATAGTTAAGTTTTACTTTTATACTTTTATAGTTTAACCTTAAACTTTGTAAATGTCGCTCTAAAAAAGATTGCCCCCTTAGATATTTACAATCAGAGTTTATCCTTATAGTTCATATTAAAATTTTTATGATTTACTATTAAACTTTTATGTTTCATCTTAAACTTTTATGATGTCACTTTGAGTCACTTATTTTTAGAGTTTAAAGTTTATCAATAAACTCAACTTCAAAGGGTCACTTGCAGCTTGTTAGTGACTAACTTCTAAACCTCGTACATTCAAAATTTTTATGTTTCGCTTTAGGTTTTGTTCTTAATTTTTGCAATGTATTATTTTATATATGTTTTCAGTTACGATATGCTTCGATGTAATTTTGTTAAAAAAGAAGAAAGAAATTAAGTCAAATAAAATCAATTTTTATTTAACATTTTGAATTCGAATTACCAAACGTTCTAACATTGTCACATCATGCAACGAGTATAATTATTAGTCCTACTTAACAAAGTTAGGACCATATATTGACTTGTGCGGCTTGATAGCAATAACACTAGTTGTATAATTATGTCCTTTTGTGTCAAATTATTGATACCGAATCTTATAAAATTAAGGTTTTTATTTATAAAAACTTTTTTTAACTCTCTTTTCACTGAACACCGCCCAGGGGTGCGGGTTTAGCTCATCTGATTTTTTTTTAAATTTTCACAACTAAGTCACTTTTTAAATAATGTACACATTTTGCTTCCTCAAACTCTCGAAAGAATCATTGTCGGCGTGGGGGTCGTCATCTGGTTTAAAATTTTCTATCTTTTTTTTGAATAACAATTTGGATCGTTGACGGGTAATAGACTCACCAGATCATATCCACACCCAATAGGATAAAACTCATCATATGTGAGAGAAAATCTCCTACCTAGCATGTAACCACTATTTTGTCCATAACATGACTTGAACCCGTGACCTCTTCAATATTAAAGTCACAATATACCTCCTCTCAACCAATTAAGCTGACGATCATTGGGTACCTCTTCTAGCTCAGATTATAATACGTTGCTTGAGACCGTTACAGACATTTCGTTGCCAAGAAACCTTCCACAACAACGAGAGGCCGGATACTCTTGTGGATCATACTTCAAGAGTCTATATATATATCTTCACTTGACAAATATTTTTTAATTTTTCTATTCTAAATAAGTAATTCACTAACTTTATTTAATGAAATGTACTTTTATGTGGTCTTTTATTTGTAGCCCTTGGCCTGCTACATACGAGATACCAAATGATGTGGATATTAAAATGCAAACATGATCCTAAGTACTAAACATAGATGCAAAAACAATTCACAAGAAATGCCACGCTTTAACATAAAACTAAAGCATACTCAATGAAAAGGGAACAAACACAGACACTACAATAAATAGAGGTGTTGATCGGGTTACCCTGATCAGGTTCCAGGGTTAATCGATACGGGTTACAGGGTTAATCGATACGGGTTAGTTGGATTTTTTCATAAATAAATTATTGGATTGCGGGTCAATATTATTTGAAACAATATTGACCCGCAACCCGACCTTAATAACGTTCGGGTTAGCCATCGGGCTCTTGGTTATTTTAGCTGGGTTAATATTTATTTGCTACTATCTTTACCCAGTTTAAATTGTTACAAATAATTCATGTTCTGAACATATAATACAATGGAAACATATTTAATTTGATAAATAGTCATAGTTATAAGTAGTTAACTAGATTAAATATTTAGGTGAAAAATCAAATAAGTTTTATATTTAATAAGTAATATATATATATATATTATCCTTATTCTTGTTAAACCGAAACCCGACTAATTTTAAAAATATACCCCAAACTCAACCCGGGTTGACCTGAATAACCCGATTAACAATTTTCACCCGAATAACCCAACCCTATTAAGCTTATTAGTGTTTGGGTGCGGGTCTAGGGTGTTCATTGGGTCGAATAACGGTTTATTTGGATTATTAAGAACGGATTATTCGGATTTGAATTTTTTTGGCCTTAACCCGATCTGTTCCGAATTAGAATTGTTCTAATCCGATCCGTGTCTATACGAAAAACCCGAATAAACTTTTTTTACACCCGAATATACATGTTTTATTCATGTTATTCGGATTGAATTCAAATATCATATCCGAATGAACTACAATTTGTACATCTGATATCCAATTCAAATAAAAAAAACGGATATTTGATCCGAGTGGACCCAAACATCCGAATAAATGTGTACCTTATAAGAGAAAGGGACCGCATCTACGTCATAAAACTAAAGAACGTACAATCAAAATCTTACAGGGAAAAAATAAAAGATAAAATCAACGCATAATATCTTTGTGTCTTTGACCCAAAAAGTAAAAAAGAAATACTAGTGTAGCGAACTGCGAATTTGTATTGTATTGAGTTTATTAAACTAGGTGATATCTTACTAATGCAAAATAACTTAAGTTAAAGAGCTTCTAGCTTAATGATAGTTTATTGATTTTTATTATAAGAGGTATTGGTTTGGAGTCTCATTTATAGTAAATATTGCTATGACTTAAGCCAAAAGTTTTTTTAGTTATAGGTGTTTTTCTGGGTGGATGGGTCAGCTTGCTTTGTTTTTCGAACAACATTCTCGGGTAACCATCCGTTTGTTGTTCAATAAAAAAGTAATAAAACTTAAATAACTAAATGTTGAACGTATACATACGTAGTAATATAAATTGTGTTGAAGTTGTAACTTTTAATCATAAAATCACATCAATCTGAATTCATATTATTAAAAAAAATAATAAAAAAATAGAGAGATTGAGAGAATATTTGTTACCCACCTATGGCTATAATGATTAGAGTCGAATGTAGCACGTGTGTAAAGATTCTGAGCAGAAGATGATGGCCTCCGATCCCACATTTCCGTGCACATTCTCGCATGTGATCGCTCCTCCCTTCGTCTTGCTTCGTAAAATCCCAACATTTTGTGGTAGGCATCATTAGTCTCATCAAATTTTATATCACTTTTTGATTATATATTTGTTTATTGACGCATGATAATATATAACCGATTCCATTGTACTAACACTTGTGACAATATATTCTTCTTGATCTAGATATAAAATAAATTTAAAATATCGAATTACTTCAACTTGTGTACGAAATTTTATTTTCTTTGTAAACAATATATTAAATATTTAACTAACCGTTGTTTGAGAAGTGTTACATAACTTGGTTGATATTATCATAATTAATTAATATGTCTAGAAGTCTAAATTGACAGAGAATAAAAAACTGTGATATTCAGAGTTAAACTCATATCTAACATTTTTACACATTGCTTAAACGTGATATATATGGTCTTAGCTAACTTGCTATATAAATAAAGCTATGATCATGACAAAATATTACTTATAAAAATGTTTTTTTGTACTCCGACCTCATATTAGATTAACTAGGTTAGTATTCCGTATATTACACGAGTTGAATAAAAAAATATAATAAATAGTTAACAATGAATAATCTTTTTTATAAAAATATGTTTTTTATTTATATTTTTGTTTTGATTTTATGTAGATTGCAGAAAATAGTAAATAGTAAAATTAAAATATTGAAAATAGGAAAAAAAAAAAAGAAAGACTAGCTTTATTATAAATAAATAAATAATATTCACACAATACGAGGTTTAAATTAAGAGTTGTTCAAAAAAAAATTTGTAACTGAACAGAAATATCCAAAATATCCGAAAATTTAGCATATCTGGAAATTTGGATATCCGATAGTTTGGATATCCCGAAATTAGAATTTGGATTCAAATACCTTTTTGAAAATTTTTGGATAGTTGGATATGTAATATCTAAAATATCATTTTTATACGGATTTGGTTATTTCGGATATTTGAAGCACCAAATATCCGAATATGAGCACCCTTAGTTTAAATAATAATTATAAAATATTATTGAGGTTTTATCACTTGTTTGATATTTAATAAATAATTAAAAGGTTTTTAATAAATGATAGTGTTAATTAATGAAAGATAGATTTTATTAATAATAAATAAATGTATATTTGTTGATTGTACAATATGATGGTATAAAGTAGGGTGCAAATAGTAATAGTTTATATTGTAATATACTTTAAATGTTTATAGGGAATCGCTCATTTTTATTAAATTATAGAACTCATTCGTTAATGTCAAAAGAATATACTCTATATATTTTTAAGAAATAAAATGTAACATTGAAAGATATATTTCACTTTCGGGAGGAGGCCGGGGTCACAAAATGTTTGCTTGTTTGAAAAAGGTAAATTATGATATTCACAAAAGGGAAACCGGATTTTGCTTTTTTCATTGGAGATCCGAATCTCATGTAATTTCCTTTTCTTTTCTTTTTCCAAGTAAAGTTTTGATCTAACTTTCACATTAGGTTTAAAATGTTCTTTTAGAACTTGTAACTTACGAACCCTCAAATTCTTTTTTCAAGATAATTAAACGTATCATTCTGTAAACTTCATATATTACGTATACGTCTGATTCAAAAAATAAATTACATATATCATTTTATATAATCTTTTAAATTACATATATTTCATTACTTTAAATTTTAAATTTGTTATTTATCTCCTTATTTAAAAAAAGAAAAATATAAAAGAAGGAACACGTGTAATTTAATTTTTCAATTGAATATATAGGTGTTGTAAATAGAATGATGTATCTAATCATACATTTTTCAAGTTCACATGTAATGCTACTAAAACCCTCAACTACTTGCAAGTTAGAAGGAAATCATTTCATCCACACATTAGCTAGTATAATCAGACCACATTTGATAGTAAGTTTAAAATATTTAATAATTGCAAAAAAATTATTACATTGATGATTTTTCCAATTAAATATTTAAACATAAAGAGGTTCAGAATTTCTTACAGGAGAGGCTTACATGACTTCTTTTTTCTTTTTAGTATTTAATTATATTTGTTTTTAAAAGCTATAGGATTTAACTTAAACTAGGTTTATTCATCCCGCGCGTTGCGGCGGGTTATTATAGTACATTGTCGAGAATAAGTATTATATATCATTTGCATAAACATAACTTACATAGCAAAATCAAATTCTCATCACGAACTCTATACAAATTTTTTATAAAATCATACAAATTCTTCACAAATATGTCATAAAAATAATAGAAAAAATTACTTACAAAATCCGTCTCACTGGAAACCAATCTAATTAAAAGAAAAACCCAACTATTTAAACAAATCTTTCAAATTTAATACTCTTATATCTGTTTACTACTTTTCAAAGTTAACAAAACTTTCGATGGTCCAAATCTAAATTTTCAAAACGTCACTATATATATATATGTATGTATGTATGTATATTAAGAATTATGTCTTTTTAATATGATCTTGAATAATATCCATAATATCCTTTTTTCATCACTTGTAATAGCATATAGTAATAATAATATATATGGATATAAAACAATAATTTGGAGGCTATACAATAAAATTCAAAACTCTACTATTCCTTTGAGTTGTATTTTAATATATAGTATAATTACAAAATATTAAATTTTGAAACTCAAAAACCTTTCCTGAATTTCAGAATCTTATACAATTTTCTTTTATAGTGTTTAATCCAGTTGCGTCTAAACAGATAGGAAAGAAATTGGTTTGCGTAAAATAATTACATTAAATCATACATGATTAATTTCTTTTAGGGATACTAGTAAATCTTTATTCTTTAATAGGAGAACTATCAAATAAAAAATATTTTTGCCTAAGAAGAGTTGGATACAATATGAATTTAACATGTGTTATGCTAAAAAATGGATTTATAATTATGTATAACATTTTTTTACTATATTTTTATTTTTTTGTACTTGATTTTATTTGTTATATATTTTTTGTACATGAATTTTTTTATATTATATTTTTTATTTTTGTAATGTATTTTTTTTTCTGTTCTATATTTTTGATTTTTTTTCTATATTATGTTATTTTTGTATTTGACTTTGTTTTTTTGTTTAAGATTTTATTTTTTGTACTGTATTTTTTTTATGTTTCAAGAATGTCACATGCCAAATTTATATATGTTCATACTCTTATTGGGCAAAATGCTATTTCTAGCGAATCCAACCCCATAATATATAGTTTCAGTAAACTGAAAAAAGATCCACTGCTAAGTGTTTAACTCAAGTTAGTTAAATTTTTTAACAACAGTCGATTGGTTGACACATTTCTAAAGATAAACTTGTACATCAACCACATCACATAAATCTCACCAATTAAAGTGGAAATACGGAATAGTGAAAACATCTTACTTATCCAGGAGCATTTGCTACCATATAAACTCGAACCCAAAACTTTTACAAGTCAAAGAGGTAGCATGTTTCGATTGGTTGACATGTTTCTAAAGATAAACTTGTACATCAACCACACCACATAAATCTCACCAATTAAAGTGGAAATACGGCACAGGGAAAACCTCTTTACTTATCCAGGAGCATTTGCTACCATATAAACTCGAACCCAAAAACTTTTACAAGTCAAAGAGGTAGCATGTGATTAAATAGGAATAACATTTACGTTCGTTTTCATCTGCTCACAAAATAAAAATGAGAACAGGACAAACCGTGAAAATGTAACTAATTATTACAAATAAAAGATTACCTATAATTATATCTTTATAGGCGCATATCATTATGTCACATAAATATTGATCAAGAATTAAAATATATTGTAGTTAACGTACAAAATTTAATTTATCTTAAACGCCGTTACACACGTGTACCTGACTCTAATTTTAATATTCTAATAAACAAAAATCTTCATCTACCACTTGTCACATTCTAAGACTATAATGTCACTTGTCAATTTTTTATGCACTAGTTTAGTTCTCTTATGAAATAAGTTATATTATCTCTCCTATTAAATAAATTATATTATATTAAATAATTATAATATTAATAACTAATGATATTATTTACCTTTTACGAATTTGAAAATAGTGTCTAATATATTTAAATCAAATCATTTTATTATAAAAAATATTTTAAAAATTTTATAAAATATAATTTTCCTAAATATCAATTTTTTAGAAAATATTAAATATTTCAATTTGTTGTTTTTAGAAAATAAAAGTTTTATAAAAAAATGAAATATAAACAGAAAATTATAAAAGATGATAAAAGTTAAATTTTTTTGTCTTGTATTTTTAACGGTAATTCAAATTAGGTTCTTTAACTTTTATAATTACAAAAATATTACCATATCATTTTAGTCTGAAATAATTATTTTTTGACAGAAAACTAGCTAATTAAATTTTTAACTTTTGTTAGTTTGATGATCTCGATTATTACAAATCAAGAAGGCTAAATGATGATACTATTGTTATTAAAAATTTTCATCCGTGTGTTCAAACGGAGTAATAGCCTAGCTAAATATAAACAAGCATCAGTACCTATATTTCATTAATTCATTGTTAGGGACAATTCTTACATGGCTGAGAAATTGAGATTAATTTGCACATGATAAAATAATATTTTTTAAAAACTAGACATGAAATATAAAAAAAAACTTGTTTTATTTCAACCCTTTTTTGACTGGGGGTTCCCGTGGGCCAGTGGAGCTTTCAACCAATCACTCATATGGTCTGGGCCAAAAATTTGATTTATAAACCTCTGGCTGTGGCTCAAATTAAAACTTCATGTATATAAGCATAAGGTACCAAGAGCTCAATATGGGAAGAAAAGGATGCATCATGCATAGATAAATTTCTGAAAGCCTGATAGACAGTCACAGAGACAATCTGTTTCTGAAAGCCTACTAATAGTGGGCTTTTAAGCCCATATTCAGTTACAATGGTCCAATGGATATTGTATTTGTCGCGTGTGTTAGACACTTAGACTTAGCACCTATAAAGCTATAAGATCTTATATGTTGAAAATGAACCAGGGGGTCGGCCCGCGCTTCGCGGCGGGATTTTTTTTCATGTATATATGCAACTAGGTTAGAAACCCGTGTGTTACACGGGATTGGGTAAAAAAAATAATGCAATTAAAAAATATTTACAATGAATTACATAATCTATCATAAACGAATACATTTTACAATCACAAATACAAATTATAAATATCTAAAAACTTCTTTGTATACTACAATGAATTACATAATTTATCAAAAATTAGAAGCTTCAGACCATCCCTGCTCTTAACTCTCGATAAAGAAACGTACAGTTGTCTGTGTGAAAAAACTTGTTTCAATTAAAACCTACTCTTGATAACGACTGGCCTTGATTTTTATTTATTGTCATTGCAAATGAAACTGATATAGGAAATTGTCTCCTTTGAAATTTAAACGGAATTTTCTTATCAGACGGTGTTAGAGCTATTCTAGGAACGAATGTCCGATTACCTATATGACTTCCTGAAATTACTTCTGCTTCAATTACACGACTTCCAAGTGAGATGATCTTCAATCTAGTCCCGTTGCATAAACCATTTTTTTGATCAATGTTTCTCAGTAACATCACAGGGACCCCGGCCTTTAGAAATAACTTGTGGTTAGGCAAACCTGAAATTTTAATACCATTTAGTACGTCTGTTGAGTATAAACTTTAATCAACTCAATTTGAATGTATAGTTTGTATTTCGCCAAAAAGACTTACTAAAGCGTTATACAATTACCACACCAAATGCAAAAAGCTTAGGAACTGAAATCAGGATTGACACACAACCATATCCAGTACCTGCAAGCTATAGTCATAAAGCTTTTGATGATTATCTCATGCATTCATAAATAATTAATTAAGAATTAGAATTGTATCTAAAAAATGTGGACCAAAACTATGTATCGTAATAAAATTGGTTAGATGCATTTTCCATAACTATTAATTTGAAATCATTATGCTACATTTATTCATATGCAAGTGCTAAAAAGAATTCACGTGAATTTATTAAATTGCATATAAGTGACTGCAATTTATGTTTGTAAATTTTAAAGAATGAGCATATGTTGAAAGTAAAATATATATCAAGTTATGACAAGAGTTTTAATGTTTGATTAAATATATATAATTAAAAAGACAAACTAATATTCCAAAAACTGTTATTTTTGGCATTGTAATTTCAACCTAACTTACTTACACACCTTAAGAAATTGAACGACTTAACAAAGAGACAAAAGAAAACATCATTATAAATTCAACTCTCCCACACCAATTTCACCACACCAAATACAATCAATTCAACATTTCTAAAATGAAGCAATCCACAATTCTCTTTCTTATTTTTCTTTTTCTTTGTGTACTTGTTACCTTATTCACACCATCCACAAAAGCTCAATCAACAAACACAGATGCAACAATGACAATAGGAAGTAGCAAGGCAAAAGGCACCCAAAAAGTGTATACAGAAACTAAATTAAGAATGCATAATATTGAAATACCGTTGAAAGTATCTGTATTGGTGGGAGGCTAAGATGCTTTTAAGCATTGTTCCCTTTGATAGCCCTGTTTAAGGCACCTGTGAGACTAAATTAGGTTATTGAAATCAATTTAATTTACACACAAGTAGAGATTTATAAAACCGTCCATCATATGACGATTATAACCCGTTATTATAGAATGCTTTTTGTGTGACAATTAGAACTGTTAGGGAAAACTTATAGAACTCGAGTGCTTCTTCACCAATGCCATGCTAACAGGTAGCAGCAGCAGTGGCTTATGCTGGAAAAGTGGTCTTTATGGAACTCTTATATAACTCTGTTTTTTTTTTCTTTTTTTTTTAATGTCTCTAAATAGCATAATTACAGTTGTAACCTTCACTTGCTTGCTAATAGCTAGTGGTTGAAAATACTATGGGGACATTTTTCTACGAATCGAAGTTGATAATATTTTACCTAGACTCCTTGACCAGTTTTTATGAGATAAACTTTATATTCCAATTTAGATTGCTATTAAGAGGACTATTAAAAGCTTAAAGTTTTAAACTTCTAATATTAATCTGAACTGAATAGGTTATAACAAACTCTTCCACTCATTAAGTTATTGTTTAGCTGGCACCTGTTACTAATCCATACATTTGGGTATGTTAGAATAGCAGATAGTTGACCATCAGCTGTTGATTATGACGCAAATAAGATCCAATTATGTTAATGAAATATACAAACAAATAAACAATTAGAACATGTACACATCAACTTCTATAAGGAGAAAACATTATATACACCATGTATTAGATTAAACCAATCAAGAAATTATAAACACTTAAAGAATCTATAGAAAAAATCCTAAGAAGATAACATTATTGGTCCAGAATGAAACCCAATCACAGATTGTTCAAAGCCTAAGTGGAAGTAAAACATCCAAATCATTTTTATGATGAAGATGAATATACATATAAATTATGTATAATCGAGTCACATTAAAGCATCATAAACACAAAAAGGTCACAAACCACCTTGTAAATCACAAGTCAAAACCAATAACATACCCAAATAAATGAAATTGTTACCTAAATTCATGAACGGCAAACACAAAACAACCAACTTGCTTTCACCATTGCTATTATCTCAAGATGCAGTAACTCCATCTACTGATAAAAGTAATTAGAATAAATTAGAAAAAATTAAAAAATAAAAAGAAAGAACACAAGGAGGAGACGATTGTAACATGAAAAAGATAATTTAACAAAAACCATGAAAGAATCATCATAATCATCTACCACTCGAAATCACAGTTGGTAATCTTAAATTTCGAAGAATAAACTTTACCTTTAAAACTCAATGGAATCTTCAAATCACAGTAAAATTTGGGCGTAAATTTGGGGAATTTCGAAAACCAGACTTTGAATCTGATCTTCAATCTCAACTTCAAATAAATTTTAGAATCATCACCACTCTTCTCTGAACTCACGTTATTCTCCTTCTTATGCCCAACAATAAAAACCCTGAACTTCCTTCGTCGCAAAACTCCGGCCGTGATTCATCGCGTTCGCGTCGATCTTATCATAGGAGATCGGCAACCGAGGGTTAGGGTTCCGGGAAGTCATGGATTCTGGGAACATTTGGCTAGAAGACGAGCACATCGATAGGAAGAAGGAAAAGTATGTGGATGAAAGTATGAAACTATAAAAGGATGTTTCAAAATTTTGACTTTATCTTTCTAGTCAATACATTTTTAGATTATTCCGGTTCATTAACAAAAAAATAGGATATTTATTAATTTTTTGTTATTTAAATTTAATAATAAAAATTAAAATTGAAGATAGATTTAATAGGTGATTAACATGTGTCAATTTTAATGTAAAAATTAATATGGGATTGACACATGTCAAAATGAAGGTGATGATTGATGTAGTGATGACAAGTAATCAAAAAAATTTTGGTTTATTATAAAAGTATAGATGCCACTTGTTTAATGCTATCAATGATATGTTAGTTTGATATATTACCTACTTGTTACCAAGGAAATCAAAGCTGCAACATCGTCCTTTGGGTGACGTTGAAACTTTCATCTTCTTAAGCAAGTTGTTACCAACAAAGAGAAAAAACACTTACCCATCAAAATGACGTATTTTGATTATATCTCATAAAAAAATTATTTTTTGTCACTACATTTACTCCATTAATTTTGCACATATAGAAAAAAATAAATCTCATTAAAATATTTTTTTTTTCTTTCCTATTCTCACTCCATTAATGTTTCTTTCTTTTTTTTAACGTGCAACATTAGTGGAGTAAAAATAGAAGCAAAAATTATTTTTTTTGATAATATTTGATTAAAATTATGTCGTTTTGATGGGTTTACACCTAAGTTAGGGCTTACCCACAACAAATTTACATTTCCCTATATAAGAGAAAGATAAAATAAAACTCACTCTCAATAAGAAAACCATGAAACCATGTAAAAATCATGTAAACAAATTTTTTTTTTTAATTTTTTTACAGGTTTGTAACATTATTTGGCACATTTTTATTAAAAAAATATAAAAAGCGCCAAGAAAATATTTAAAATTTTTTTTTTCTCGGCGTTCTTATTTATTTTTTTTTTATAAAAATGTGTCAAATAATGTTATAAACCTGTAAAAAAAATTCAAAAAAAAAACATTTTTTTTACATAATTTTTACATGGTTTTCTCATTGAGAATGGGTTTTCAAAATATCCCTACCCTACCTATATTTATATATATATGAAAGAATATATTTCTAAACCCCAAACTCGGCCCAAAAGAACTCCAATTGAACTCATTCTAACGATGATGGAACCGTATCGTCGAATCTACAATATTAACTTACAGGTTTTAGCATTAATTTAACTATAAAGTTTAGGTTTTTTGCCTTGGTTTTTAACTTTTAAGTTTTGTCTTTAGGCTTTAATGTTTTGTTCTAAAGTTTGCGGTTTAGTATTACGATTTCTGGTTTGGGTTTTAGGTTCGAATAGCCAACTCCAATGATGTGAAAACGAGTTTGTTCGAAGTTTGTTTGGGTCGATTTTCAAGATTAAATATTCTTTGTAGCCTTTTTATGCAAAATAGATTATTTAGAGTAACCTCATCTTATATATAGATTGAAAGAACCTAAGATTGTTAATTTCGTTTTATTTATGTTAATTAAACAAAAAACCTAAAAGACATCGAACCAGAACAAAGAGACCAAAGTGCCTTTGGTCTTAAAAAAACCTTTATAAGATAATCGAAATAGACATCAAATCAGTTGCCTTATTGTTTTATATTTGTATTGGTCAAAACTATCGTTCAAATTTAAGAATCATGATGTTACAATTTGATAACGAGCTGGTCTCTCTCCGTACAAGCGAACAGCAAAAGCAAAAACAAAAAGCGAAACGGTAACTTAGCACCGCCACCACCGCCGGCCGCCACTAGCGCCACCACCCCCGCCGGCCGGCCGACATCCTTCTCTCTTTTCTCTTCGCACGACTACGGTAACTCTCTACCCCTCTCTCTCTCACCGCTTCTCTTCCTCTCTCCTCTCTCCTCTCTCTGCCTTCTGTCTCTCTCCTCTCGCCGCCCTCTCCCATCTTCGAACCCATCTTTAGCCGGCCGGCTGGGAAAGCATACCAGACCCCAAATTTCGCTGAAGAGCTCCTTAAACCCAAACCCTAACACTGCAACCATAAACCAGCCGGTCAATCATTGAACCACCATCGCTGCAACTGAAAACCACCACAAACCATTCCCACTGCAACCACTGAAACGACCTACACCCCCCTCCACCGCTGCAGTCAAAATCGGACCACCACCACAGCTCGCAAACTTCAGTGCAGCACACCAAACCTTGCCTCTCCTTTCTGTGTTGCCCCACCCCACTGCACACGCCTTTTTTTTCTTTGCTTTCCTCTGCTGCTTGGGACTTTTTGCAGGTTAAACGAGAAGACACAGACGGTAAAGGATCAGAGATCACGCTTCGATTGGGGGAACCGGCTGTGAGATTGTTCCTATCCCTTTCCCTCTATAATCTGGTTTAGTTTATTTTCTGATCACTATAGAGGAAGTGACTATTGTCTATGTATTTGTGAGCTCTGTTGAATATTATTGCTTTATTGTTTTGTTGGATTGGCGGTATCGTTTTGTATGCATTGGGAGTTTCTGGGCTGGTAGGGTGACCTTGGGATATACGCTGTGTGCTGATTCGGTTTCTTGTACAAGTAGTTCTTTATTGTTGACCTTTTTGTGTGCATTATTGACTCTTCTTGTGACTTGTATCTCTGATCTTTGATATTGGACTTGGCAACATAGACGGGAGAGCACAGTATGATACTCTGAGATCATGTCCAGGGAGGAGAGGTGCGGGTAGAGGGAATATTAGGACGGGTGAGATTTTGCGCATAGGATCATGGAACATCGGAACCCTTACTGGAAGAGTTTTGGAACTGGTGGATGCACTCAGAAGGCGCAAAGTCAAAGTGGCATGCCTGCAGGAGACAAGGTGGAAGGGAACAAAAGGAGCAGAATATAATGGATACAAGTTGTGGCACTCAGGATCTAATGGAGTAAAGAATGGAGTGGGATTCTTAGTTAGTAGAGAACTTCAGGACCAGGTGGTGGAAGTAAGAAGATACAATGACAGGATCATGATGCTGAGGATGGTGATAGGGGAGGAGGCGATTGCAGTGGTGAGTGCCTATGCACCACATGTTGGGTTGGGAGAGAATGAAAGGAGAGAGTTTTGGGATGGCATGGATGAAGTAATGAGAAACATCCCAAGAGATGAGAAGGTCTGCATAGGAGGAGACTTCAATGGACACATTGGGAAGAAGGAAGACGGGTTCCCCATGGCACATGGGGGTTTCGGTTTCGGATCCCGAAATGAGAGTGGGGTCACTCTTTTAGAATTTGCGGTGGCTCATGACCTGGGCATCATAAACTCGTTTTTTAAGAAGAGAGACTCACATTTGATCACGTTCAGCAGTGGAGGACGTGACACCCAGATTGACTACCTTATGATGAGAAGAAACGACCGTGGCAGGTGGTGGGACTGCAAGGTATTTCCGGGAGAAACGGTGGTGTCGCAACACAAACTCTTGGTAATGGATATTGTTATGCGGAAGAGGCTAGTAGATGAGAAGAAGAAGAACCCTCAGATTAAGTGGGGTGCTCTGAAGGGGGACAAGGTAGAGGTGTTCAGTAACAAGGTTCTAGAAGGGAGACATATCAGCATATGCGAAGACACAAATCAGTTATGGGATGAAATGGCCGAAAAGGTGACTAGAGCGGCAAAGGAGACACTTGGGATGACAACAGGTTACAAAAAAGGGCAGAAGGAGTCGTGGTGGTGGAACGAAGAAGTGCAGCTCAAGGTTAGAGAAAAGCAACAAAGGTTCAGGGAGTTTGCTAGTTGTAAGGAAACCACAGAGAGGGCATGACTGAAGACTAGATACAAAGAGGCCAAGCGTGAGGCAAAGAAGACGGTTTCAGAAGCAAAAACCAAAGCTTACATAGAGATGTATAAAAGCCTTGAAACTAAAGAGGGAGAACATGACATGTTCAAGATCGCAAAGGCTAGGGAGAGAAAGAGACAGGACCTGGGAGTGGTGAAATTCATAAAGGGTGAGGATGGACGTGTTTTAGTAAAAGAGAATGAAATTAAAGACAGATGGCAGACATATTTTCATGACCTATTCAACAAGAGAAACTATCAAGAAGAAGATGGAGGGAACACCGGGAACACGGGAACAGCTAGAAACAACTGTTATTGTAGACGTATCACCAAAGAAGAGGTTCTTATAGCTCTCAAGAGGATGGGAAGGAGAAAGGCGGTGGGACCTGACGATATTCCAATTGAGGTATGGAGATGTTTGGGGGACGAAGGATTGGGATGGTTGACATTGTTGTTCAACACTATACTCAAAACTGGTAAAATGCCAAACCAATGGAGAAGTAGTATTTTAATTCCCCTATACAAGAACAAGGGAGACGCCCAGTGTTGCGAAAATTACAGGGGGATCAAGCTGCTGAGTCATACTATGAAACTTTGGGAAAGGGTAATCGAGACAAGATTGAGAAGAGAAACCCAAGTTACGGCAAATCAATTTGGATTTATGCCAGGAAGATCGACAACGGAGGCGATACACATTTTGCGGCGATTAATGGAGAAATATAGGGAGAAGAGAAAGGACTTGCATATGGTATTCATCGATCTTGAGAAGGCGTACGACAGCGTACCAAGACAGGTGATTTGGGATAGCTTGGAGAGTAGAGGTATTCCCCAGAGGTATATTGAGGTCATCAAAGATACCTATGCAGATGCTAAAACTAGTGTCAGAGCACCGGGGGGAGACACAGACTTCTTCCCAGTGGAGGTGGGACTACACCAAGGATCAGCATTAAGTCCCTTCCTTTTTGCGGTTATCCTAGATGAACTGTCGAGGTATATCCAGGCGCATATCCCTTGGTGTATGCTTTTCGCGGATGACATTGTCTTAGTGGCAGAAACAAAAGAGGAGCTAAATGTTCGATTAGAAGAGTGGCGAACCGCTTTAGAGCAAAGAGGCTTGCGCATAAGTAGGACAAAAACGGAGTACCTACATTGTCAGTTTGGCGGAGCAAACGTGGAAGATGAAGATGATCATGTGACTATTGGAGGCCAAGAGGTGCCAAGGACGACAAAGTTCAAGTACCTAGGATCGTTTATACAAGGCGATGGGGACATTGACAGTGACATAGCGCATCAAGTCCAGGCAGGTTGGAAAAAGTGGAGAGCAGCAACGAGCATCATATGTGACAAGAAGATTCCAGAAAAACTTAAAGGTAAATTTTATAGAGCGGCGATCAGACCAGCAATGATGTACGGCACATATTGTTGGCCGATTAAGAAGAACCAAGCAAGAAAGCTTGAGACAGCAGAGATGAGGATGCTGAGATGGATGTGCGGTCACACAAGGCTTGATCGGAAAAGGAACGAAGTCTTCCGGGAAAGATTACAGGTGGCAAACATCTCGGACAAGGTCAGGGAAAGAAGATTGAGATGGTTTGGGCATGTGAGGAGAAGAAGCCAGTCGGCACCTGTTCGGAAAGTAGAACTTCTCATCGTGGAGGGTAAAAGGGGAAGGGGTAGACCAAGGTTGACATGGGATGAGCAGATTCGACAGGATTTAACAGAGCTACACCTCTCTGAGGACATGATCTATGATAGGAGTACGTGGAGGCGAAGAATAAAGGTGCAAGATACATAGAGCCTTTTCTAGGGATCGTGGTTGTTGCTATTTCTTTGCTAGTTTGGGATATATGATATGAGTCTATATGGGTTATATGCATGCTTGCGGGTTGGGGTTGTGGGTTAAATCTTTGCTGTTCTTGGGATTTAAGATAGGAGATTATATGTGATATATGCATGCTTGCGGGATGGGGGTATGTTTGTTTGTGTATGATAATGCATGCTTGTTTTGTTTGGTTGCTTAAATGTCATAATGGGTTATAGGATAGGAGATTATATGTGTTATATGCATGCTTGCGGGATGGGGGTATGTTTGTTTGTGTATGATACTTCATGCTTGTTTTTGTTTGATTTGCTTTAATGTCATAATGGGTTATGGGTTTGGCTTCTTTTGTTTTAGTCTGGCTCGATGACCTATGTGGTTAGTGCTTAACTGCTTACCTGCTTATATGTTTAAGTTTAAAACGTTAGTGCTTTATCTGTATGCTTTACGCTCCTACTTTTCGTTACATGTTTAGAAAAAAAAAAATTTCGGGTTTTCTGAGCCAGGGGACTCTAACGAAGCAGCCTCTCTATTCTACTTGTAGATAGGGGTAAGGTGTGTCTTTATCTTTTCCCTCCCAGACCCCACTTTAAGTGGGATTTTTTTACAGGGTACGCTTGTTGTTGTATATAATTTGATATAAAATTTTGAAATTAGATTTTACCGGTCCGACATGTCAGTTTAAAAAGTGATTTCTCTAATTTTGTTGAGAAACTATCTAAATATTTCAGTCGATCCTAACTCGTTTGAAACGACTGATTTTTTTAACGACTTGATACGAGTGGCTTATTCAGGAAAATTTTTCAGTGTGTTCAATATTTTCTAACAATTCAATTAAGTAGAACCGTACATAAAAATTTTCGGATTGGTTTGACGGTTCAGGTCGTAAGGTTCATCATGTAACAAGAGTGTTAACTCAACAATTAAAAAAACCATTGTCATTAAAAGAACTTGAATGTGCGGAGTAAACAATCGTTTAAGATTTATGAGCTCTAAACCAAGTGAAGATCAAGGGGGCAACACATGTTGCGGGGCCCAAAAGGGCATTGGTCAAAAGGGCAGTGTCTATTGTAGGGTTTGGGCCTTGGGGCAACGCCTCGAAACTTAAACGGAATTTTCTAAGCTTATATGATATAACTTGACTTGTGAATTTAATCGATGATGTCAAAAACTCTTTGGATTGTCCCAAATCATATTTTTGATACTTGCAATTATTGATTATCAATAATTTTCTAATAAAGATCATTTATCATATTCAAGTGGGTAATCAACTTATTAATGATTCACTTTTGGAAATATTATTAGGTGTAGTTTACCTTTTAAAACTTTTGAAAAAGAAAACTATATTAAACCTAGGGGTGTTCACGGTCCGGTTTCAAACCGTAAAACCACCCAAACCGGTCATCGGTTTGGTTTCACGGTCGGTTTTTTCCCAAAAATTTGGTCGGTCGGTTTCAAAAGCTCAAAACCGTAATAAACGGTTTACGGTTTTCGTCAAAAACCGGTTGTAGAAAACCGGACCGGACTGTACGTGTTTGTGTATATACAAATATAGAAATATGTATATACATGTCTATATACGTGTGTATAGATTTAATTTATGATTTATCCGTCATTCAAAAAATACACTTGAACTTGGTGTAATTAGTTCGCTTTAAACTATAAAAGGTTTGGTTTGATTCGATTTTATGTTTAACGGGATCAAAAGCCAAACCGTAAACCAAACCGGAACCAAACCGTTGATAACGGTTCGGTTTGGTTCGGCTTTATTTTGAACGATTCGGTTTTGGTTTTTATTATTCAAAACCCGTTGTTAATGGTTTGATTTATGGTTCCACCTAAAAACCGTAAAAACTTGACTGCAAACACCCCTAGTTAAACCTTTGAAACGGAGTTTCCGTGAATCCACTTCCAGTAAGAGTCTAGACCCCTATGGATACGACGACCCCTTTTTAATTTTTTTTTTTAGTTTTCAAATAAAAGGAGGGAGTCCAGCTATCAGCCAGGTGGACATCACCCGGATGGTTGATATTCAAAGACGGTTGATTTCACCATTTTTAATTGAAACAAAGATTCTTATCAACCAAGATTTGCACAAATCTGCATTTACAGATCTTCCCCTTCCTCCTCCCCTTCCGTCATCCAACCCCCATCAAACCCCAAACACAAAGTTATCAAATTCAAATTTTATCCGCCCCAAAACATATAAGGGTCGTCGAATTTCGATTTGTGTTTCCTGTTTGGGGGAAGTATTCGCGTACATGCAAATATCCCCCAAATGGGTATTTTAAGCTCGAAACACAGAGTTTCCGACAAAAACATAGAAATCACGGTTGCCGTTAAACGTAATATCAATAATAATGATAAGGCCATAGCAAAATCATGGAAGAATCATCATCATAATCATAATGCGGGTGGTAAGAAATCGGCCTTCTTCGCGTTTTACCCGGGAAGCCCGGGTAAGTATTTGTTTCCGAAGAAGTCTAATGCGTCTCCGAAGCGGTTTTTCCGTCGGGCGTTTGCGCCGCTGTCTCCGGCGCAGCACATGAAGGGGGTTCTGGCACGACGGACGGCGAAGGGTGGCGGGGAAGAAAAGTTGAATCGGAGTTTTGGGTTTTCGAAGCATATTGGGCATAAGTATGTGATTGGGGAGGAGGTTGGCAAAGGCCATTTTGGGCATACTTGTAGAGCCAGGTGCAAGAAAGGTGAATTTAAAGGTCAACAATTTGCTGTCAAGATTATTTCAAAGTCAAAGGTTTCTTAACTTTTTATTTTCTTGTTTTATTCATATTTATATATATTTTTTCTTAATTTTATCCATTTATTTTTCAATACTAACACACCCTCTTTAAAATATACTTCTTCGTAACTAAAAATTGAATCCATTTGATCAGATGACAACAGCCATTGCTATTGAGGATGTTCATCGGGAGGTAAAGATACTAAGAGCTTTGACTGGGCATAACAATCTAATTAACTTTTATGATGCATACGAGGACCATGATTATGTCTACCTCGTTATGGAGTAAGTCTTGGATTGATACTCACTTTTTATTAAATTATTTTTGCATATTTTAATTTATGTCTTAAATCTTCATACTTAGGTTATGTGAAGGAGGAGTGCTTTTAGATAGAATACTTTCAAGGTTAGCAAATCTGCTGCTATTATTTTTTTTGAAGTTGCTATGTTTTTTTTTCATTTTTATTTAAAAATCACATATTGTATAGGGGCGGAAAATACGCAGAATGCGATGCAAAGGGTGTATTGATACAGATGTTGAGTGTTATCGCGTTTTGTCATCTTCAAGGAGTGGTTCATCGGGACTTAAAGCCTGAGGTGAGATGTGTAACAATGTCTAACATGTTATTGATTGAGTTAACTTGTTAAGCTCTTTTAACCATGTCTAACCTGTGGATCAGAACTTCTTATTTGCCTCGAAAGACAACGACGCAGAATTGAAGGCCATAGATTTCGGTTTGTCGGACTTTGTGTGCCCAGGTAAGCTGTTACTTCACCTAGACCACCCGCGTCACTGTTACATAGTACTTGATACTTTGTGTTTTTTTTAGGCTAGAAACTTAGTTCTATTAGTGACTCCTGTTCAAACATTATCTTTTCGCAGAAAAAGAGTTGGATGACATTGTTGGTAGCGCATACTATGTAGCTCCTGAGGTTCTACAAAGGTCATATAGTACAAAAGCTGATGTATGGAGCATTGGCGTTATAGCTTATGTTCTGTTGTGTGGCAACCGTCCCTTTTGGGGTCGAACCGAGTCTGGGATATTTCGGTCTGTACTAAAAAATGAACCGAATTTCGATGAAGCCTTGTGGTCCGACTTGTCATTTGAGGCCAAAGATTTTGTCAAAACCTTGTTGAATAAGGATCCTAGGAAAAGGTTAACAGCTGCCCAAGCATTATGTAAGCTTCTATGATGTTTTAATGTTGTCAATTAACCAATGTTTTCTCTTTTGAAAAGTCAAGCAATTGGATCTTAAATTATTAAACACGTTGCAGGTCATCCATGGCTTAGAAATGGCAATGAAGTGAAAACCCCATTTGATATTTCAATTCTGAAGTTTGTGAAACGCTACATCTGTTCATCGAATCTGCGTAAAGCTGCTTTACGGGTACGATTTTTTAAGCTTTTTTACACGACGAACCGTTAGTAGATTTATGATAACAGGCATAACACAAAGTTATGCTTCCTAATTAACATCAGTTTTTTTCTTTCCAATCTGCAGGCTCTATCAAAAACCCTAATTTTTGATGAATTAGTCTACTTGAAGGAACAATTTTCATTGCTAGAACCAACCAAAAACGGATTCATAAGTATCGAAAATTTAAGCACGGTCGGTAGCTAACACAATTTATTTTTGTCTTTAGATACCATTTATGTCATGTGTTAATTGTTTGCTTGTTGCCTGTGGATCAGGTCTTGATGAAATACACCACAGATGCAATGAAGGATTCTGGTGTCCATGATTTCCTAGAGTCTGTATGTATCATTTCAACATCATTCTAATATGTATATATGGTTGTGGATATTAGAGAATTGACCATTTTACCATTGGTCTTCTTGTAGGTTTACATATTGCAATATAGGAAGATGGACTTTCAAGAGTTCTGTGCAGCCACAATTCGTGTCGATCAACTCGAGGGTCTTGATCGATGGGATCGACAAACTCACGACGCCTACGAAATATTTGAGAAAGACGGTAACAGATCCATCGTGGTTGAAGAACTAGCTTCTGTAAGTTCAATGCTATTTATGCCAACTAAACAGAGTTCACCACCATAATTTCCTAATATTTCCCTTGCGGCCTTGCCAAATGCCAATCATGAATTTTTGTGGGCCTATTTTCTCAGGAACTGGGCCTCGGCCCAGCCATTCCGGTCCGTGATGTCTTGGATGATTTGGTTCGACAGAGTGATGGAAACCTCACTTATCTTGGATTCGTGAAGGTGTTGCATGGTACCAAGATCAATAACTCATCCCAAGATCAATAACACAGTCTAGAGTTTGGAAGTTTGAACAGTGTGTTCCTGTATAGACGGGGTTTTGGTATGTAGAACCGGTTAAACACTCATCGAATTGTAAATCCTACCACTTGTACATTTTTATAAAACTTACTTTATATATATGTATATGTATATGTAAAGTGATTTATAGCAACAAGTTGAGTTTAAAAGTTAGCTTTTGATTGTACATATCGTCAAGGTATCTAAGTTTTTTTTTTTTTTTTTTCAAACTTAGGCGGTATTTCATGCAGGGGCGGATCCAAATATCCAATGCTTTGAGATGGGGTTAACGTAAACCCTTCGTGTTTTGAAGATTTAGTAGATTTTTTTTTTTTGTTTTCGAAAGGCTTAAGGTAGTTATGAATTGTCCGTATATGCTTGGACCACCAGGGGCCCTGCCCCTAGGACCTTGCAAGGAGGCGTGCTTGCTCTGAAGCTTAGAAATCTTAAACGGATGTACATTTAACACTTTGAACTCTTTAATAACGATATTTTTTTAATTATTGACTTGATGACGATTATAATATTTTCCCGAATCGTCAAACCTATCACGAAATTCTTTTGTCTGGTTTTAAATTGAATCAGGTAAACCTGCTAAAAAAATTTCCTTAATCACCACCACTGATTTTACGTGATTTCAGCGTTGGGAAAATATTATAATCGAGGATTGAGACCATGGATTGGTGGAAAGTGGATTCCTATATTCCATGATAGGTACCTTAGATAAAAACAAATTTATATATTTTTTAATTGACAAAAAATTCGTTAATGAAAAATACTTAAATTTGTTGTATGATTCTTACATTATGTTTGTGAGAGAAAATATATAAAAAATGAAAGAAAATGAAAATCTTTATTTTTAGATAAAGAGGAAAAACTAAATAATTTTGCGTAGTTTTTCTTTTAATTTCTTTTTTTCTTTCATTAGTAAACATGAAACACAACATTTTTTTAATTTCTTTTCATTTTTTTGTTAAATAAAACTCTTTTCTCAAGGCGTTAAATTTCTATTAATTTGCTAGCTAAAATCGCAACAGACTCGGGCCGTGTTTGGATTGCTTATTTAACTTTGAAAAGACTTTTTGTCAAAAATGATTATTAACTTGTAACTTTTTGAAATGAAGTGTAAAAAATGTGTTTAAATCAACTTTTCCAAAATAAATTTTTAAAATGATCAAAAATGACATTTTTTTATTGACACCATTTTAAGGTTATTAGGTAAAGGGTAAAGAATGTGGTAGATTTGTAATGTTATGTCAATAAGTCATAATTCATTTTGAAAAGTTAGAATTTTTTTTGAAAAACAACTTATTACCCTTTAAAAAAAGTCATTTCTAAGTTTTTTTAAGTTTGGCAAACAACTTATTAACTTGTTGGCTTTTTGAAAAAACAAATAAGTCAATAGGTTATTTTTAGATGAAAAAACCAATAAGGCATTGCCTCAATAGTACCACAAGATTATTCCAAATAGGAGGTTTTGGGTTCAAAACTCTCACGCAGCGAAATAGGGTCTGAGGGGGGTCTGGGGTTTTCTCAATAGGGTTTCCTCCTAGGGTGGTTGTAGTGGCTCATGTGAGGTCCAGATAGACCTTGGTGACATGGTCTGTAAACAGTGGGCTTACACAATTGACAACTTCGCCGTTCAAACAAAAAAAAAAACATAAAAGCCCAAACAAGACCTCAATTGTAAGACCGTGGGGTGTGCCACTTGACCGGGCGTGGTTGGGGCGTGGAGGGGCATGGCACACCGCCCCCTAGGGGCGTGAGAGGGGCGTGGGTTCCTCGGCGTGACTCGAGCAACGGGCGTGAGGGGAGAACTATCCGTTGATTGTAGCCGTTGGGAAGGAAAAGGACAAAAAAAAAAAAATTCTTACCTATTTAAACCATTCACATATTAAACCCAAAAAAATATTTCCCATTTAACATTCAACACAAAAAAAATACCCATTCTTCCCATTTCAAACTTTCTTAACCAAAAAAATAATTTTCATGGATCCCAACCAAAACCCAAATTACTATAACCCAAACACTCCACCTAACCGAAACCCTAACACGCCACCTCCGAATTGGGTCTTTAGCCCTTCTCCAATAAATCCTTTTTTCGATTCAAACTGTTATCGACCCAATTTTGATTCAAGCCCACAACAAGGATTTTATACATTCGCCGATTATGGTTCGAGTCAACAACCGCACGGGTTTGGACAATTATCTCAGGATGAAGTTGTACCCGAGACCCAACCCACTACAAATGCCGGTCCAAGCACGCAACCAAAACAAAGGCGTAGACACAGAAGGAAACAAGCTGCGGATACCGAACCTGCTGTGGGAGGTTCATCCCGTATAGAAAATGGACTACGAAGGAAGAGTTTCAACTTACAAAAGCTTGGATCGATGTGTCGGAAGATCCAATTGTTGGTCGTAACAAAAAAGGACCGGACTTTTGGAGTAAAATCCGAAATCAATTTTTTCAAGCCATGGGTCGTGGGGAATATCGTACAAACGATATGCTCTCTAGCAAATGGCGTGATATGAACCTAAATGTTAGAAAGTTCAACGGGATTTATTCCCAGAAATGGCAAACTCGTCGGAGCGGCCAAAACGACGCGATGATCGAGCTCGAAGCGGAAGATCAGTACCGGGAAGAGTTTAACGCCCACTTCTCGCTTCAACGGAGTTGGGAGCTTATGAGGAAATGTCCGAACTGGATTCGACTCGAGACTGTACAATCGTCGGCCTCAAAACGATCAAAAGCATCGTCAACCGATAGCCCCGGCACGTCGGATGCTTGAGTGAATATAAATCTAAACGATCTCGACGAAGAAGAAGAAGACGACGACAACGAGATAGAGGATTTGACTCATCCGACCGGGAGAGATCGCGAAAAAACCGACCGAGCAAGGGCGAGACGAGGCTCTTCATCTCAAACGACCCCGGATTATAACCAAGGAATAGAACACTTATCTCAACGAATCGGTGACTTTAACGAATTAAAACGGGAACGTCAACGGTTGGTAGAGTTACAACTTCTATTCACCAACACCGACCACTTAACCGGGCTCCACCGCGAAATTGCCGAGCGGGAGAAGGATAAAATTCGTAATAAATATAGAGATAATTAATTTGTATTTTTTTATTAATTTGTAATTTTTTTTATTAATTTTTTTTATTAGTTTGTATTTTTTTTATTAGTTTGTATTTTTTTATTAATTTTTTTTATTAGTTTGTATTTTTTTTATTAATTTGTAATTTGTTTTTATTAAATTATATCTCAATTTTATTTAAAAAGGAATGATGACGTGGAGTGAGTGGGTAATGGGGCATTTCCACCAAAATGGTGGGGTGAGTGGTTGTGGTGAGTGCTTATGTGGCGCCTACGTGGCGCATACGTGGAGTGATTGGGTAACCTGGCACACCCAATAGTCTAATTAGGTGAGAATTTACAATAATCCGCAATCCAAGGCAAAGCATCTCGTTTCGATTCGGAAGAATCAACAATCCTATCCAATATGACTCACTTGATTAATTTTGCGGTATGAATTTGCAAATAACTTCTAAATAATAACAACGACTCAAACTAAAAAAAAAATCGAAAATAAAATGATGAATGGAACGAGAAGCTTCTGGACACATCATTGCTTAATTCCGTAAAATTTCACAAACAGCAATCCAAGCAACAGTGAGTTGCAAGCTGTAGGAGAATTTGATTAGATCCATGGAGTGATCATGATGATTTTCGAAATCGAAAATCTAACAGAGGCCACAAAACAAGTAGTCCAACAAGGTCTCGGTGCAATCGTAGACGCACGAACAACTGGAAACGATCCAGAAATCATTTAAAAAAATGAAATGAAATTAAATGAATAACCGATGAATCGATAATAATCGAACATCGAAACAATCAAACAAATGAAAATATTATGATGAGGCATAAAGAGTTACCAGGTATCAACGATAGTATCTTGTTCATCGCCTTGAGGAGGATTGTTGCTGGCTTCGGTATCCATGGCTTCCACCTGAGGTGCTTCCATCTTGCAGAGAATTGTGTGTGAAAGTGAAGAAGCAAAGTGTTGATTTTGAGTGGTGGGGATTTTTGATGAGTGGCTGCAAATTGGAAAAAAAAATGTAAAGTCAATGCTTTTTTAGTTGAAAGCCGAAGTTGCTAGTTAGGTTGCATTTTGGAAACTAGTAGTCTAGTGCTATTATTTTTTATTTTATTTCCCGTGTTCCTATAAGATCACTCGGAGTGGACAACGGGAAGAGCATGGGGAGAATATCACCGAACTGGGGTCGGCCGGTAACTCCGCGCCCCCGGTTTCGGTGTGGGGAAGCCGATTGTTGCCGACCTTGGGAATCAAATATATACCCGTTGCAAAAAACGACCGTTAGTATATAAAAAAAATACATTTTCCAACTCTTAATCCTATTTAAACAACAAGAAATCTCAAACTTTTCTCTCATCTTCTACATTCTATACACAAAATTTATAAAATTTTGAAGCAAAATGGAAGGGGCTTCATCACGTGATGGGTCGTCAAGCAAAAAATTTAGAAAACCACGTCCAAAAAATATAAAAACGCCTCAAATGAACTCGTTTAACACATCCGGGTATCGTCCACAAATGCCATCTCCGAATCAACCCAACTTCTACTACGAGCAAATGAACCCGTCTCAATATTTTCAATATTCACCGGGTACTTAACAACAATTCTCATTTTTTTGGTACTCTTTTTTAATTTTTAATTTAATGAATCTTTTAATTTTATTATTATTATTATTATTTATTGTTAAAATAATTAATTAAAGAGTAAATTACACAAAAGGTCCTTTATGTATATATAAAATTTCAAATTTCATCCTTAAACTTTAATAATTACGCCAGACGTTCTTTATCTTAGTGTTTTGTAACAATTAAGTCCTTTTCCACTAACTGAAGTTAAATTTTCTGTTAACTTTTTTAAAATGACAATTTTGCCCTTATGACTAAAGGATGAAATATGAAATTATATATATAGTTAAAGGACGTTTTTTGTACTTTACCAAATTTATAATTTTTGTTATTTTTTTTAATTCTTTTATTTTATTTTTTCTCTTAGATTTTTTTATTTAATATTATATTTTATAAATTAGTAATAATTTTATCATTTTATTATATTATAATTATAATTATAATTTTATTTTTATGTTTTTGTTTATAAATATTTTTTTGCCTGTTTAGTTTATTTATTATTTTTTCTATTTATCATTATACTTCTCACAAATTAATTTAGCAATTTATTATAAAATCTTTTACCTATGATTTATTATCTATAAGTAATAAAAAATGAAAAATTATTTTGTATCATTTCGGTTAACCAATTGACTAAAGATTAGGGGTGTTCACGTTCCGGTCTTTACGATTTTTAGGTGAACCATAAAGTCATAAACCAAGCCATTAATAAAGTTTTTCGTATACTTAAATCTAAATTGAACCGTTAAAAATAAAAACCAAGCCGTTAAAATCTAAACCGAACCGTTAAAAATAAAACCGAATCAAATCGTTATCAACGGTTAGGTTTTCATTTTAAAATGATACAAGACCAATAATTGTTGAATCAACCGAATCAACTTGTGTATGATTATATGGGGCGTATAGGTTCTATAGAAGGTGTATACGAGACCAATAATTGTTGAATCAATGACTATAAGTGACCTATACGAAGCGTATAAAGACGGTAAGATGTTAAAATAAAAAGTTTGATGTGTAAATAATCATTTCTTATAAAAATTAGAGTCCAAAGGTTCAAAATAAACCTTTGAAAATTATTTCACTTCTAGAAACAACAATTGTTCCATCATATGACCAACGATCTAAGATGAAATAAAAAAATTAATATTACTATTATCATTACCTTTCATATTAATTTCTTTAATTTGGTTTTTAATTCGGAGAACATTAAAACCCATAGATCAAACTAAACACAAAGATAAGCCCAATGTGTTCTAATGCCAATACTCCAATAGTCCAATAGTAGAAGTATGCTCCAGATGTGCTCATCACTCATCTCCACAATACACTGAATATAAAACACATATAAAAACATCACATTAGTATTAATAAAAAAATTGAAATAATAACTCAAAAATTGTGATAGAATAAAAGTAAAAAAACACTAACGCTTAATCTTAAAAAACCAAAATAATATGTACAAATTAAAAGCTAAAAAAGTTTTGGTGAGCAATTTTAAAGTCTCTAAAAGTTGCATATATCTGAAAAAGTCTTTGAATTATATAATATATCTTTGTACTAATAATAAACACATCACTTTGTGAAAATCTTTATATTAGTTTTCTTGCATCTCTCATATCAAACCCATCTCTATCATATTATCTATATAAACAATATTCATTTATGAATAGTGTTTCTCGCAAGATCTCGTGAACAATTGATTTCTCACGATAAATTCATTTTCTCGTGTGATAAATTCATTTTTAGTGATTTTTTCGTGATAAATTCATTTTTAATTATATTTTTCCTGAGAAATTCATTTTCTCGTGTGATAAATTCGTTTTTAGTGATTTTTTCGTGATAAATTCATTTTTAAAGATATTTTTCGTGAGAAATTCATTTTTTTCATGTTTTTTTCGTGATAAATTCATTTTTCGCGAGAAATTCCTTTAGATAAGTCATTCTCAAATTCCTCATAACATGAGAATTGAGAAGTTGTTTTCCCAATTGAGTTCATTCCCCAGTTAAAACGAAGGTGTTAAATTTGAGCGACAACGCGTGAGAAGCGCCATCTAGTTAAATAATAAATTTAAATAGTTATCATAATATTTATATCTTTTCAATTTAAATTAAATAAATTTTGCAAGTAAAAAACATATTTATGGTAAAAAAAAAAGACACTTTATAAATCAAATTATTTTAAAATATTAAAATTTTCTAAAACAATGATTTTTTTTTCTTTGAATATGAAATATTTAACAATGCTCTTCTAGAAAACCAAAGTTTTTATCGCAAAATAAAAATAAATAAATAATAAACAAAATTAACTAAAAAGCAAAATTTTTTAAACAATGAGATACTTATATAAATTACTTTCAAAAATAGTTTTCTAAAAGCGAAATGTTTATAAAAAAATTTAATAGAAAAAAAGTTTAAAATTATATTATTGTTTTATTTCTTAAATTACTTATTTTTAAGTAATTTTAATAATATTTTATTTCAAATTATTGTTTTATCTTCTTTAACTATTTATAATAATAATTTAATATTTTTTATTTAAGTTGTATAATGCATGAGTACAAACCTAAAAATAGTAGCATGTGTATAACTAAAAAATAATAAATCTTTATTCTAACAAAAGAATAGCAAATATAGACACTTGTCATTTCCTCATTAACTTAAAAATATTTTCCCGCCTCTCTCTTCTATTAAATATTAATTATCTTTTATATTAAATATTAATAATAAATCATTTTAAATAATTAAAGTATACAATTAAATATAAATATATAGATCTTTTTATCATAAAAATTAATTAACACTTAATAAATCATAAAAAAATTTCAATTATATAATATCCTAAAATATGATTTTATAATTTTTAATATGTATTATGTTATTTTTAGACATTCAATAGTTATTATTTTATAAACAATTAGTAATATTAAACATACAAATCTTTATAGAAAATTGTTTATAACATGTTATTTATCAAACCCATGTAGTACATGGATTCCTAACCTAGTGTTTTAATAATTTAATTAACGTATACATTATCACTCAAAATGAACCAAAATCATGAAAATGTATACGTTAATTAAACTATTAAAACATGGGTGGATGTGGATTTAGTGGATCAGACTTGTATGATTTGGTGACCTTGATTCCAGAGTAGAGTGCCAACTTTGACTCTTTTATGTCAAACAGTTCAGCAACATTGCTGAGTATCCTACCCCATAAGAAATTAAATCTCGTGAAAAGAAATAGGAAAACTTTAAGTTCTTCCGAATTCAACCACAATTTTTTGTTGTTTAAATAGACAAACTAACTTCACCACATGTATATCAAATAATAATAAATTCATCAAACTTATTACTTTATTAGTTTATTTATACAAAATTATAAATCTATTAAATCTCATGAAAAGAATAAGAAAACTTCAAGTTTTTTGGATTTCATCCAAGACTTTTTGTTGTTTAAATGGACACTCTCATGGCCACATGTATAACAAATAATAATAAATATATTCATCAAACTTATTACTTTATTTATACAGAAATCAAATATTAATAATGAAATCCACATGTTAAAGCATGAGATACAACATTTTTATGCGTGAAAATCTTAACTTTTTTCGCAATTTCTTTTCGCACATATATGTGTGTGTGTTTATTTGATTTGTTAAGCTAGGTGGATCTTTCCCACTGGTTTTGTTGACTTATCTTTAGTTTTCTCTCCCAAAAAGATGCATGCTCGATCCTCTTCGGAGCCCGCTTTTAATTTTATTTTTGTTAATTTTATTCTTTTCCATAGACTTGTACAATGTGTTTGTGGCTACATTTAAGTTCTTTCAAAAAGTGGTTTGCCTCCAACATGAATAGTCGGTAAACGACTACAAACCTGCAGCAACACAAAATAATCTAGTTAGAAATAAAAGTGCAAAACCCTCTAATCGTCGACAACATTTATGTGTAACATACATCCTAACATTACACATGCATCATTAATTCCTATTTTCATAATTTTGGTCAAACATTTATCATTTGTTAATTTCATCATATCAAAGTTTCGGCTTCACTTTAACCGTGCTAATATTTAATTATTAACAACGTCATTTCTGAGAAGTCATACGAGCTTCGGAGCCAATGCAAGTGAAAAAAATAGGCCCTATAAACTTAATAACGTATAATAAAAAATTAATAATACAACAATAATTGTGATAAAATAAATAAATAAATAAAAAGATGATACAAATGTTAAGTGTATATAAAATAAATCAAATATAATAAAAATAAACAAACTATAATGTTAAAGAGCCAATTGATGTGATTTTTATTGGCTTTAAATTTAAATGAGCTAATAGCAATTAGATAATTGATACATGATTTTAAAGACATATAATTGTTTAATAACTTAAAATAAATCAAATATTAATAATAGAATATGCCAAAACTAAAACATTTTCTTTTTAAAACAAGTTATATACTTTTATCATATTATATATATATATATACACACACATGTAATACAATTTTTTATAACCTTTCTATAGCTATGCATTAATGTAAAATTTTGTTTTTTTTTTTGGTTTGGACTAGAGGTGAACGAAAAAACCGGTTTGGGTTTACAAACCGGTATTCCATAGTTCTCAAACCGGTCCAAACCGCCGGTTTGGCATTGGTTCGGGATCTTACCTTTAAAACCGGTTCTTAAACCGACCCAAACCGGTTTCAAACCCCTCCAAACCGGTTTCAAACATATCCAAACCGGTTCCTATAAGTTTGACATCCTCATCTCCCAAACCGGTTCCAAGCCAAACGGTTTTGACCATCCGTAGACCAAACCGGACCGGTTCCTAAACTGAACCGGTTTGGTAAAAAAAACCGATTTGTGCAACCCTAGTTTGGACTCAAAACTTTAAGAAAATTTTAAGATATTTAAATTTAATAAGGAAATTTTATCAAGTTCAGATTAAATTCATTGGCGAAGCTTTTATAGGTACTGGGGCGACCACACCCTCTTTTTCCGCTAAGATTAAATTGGTCTTAATATGATGTTATAATACTTCTTATTTCAACTTTGTCTGGAAAACCCTTTTCACTCCTCTTGGCCTTAACCAAAGGGCAATTTTGTTTTGTTGTTATGGTTTTTGTACTAGCACATATATATATAGAGAAGTGTTAAAATAATAACCCACTCTTAGAGCGATAACCCATTAACTTTGCCAAAACGAAGCCGAATCTTGAATTTTTTTAACATCATTGTAACACAATTAGAACACTATGTTTTTTTATGAGTTTGTGAAAATTCATAACCGTTTAAGATATATCATCGTTGTAAGTTTTTGACTTACAGCACTTAACTGTTTTTGTCAAAAACTTACAACGATGATATCTCTTAAACGGTTATGAATTTTCACAAACTCATAAAAGAACATGGTGTTCTAATTGTGTTACAATGATGTTAAAAAAAATTCAAGATTCGGCTTCGTTTTGGCAAAGTTAATGGGTTATCGCTCTAAGAGTGGGTTATTATTTGATCCCAATCCTATATATATATATATATATATATATATATATATATAGGGAAGGGTATAAAAAATAACCCTCATCTTTTGCTACAACTACATAACCCATTTAAACCAATCATAAACTTACACATAAGCATTACATTAAAATATTAAAAAGGGCATCATAGTCATTTTACCCCTTATAAGTTTCCCCCCTCTTTTTTAAACATTAATAACTTTTTTATAATATATTATTTTTTAAAAAAAATTGCACCATTATATTCGTCTCATTTTTCTCTTTAATTCCGTTATAGTCTCGACTAATTTTTTTTACTTTTTTTAAATGCCCTATATTTACATCATTGTAACGAGGTTAAATATAACAAATTTATTTGAATTTTTTTTAAAAATGATAAATTACAGTGATGTAATTTACATTGACGTAATTTATCGTGATGTAATTTACATTGACGTAATTTATCGTGATGTAATTTACATTGACGTAAAATTCGGTTTCGGTTTTTTCGGTGAATTTGGTTTAAATTACAGTGATGTAATTTACATTGACAACAAATTAGTTTAAATTTTTTTCGAACAATGATAAATTACATCACTATAATTATCATTGCGAGAGAAAAAAATCAAAATAATGTGTTCTATTACATCACTGTAATTTATCATTGTAATTATCATTGTTAGAGAAAAAAAAAATAATGTGTTACGTCACCGTTAATTATGTCATTGTAAATTACTTCATTTTGTGTTACATTACTTTATTTTTTGTTACATTACTGTAATTTACCATTGTTAGAAAAAATTTCTAATTAATTTGTTATCTTTAAGCTCGTTACAATGATGTAAATACATGACATCAAAAAAAAAACTAGTCGAGACTATAACGAAATTAAAGAGAAAAATGAGACGAGTATAATGGTGCAATTTTTTTAAAAAAATAATATAGTATAAAAAAGTTATGAATGTTTAAAAAAATGGGGTAAACTTTACTTAAATAACAAATGTCTTAAATGCCCTTTATATTAAAAAAAAGAAAAAAAAAAGAATCCGACACGTGTCACCATCCTATACACTCACATTTTTAAAGTAACCATTGGATGATGGTTAATGGGTTGTAACAAAAGATGAGGGTTATCAAAAATTCCATGCCCTATATATATATATAGGGAAATGTATAAAAAATAAGCCTCTTTTTTTGCTACAACTACATAACTCATTTCAACAAATAATAAAATTACACATAAATTTTTCATTAAAATATTAAAAATGGCATAATAGTCATTTTACTTTTATAAGTTTCGTCCCCCTCTTTTTTAAACATTAATAACTTTTTTATAATATATTATTTTTTTAAAAAAATTGCACCATTATATTCGTCTCATTTTTCTCTTTAATTCCGTTATAGTCTTAATTAATTTTTTTTACTTTTTTTAGATGCCCTATATTTACATCATTGTAACGAGCTTAAATATAACAAATTTATTTGAAAATTTTTCTAACAATGATAAATTACAGTGATTTAATTTATGTTGACGTAATTTACAGTGATGTAATTTACATTGACGTGAAATTTGGTTTCGGTTTTTTTTCGGTTAATTCGGTTCCGTTCGGTTTTTTCGGTTAATTTGGTTCCGGTTTGGTTTTTTCGGTTAATTCGTTTTCAGTTCGTTTTTTTTTGCTTTTTGTTTATCCCTAGTTTGTAACGAGCCTAAATACAACAAATTAGTTTGAATTTTTTTCGAACAATGATAAATTACATCACTATAATTATCATTGTTAGAGAAAAAAATCAAAATAATGTGTTATATTACATCACTGTAATTTATTATTGTAATTATCATTGTTAGAGAAAAAAAATAAAATAATGTGTTATATTACATCACTTTAATTTATCATTGTTAGAAAAAAATTTAAAATAATGTGCTATATTTATGTTCGTTACATCGATGTAAATAATGGACAATGAGAAAAAAAATTAAAAAACTAGTCAACATTATAACGGGATTAAATAGAAAATTACATCACTGTAAATAATGTGTAACGTAACCGTTAATTATGTCATTGTAAATTATTTCATTTTGTATTATATTAGTTTAATCTAACGTAAATAATGTGTTACGTCACCGTTAATTACATTACTGTAATTTACATTGTTAGAAAAAATTTCTAATTAATTTGTTATCTTTAAGCTCGTTACAATTATGTAAATACATGACATCAAAAAATTAAAAAAAAAATAGTCGAGACTATAGCGAAATTAAAGAAAAAATGAGACGAGTATAATGACGCAATTTTTTTTAAAAAATAATATAGTATAAAAAAGGTATGAATGTTTAAAAAAGGGGGTAAACTTTATATAAATGACAAATGTCTTAAATGCCATTCATATTGAAAAAAAAAGAAATTGACACGTGGCACGATCCTATACACTTACCTTTTTAAAGTAACCATTAGATGATAGTTAATGGGTTGTAACAAAAGATAAATGTTATTAAAAATTGCATCCCCTATATATATATATATATATATATCTATATATATATTTATACTATAATAAAAGAATATTTTTAGGTGACACATGTCATCTCCTAAGTAAATATAAGAAAAGTTTTCTCGCCTCTCTTTCTTAAAAGTATTATTAATTTTTATTAATTAAATTATACAACTAAAAGTTAAAAAGATTATTTTTAGGACATAATGTCACATTATGTTGAAATTTAAAAAAAAATTCATGCCTCTTTCCTAAAAAATATTGATAATTTTTATTAATTAAATTATACAATTAAATATTAATATTTATAAATCTTTATATTAAAATATTTACTAATTTACAAAAAATTAATTAAATATAATATAATTCCAGTTATATCTTATATGCATGTATAATTTTAAAATTATTAAATATATATTATTAATTTTTATTTGGTAGTTTTTAAATGTTCATATTTTTTATTTAATCACTGTTGACATATGTAATATATAAATTTTTATACAAACATTGTTTATAACATATTATATTTATTCAACACATGTAATACATAGGTTTATAGACTAGTATATATATATATATAGGGGAGGGCTTCTAAGAAAACCCTTATTTTTAAGAAAACCAAGAAAACCTATTGTCACACCCCGAGCCAGCGGGGTTGGATCGGAGCCCCCGTCGGGCGGAAGGTTCTCGGGGCGTGATATCGCAGGTGATAATCGTGATGATCAGATTGTTTACATAGCATCAATGTTAAGATTAACTAAAGCACAATAGCATTTAACTAGGATTACAAAGTTAAATTACATTTGACAAAGTTCAGTAATTTAACTAAATAAACCTATCAAAGGAATCATATGTTTCCTATCTTGTATCTGTACAAGATATCAAAAAGTGATTCGTATCCATATCAAAACATGTGCTTCCAAAAGTCTACTAGGTCTGCTAACCAGCATCCTAGTATGCAATCCAAAAGATTAAGTCTACTCCTGTGCATTACCTGAGAAAGCATGTAAGAAAAACAAAGTCAACACAATGGTTGGTGAGTTCATGTGGTTTTAGTATTTGTAAAATAGCTTTTGCAAACCTTTTAGGTAAAACCTTAACCTCATTATTAACACCTGTATCATCCAACTCGGTATGCTTATATATAGGGCATACCCCTGAGTCGAGCCTACGACCCGCCCAGACGCCGTCCCACCACATACTAAGTCGCATAGGACATTGTTATTAATGATAATTAAGCATTTTACCTACCGTTCGATTCATCCTTCATCATAGCTTAAGTTTACTGTTTTCAAAGTTTACAAGTCTATAGCATTCGTATGTAATAGCTTTATCAAGTTTAGCAAGCATCGTGTTTGAAAGTTTATGATGTTGACCCCAAAAGCATTCATGCATTCTCTAGGTAACAACCTTAATCTCATTAACACCACCTGTATCATCCAACTCGGTATGATTATATATAGGGCATACCCCTGAGTCGAGCCTACGACCCGCCCAGACGCCGTCCCACCACATACTAAGTCGCATAGGACATTGCTGTTAATGATAATTAAGCGTCTTACCTACCCTCCATTTCGTTTATAGCTTTAGCATTATGTTTAAGTTTATAGCATAAGTGAACATTGAGAAATCACTGTATGGCAAGCACTGAGAGGCCATAAGTCTACCCCTCAAGTCCTGACTATAAAGGTCACCCTATGGCAAGCACTGAGAGACCATAATAGGTGCCTTCTAGTCCTGACTGTGAAGAACACATGAAGGCAAGCACTGAGAGACCAACTATTGTTCTTCAAGTCCCGACTAGGAAGAACACATGAAGGCGAGCACTGAGAGACCAACTATTGTTCTTCCATAGCCAATAGTTTTAGCATCCAAATAGTTTCACAACCGGTAAGGCAAGCACTGAGAGGCCAAACCGTTGCTTTTGCATGACAAGTCTATAGCTTTTAAAGTTTAACAACCGGAGAGGCAAGCACTGAGAGGCCAAACCGTTGCTTTTGCATACCAAGTTTATAGCTTACACAGTTTAACAACCGGAGAGGCAAGCACTGAGAGGCCAAACCGTTGCTTTTGCATAATAAGTTTATAGCATTCAAAGTTTAACAACCGGAGAGGCAAGCACTGCGAGGCCAAACCGTTGCTTTTGCATAATAAGTTTACAGCATTCAAAGTTTAACAACCGGAGAGGCAAGCACTGCGAGGCCAAACCGTTGCTTTTGCATAATAAGTTTATAGCATTCAAAGTTTATAGCATTATGAGCACTCCAAGCATTTCGAGCATTTAAGCATGTTAAGTATATGGTATTTGTATTATAGCCTCAGCACTTGACATTAGTATATAGCATTAAGTATCTAGTTTATGAATATAGATTATAGCATAAGCATTACGAGTATAGTTTAAGAATATAGTTTATAACGTAAGCATCAAGGGTGGCGTTTAAAAATATAGCTTAGAGCATAAGTATAAAGAGCATAGTTTAAGAATATAGTTTATAGCATAAGCTTTAAGGATATAGTTTAAGAATATGGTTTATAACATAAGCATTAAGCACTTAGTTTAAGCATCAAGTGTATAAATTAAGCTTCTAGTTTGCAACATAAGCATCAATCATCGAGTTTAAGCATATTGTAGTAGCATAAGCATCAAGTCTCATAAGCATCTGTCACACCCCGGGCTCTCGGCGGCCCGGGCGCTGCGACCCGAATTGGTTTCATGGATAACACAGTCTCGGTCAGAGTTTATTATTCATGTTAATATGTTTCAGCGGAAGCATTGTTTCATGAATTCGTAATTTTATAAATAATTCATATGGATGTGAAAACCATATTTTTCATGATTTTAATTAGTTCATACGCGTGGTATGAAAAACCACATTTTCAACGCCTATAAATAACTTTTCAGGGTTTTATGAAATTTCATATGCATAGATATGAACATAACATTTATTTCCTTTTAAAACGAGTTTTACAAACATATATTTACATATATTGGTCTACATGGGACTTGGAGGTATAACTCCAATCGCATCTCGGTTTCGCCACAAGATTTTTATTTAAGGTATCATAGACCCTAAATCTCTAATCTTGCTTCTGATTGGTCATTAATTATTACCTGAAAAATTTTTGAAAATAAAACGTCAACATAAAGTTGGTGAATACAAATAACAGACTCGATATGTAAGCATAGCATGTCCGGTCCTTTAACCATAATTAATAATGGCAATACTACACATTTAGCAGGTTATTTCACTGATCGATACAACCACTGCATACCCTGGCTTGTACTGTCACTGGTTAGGAACAACAGCGGAGTGCGTCTTACAATTGTTCCCTCCAGCCCACAGCCCGTCACTGGTTAGGTTGCCTGCGGAGTGCGTCTTACGTATAACCTTCCAGCCCACGATACCAGCCACGTATGGGAATTTCACCCATAGCGGATACAATTTGCAATTCGTACGTATACTAATGGCCTAAATGCTGGTCTAATAGTATCCCTTTATGCGTCAAAGTTAAACATACATGCTCATAAAAATGAATTTATATTTAAAAATAAGTTAAATGTATTCACCTGAATTTTGGGTTGGCAGGGTGACAGCTTGAAACTTTGTTATTGTAATTTGGGCAACGTTTCTGCTTAATATATGCTTATAACTGTTCTGCAAAGAATATTTACTTATTTATTTATTTATTATTATTAATATTAATAATATTATTATTATGATTTTTTATTATTATTATTGTTATTATTCATTACTACGTTAATAATAATAATATTATTATTATTTTTATTTTTTTATTATATTATTATTTTTAAGTAAACTAAAATTTTGATATATACATAGGGTCGGATCTTAACCCTAACTCTTAAAGTTAATATATAAAACTTTAAATTTATAATTTAAAATAAAAATTAGATAATATACCTAAACGAACCACGTCTTTAATCTTGACTTTGTATTTTGATCAGCACCTCCTAGCATCCAGATCTTCTAATTTCTTTTTCAATGTGTGTGTATATATATTGTGTATGTACGTATGCTTTCTAATTGAAAATAATTTGAGTATATATAGCCGTCAAAAACTTAGCGTAAAAAGAAAGTTAACTTATACGTGTTTTATTTTTAATTATTTGATGGATGATTCATTCAAATTTTCTTATAATTCTTCCACGTAAACCTTTCAATTGGATTCCTAGGATATTTATTTTATTATTTTCATTTTGTTGAAGCAACTCATACGTATATATATAATTATTATATTATTATAATTAATTAAACTCAATTTTGTTTTACTCTTATAACTTTTAAAATATAATGTTTTATAAAATTTTAAAAATATTGTTAGGATCAGCTCATTTTTCTCTACGTTTTGACCTAAGTTTGGTTAAAAACGGATCATGGTTAAATATATAATATATTTTATATTATTATTATTATTATTATTTAACTCACTCTTGACTAAGTTTAATGATTGTTTAAACATCGATTTATTTCTAATAATTGTTTTATCTTACCTATTCGCTTAAACGAACGTTAAAAATCTTGAACGTTTATTTTTACTCTTATATCTCAAATAATCATATAATAAACTATTTTATATTATAAAACGAGACCTTACGTTTTAATTGATCGATTATTTTTTTTTTATTAATATATTTTTGACTAATAATATTTTAATAATAAACGATATTTTATTTATATTTATAAAACGGGACGTTACATCCTCCCCACCTTTGTTTTAATCTCGTCCTCGAGATTATTGAAATAGGTGTGGATATTTCTTTCTCATTTCTGACTCTAGTTCCCATGTATATTCCGGACCACGTCTGGAGTTCCACTTGACCTTAACTAATACCAACTTTTTACGTTTGAGTCTCTTTTCTCGTCGATCTTCAATTTGAATCGGCTGTTCGATAAATTTTAATTTTTCGTTTACTTCAACATCTTGAAGCGGCATTAACAAAGATTTATCGGCCAAACATTTTCGGAGATTAGAAACGTGAAACACATCGTGTACCCCGACCATTTCTACCGGTAGTTCAAGCTGATAAGCCACCGGTCCGATTCTTTTGAGAATTTTAAAAGGTCCAACATAACGTGGACTTAATTTTCCCTTCTTACTGAATCGTACTACTCCTTTCCATGGTGAAACTTTAAGTAACACTTTATCTCCAACATTGAATTCTAGTGGCTTTCTTCTTCGATCTGCATAGCTCTTTTGACGATCTCTTGCCACTTTCAATCTTTCTCGAATTTGCAAGACTTTATCAGTTGTTTCTTGCACGATTTCTGGACCAGACAACTGATTTTCACCAATTTCAGACCAACAGACTGGTGTTCGGCATTTTCTACCGTAAAGAGCCTCAAACGGTGCAGTCTGAATACTTGAGTGATAACTATTATTATAGGAAAATTCCATTAAAGGTAAGTGATCATCCCAGCTTCCTCCAAAGTCTATTACACAAGCTCGAAGCATGTCTTCCAATGTTTGGATTGTTCTTTCGCTCTGCCATCAGTTTGTGGATGATAAGCAGTGCTGAAATTTAAACGTGTTCCGAGAGCTTTTTGAAAACTTTGCCAGAATCGAGACGTAAAACGACTATCCCTATCTGACACAATGGATAATGGCACACCATGTAAAGATACAATCTCATTTACATACAACTGTGCTAGCCTATCCATGGAGTAAGTTTCTTTCATTGATAGGAAATGAGCAGACTTGGTCAGTCTATCAACGATAACCCAAATCGTATCATTCCCACGACTTGTTCGGGGAAGTTTAGTTATAAAGTCCATGGTTATCATTTCCCATTTCCAAACAGGTAGTTCAAGTTGTTGCAACATACCAGAAGGTTTCTGGTGCTCGGCTTTAACTTGTGAACAAGTTAAACATCTTGCAACATATGCAGCAATATCTTTCTTCATGCCGATCCACCAATAGTTCTCCTTTAGATTTTTATACATTTTATCGCTTCCTGGGTGCATCATGTATTTAGATTTATGTGCTTCTTCCAATACTCTTTCTCTTAAACCGCCAGTGATCGGCACCCAGATTCTTGTTTTCATTCGAAAAATTTCATCGTCTCCTTTGACTAGTTGTTCAGTCATGCCCTTCATCCCTTCTTGTTGTTTGTTTTCATCTTCTTGGGCTTGTTTCTGTGCTTCTTTAATTTGATTAAACAAATCGACTTGAAGTTCTAGCCGTAAAGCACGTACTCTTTTTGGTTTCTCTATCTCCTTTCGACTTAAGGCATCTGCAACCACATTTGCCTTTCCTTCATGATAGATAATTTCACAATCATAGTCATTCAACGTTTCCATCCATCTTCGTTGCCGCATATTCAGTTCCTTTTGACTAAAGATATACTTTAAACTTTTATGGTCAGTATAAACTGTGAAATGAATTCCATAGAGATAGTGTCTCCATAACTTTAATGCAAAGATTATGGCGCCTAACTCCAGATCATGAGTCACATAGTTCTTCTCATGAGTTTTCAACTGGCGTGATGCATAAGCAATTACTTTGTTTCGTTGCATCAATACACATCCTAATCCTGTATGAGAAGCATCACAATAGACAACGAAGTCTTCAACGCCTTCAGGTAATGCTAGGATTGGAGCGTGAGTCAACTTATCTTTAAGAATTTGAAATGCTTCAATTTGCTTGGGACCCCATCCAAACTTTTCAGATTTTCGAGTCAATGAGGTGAGAGGAACGGCTATTCGAGAGAAATTCTGAATAAATCGTCGATAGTAACCTGCCAAGCCTAAGAAACTACGCACCTCTGTTGGTGACTTGGGGTTCTCCCATTTGATAATAGCCTCTATCTTAGACGGATCCACTTGAATACCTTGAGCATTAATAACATGCCCTAGAAATTGTACTTTTGTGAGCCAGAATTCACATTTAGAGAATTTAGCATACAATTTCTCATGTCTTAGTAATTCAAGTAAGGTTCTAAGATGTATAGTATGATCCTCGGGTGTTTTTGAATAAATAAGAATATCATCAATGAACACAATGATGAATTTATCCAGATAAGGTTTACATATCCGGTTCATCATATCTATAAAGGCAGCTGGAGCATTAGTAAGTCCAAATGGCATAACAGTGAACTCATAATGCCCATACCTTGTACGGAAAGCAGTTTTAGGAATATCTTCATCCTGGACTTTTAGTTGATGATATCCTGATCGAAGATCGATTTTAGAAAATGACAAGCTCCTTGAAGTTGATCGAATAAATCGTCAATTCGTGGAAGTGGATACTTGTTCTTAATTGTCACCTTATTTAGCTCCCTATAATCAATGCACATTCGCATTGATCCATCTTTCTTCTTGACAAATAAAATTGGAGCTCCCCAAGGTGATGAACTAGGTCGAATAAAACCTTTTTCCAATAGCTCGTCTAATTGTTTCTTGAGTTCTTTCATCTCAGTCGGTGCCAATCTATAAGGAGATTTAGCAATTGGAGCAGTACCTGGTACCAGATTGATATTAAATTCTACTTCACGTTCTGGTGGTAAACCAGGCAATTCATCTGGAAATACGTCGGGAAAATCGGCTACAACAGGTACGTCTTTCAGTTTCTTCTTTTCTTGATCTTCAGTTGTGACTGAGACTAGGTAAGCTAAACAACCTTTGTTTAGATACTTAGTAGCTTTGATCATAGAAATAATTCCAACATGGTTTGTTGGCTTATCGCCTTTGATGATCAATCTTCCTTTCGTTGGAATACGAATTTCAATGGATTTGGTGTCGCATAAGATACAAGCTTGGTTTGTAGCTAACCAATCCATTCCAATTACCACATCAAAACCGGCCAACTTCATTGGTAAGAATTTCACAGGTATATTGTGCTTAAAGAGTGTGATCTTACCATTTACTAATGCTTCATTTACTTTGACTACATCACCATTAGCGGTTTCTACCAGATAAGGCTTATCTAGTTTCACTAGTGGTTCATTTAGAAGCTTACAAAATTCATAATCAATAAAGCTTTGATTTGCTCCCGAATCAAACAAAACCTTAGCATAAACATTATTGATAAGAAACGTACCGGTAATGACATCCGGCATGTCTGCAGCTTCCTTGGCATTAAGAACAAAAGCTCGAGTCGTCTTCCTTGCATTTGTATCAGCTTTTGCTCCTGAACCACCAGCCCCGCTAGTACCGCTCACTTTATTCAATTTAGGACACTCATTTCGGTAGTGTCCCGGTTCGTTGCAGTTAAAGCACGTCACCATCACTTTCCTTCTACATTCTTCCAAAGAATGACCCATCATTTTACAGTGGCTACAATACTTTGCCCTATTACACTTTCCCAGATGCTTTTTCCCACATGTTTTACATTGTGGAAATGTACCACTGCCTCCTTTCTTTACAAATCTTCCTGCAGGCCCTTTTGAACTTTGATCAACCTTTTGAATTGCTTCCTGGCTTTTCTTTTCCTCTTGGGTTCTTACCATTCCATCTGTAAGCAACCCTGCCAGTTCAACAGCCGAATCAATGGTCTGAGGCATTGCAGCCTTAACCATGTCACGTATTTCGCTTACTAGTCCCCAGATGTAACGGCTGATAAGGTTTGATTCTGGTGTCACAAGATGTGGCACCAATCGAGCATACTCAAAGAACTTGGAAGTATACTCACGATGTCCAGCACCGACCATGCGATGAGTCAGGAATTTTCGCTCAATTTGTTCCTTCTCATTCATTGGGCAAAATTTTCGAGTTACGAGATCCCGAAAACTTTCCCAAGTCATAGCATAAGCATTGATTCTGCCTTTGGTTTGAATAATTGAGTTCCACCACTCCAATGCTCCGTCTTTAAAGGAATTCGAAGCATACAGAACCATATCTTCTTCGGCACATTTGCTGATTGCAAGCACCGCCTCTATCTTTTCAATCCACCGTAATGCTACCACAGCTCCTTCCGTTCCAGCGAACTCAGGAGGTTTACAAGATTGGAATGTCTTATATGAACATCCCTCAGTTTTGAAACGTTTCAAACTAGAAACTTCTATATTTTCATTGTTCGAACCAGACACCTCTTTTGCTTTTGTCACTGTATTTTCTGGATTTGAATTTTCATTATTTTTCATAGCTGCAATAATCGTTGGAATTGCGTCCTTAATTTCCTTTGCTATTATTTCCTTGAGTTCAGCCTTTTGAATCACAAGTTCATTAGCATCCGTGTGCGTTCTCTTTCGCCCACGAGTATTTGCAGACGGCCCGCCAGAATTTTGGTTTCGAGACATTGTCTACAAAATATGATATTTGACAAAGTCTTAAAATAATTCATCATAATTTAACTTATAAGCTATCATCAGAATTCATCATGTTATTTCAATCATTGTTAGTATTTCAAGTATACTATTCTACCTATTCCTTTGATAGGCACTTATCTTAATTCGGTTAAAGCTTAGATACAATCATTAGTACCTATTTCGCTAAAACCAGGAGCTCTGATACCAACCTGTCACACCCCGGGCTCTCGGCGGCCCGGGCGCTGCGACCCGAATTGGTTTCATGGATAACACAGTCTCGGTCAGAGTTTATTATTCATGTTAATATGTTTCAGCGGAAGCATTGTTTCATGAATTCGTAATTTTATAAATAATTCATATGGATGTGAAAACCATATTTTTCATGATTTTAATTAGTTCATACGCGTGGTATGAAAAACCACATTTTCAACGCCTATAAATAACTTTTCAGGGTTTTATGAAATTTCATATGCATAGATATGAACATAACATTTTATTTCCTTTTAAAACCGAGTTTTACAAACATATATTTACATATATTGGTCTACATGGGACTTGGAGGTATAACTCCAATCGCATCTCGGTTTCGCCACAAGATTTTTATTTAAGGTATCATAGACCCTAAATCTCTAATCTTGCTTCTGATTGGTCATTAATTATTACCTGAAAAATTTTTGAAAATAAAACGTCAACATAAAGTTGGTGAATACAAATAACAGACTCGATATGTAAGCATAGCATGTCCGGTCCTTTAACCATAATTAATAATGGCAATACTACACATTTAGCAGGTTATTTCACTGATCGATACAACCACTGCATACCCTGGCTTGTACTGTCACTGGTTAGGAACAACAGCGGAGTGCGTCTTACAATTGTTCCCTCCAGCCCACAGCCCGTCACTGGTTAGGTTGCCTGCGGAGTGCGTCTTACGTATAACCTTCCAGCCCACGATACCAGCCACGTATGGGAATTTCACCCATAGCGGATACAATTTGCAATTCGTACGTATACTAATGGCCTAAATGCTGGTCTAATAGTATCCCTTTATGCGTCAAAGTTAAACATACATGCTCATAAAAATGAATTTATATTTAAAAATAAGTTAAATGTATTCACCTGAATTTTGGGTTGGCAGGGTGACAGCTTGAAACTTTGTTATTGTAATTTGGGCAACGTTTCTGCTTAATATATGCTTATAACTGTTCTGCAAAGAATATTTACTTATTTATTTATTTATTATTATTAATATTAATAATATTATTATTATGATTTTTTATTATTATTATTGTTATTATTCATTACTACGTTAATAATAATAATATTATTATTATTTTTATTTTTTTATTATATTATTATTTTTAAGTAAACTAAAATTTTTAATATATACATAGGGTCGGATCTTAACCCTAACTCTTAAAGTTAATATATAAAACTTTAAATTTATAATTTAAAATAAAAATTAGATAATATACCTAAACGAACCACGTCTTTAATCTTGACTTTGTATTTTGATCAGCACCTCCTAGCATCCAGATCTTCTAATTTCTTTTTCAATGTGTGTGTATATATATTGTGTATGTACGTATGCTTTCTAATTGAAAATAATTTGAGTATATATAGCCGTCAAAAACTTAGCGTAAAAAGAAAGTTAACTTATACGTGTTTTATTTTTAATTATTTGATGGATGATTCATTCAAATTTTCTTATAATTCTTCCACGTAAACCTTTCAATTGGATTCCTAGGATATTTATTTTATTATTTTCATTTTGTTGAAGCAACTCATACGTATATATATAATTATTATATTATTATAATTAATTAAACTCAAATTTTGTTTTACTCTTATAACTTTTAAAATATAATGTTTTATAAAATTTTAAAAATATTGTTAGGATCAGCTCATTTTTCTCTACGTTTTGACCTAAGTTTGGTTAAAAACGGATCATGGTTAAATATATAATATATTTTATATTATTATTATTATTATTATTTAACTCACTCTTGACTAAGTTTAATGATTGTTTAAACATCGATTTATTTCTAATAATTGTTTTATCTTACCTATTCGCTTAAACGAACGTTAAAAATCTTGAACGTTTATTTTTACTCTTATATCTCAAATAATCATATAATAAACTATTTTATATTATAAAACGAGACCTTACGTTTTAATTGATCGATTATTTTTTTTTTTTATTAATATATTTTTGACTAATAATATTTTAATAATAAACGATATTTTATTTATATTTATAAAACGGGACGTTACATCATCCAACATATGTTTTCAAGCCTCAAGTTTAAAGTATAAATTTCAAATCTATTGCTTTTCAAAGTATTCTAAGTTCTAGCATCAGTTTCAACTTAAGTATCATGTTTATGTTTAAAGCAGTAATTAACATTTCAAGAATTTTATGAAAATGTTTAACATGCTTCTCAGTCCCGAAGTAAAACAAATAAATTCGAAAAGGGACAAATGAACTCACCAGGTATTTGAAGTGGTTGACTTAGCTTAAACAAAGTAATACACGCGCTCTTTGCAGTATGCTTTTGTTGTCTTTAGAATCCTGTATTTATTTCACATAGTTTGTAGCTTATAAGTATATGTTGTAGTGATTCATGTGCGTGTGGGTGTTAGCCCTAAAGTTGGCTAACACTTGTGTGTCTCAGTCGTCATTCGGCCCCGTTAACTTGTTAGTGACTTTAGAACACTCAACTGACTTGGATTAACACTTTGTTATTAAACTAACATTCAATTTAATTTAGTTTCATCACGATGAGATACTAAGTACAAGGACTTAGACGTCTTTGGTTTAAATGTTATAAGTTCTTAACACCTTGTAAGAACTTATTAGTAAATAACATTAAAGTTATCCTTGAAAGGTGTTACGTCTTAGATGTCACGGTTTTGAATTAATTTCTAGAATCAATCCAACACTTTTGTTTCAATACTTATTAAGCAGATCGTTACAACGGGCTTTTGTTACTCAATTGGGCCGAGTAGGTTTATTGGACTCGAAAACTGAGTGGGCCGATTAACAATAGTTGGGCCAAGATAAATAAATGGATTTAGATCATATACATGATATTGAACTAATCAAGTGGGCCGATGGTGGGTTGTTGTACCGAGCATGGGCCTAATTAGCTTTGGGCCAAACAATAAGTGGGGTTTTGTTAGTTTTGGGCCAAATGAAATCACGTGGGCCTTTTGGTTTGGAAGTGTGGGCCGAATCAAGGATTTGGGACGGATGGATTTTTATGTGAGTCTTATGAATTACGTGGGCCAATTTCATGGGCTGCAAGAATTTTTATGTGTCAAATGGGTTTATCACATGGGCCAATCAGGCTCTTGGGCCGAATGATTCACTTTAAATTTTCTCGTGGGCTTAAGAGTAAATGATTTGGACTACATGGACGTGGCTTACTGGCTTATCCTTAGTTCCTCCGAACAACAACAAAAGCAGCGAACCTGGTAGCATAAAACATGTGTTCGGCTGGCATGCAGGTGGGGTTCGGCCATAGTCATAAGGTTCGCTTCCTCACGGGTTCGGCTGGTTCTAGTTTAATAGAAAGGTTCGCAAGTTGAGTGCTTGTGCGCTAAGGTTCGTTGATCTCTAAGGTTCGGCCATGGCAACTGGTTCGCAGCATGGTAGGTTCGTCTGTTAGAGGAGGGTTCGATGGTTGGTGGATCATGGCAGGTTCGCTACTGGTTTGGTTGGCCCACAGAATGGTTCGCCAGGCAAAGGGTTCGGCTCCCTGTAGCTCAACCTGGAAAGAAGTTCGGCCGTCACCTGCACCACCGAACATGGACATCATCATCATCGTTGACTCCTGGTTGTTGTAGGGCTGTTCCCATGTCGTGGATGTACCAGAAAGAATGTCGAAGGTGTATGGTTCGAAAGTATGAGTGAATACCGGTTAAGTGTGTGTTTCAAAATACAAACATAAAAACCCTCTTTTCGTAAGTTTCTCTTCATCGTACCTTGAAAATGGCTGGTCCAACCTTCAGATTAGCTGTACTTCCTGGTAGAGGATGGTGAGAGCTTCGCGTGGACACCAAGAACACCCGATTTCGTCGCCAAACGAGTGAGATCTTGAAGGTTGAAGGTGAGAAAGTTTAGTGAGAGAGGGTTGACGGGAATGAGAGCTAGGGAGAGAGGGAGATATGTAAAAATGAAAGAAATTAGTTCTTTCCACGTTTATATACCCCGAGGGTATTCGGGTTCGTTTCGTTTACTCGGTTCGCATTTTAGTCGCGTTTCCGAATTGTAAAGCGAGTAATTATGTAACTAAATAAAAAGGACTTTATTTTAAATATTTGGTGGGTGATTATTTATGGAAATATTATAAATATTATTAATCTTGAATGATTTGTCGTAATTTATAATTTTACGCGTTTTCGTTATTTATTCGCGTATTTTTAAGCTTTTCACGTATTAACTTAAAATAGTTTTCGTTTTAAATTTATTTATGATGAGTTTCAAAATTGTAAAACAGGAAATATTTTATTTCCTTAAATTTATTATCGTTCGAAATGTCTTCGTTTCGTTTCGTTTCGTTTCGTCAGAAAATGTCACCTACGCGCGTCTTCGTACAGAGCGCTAACTGTACGAACACGATCGTACGTTTCACTTTCTGATTTTTTTTTCTATTGTTCAGTCATCATTTCAGATTGTTAAACTATCAGAATCATTCGTACAGATCGTCACCTATATGAATAATTCGTCTGTTTAGCATTCCATAACAATAACCGTTAAAGTTTTGTTTTGTTAACCTCACATACGTTTATACACAATAGTATCATATCAAGTATCTGTGTTTCAACACTGTGTTGTCTGACATGTTTCTAACTGTTAAACCCTAAGGTTTCAGTCATCTTCAGACAATCGTTTAATAGTTTCATGTTAAATCAAAATGTATCAATAGCATAATCTAGTTTTCTCGTAAAACATACTTGAGTTACTGTACAAGTTACTGTACAGTTTACTGTTCCGGTGACGGTTCCGGCACATATGTTACAGTCTCCCCTTGTTAAAGAAATTTCGTCCCGAAATTTAAGGATTATTATCGGGTACAACTTTCTTTACAACAAGTGAGAAGACTTTGTTTTATGTAAATTCCCTACGTTCCCAAATAAACTCTGGTTCGTGTTTGGAATCCTTATGTATGATCTCAATGTGTTGCTAGTCCTATTGCTTATAGTTGTCATACTGTTATGTTTTGTTAATTCCTTGTATGACTCTAACACCTTATTGCTCAAAACTAACTGATGCTTTGAGCATTAATTGTCCAACAATCTCAGTGTTAGCTATTGTCTCCTTCGTATGTTATGTGTATTAACTAGGCACTCTTTCATTGTTTGTATCACAATAAAAGGATTTCTAGTTTCATAGCATATGTGTGTGGTTATACTTAATAAGAATAAGATAAGTTCTTATTCATACTAGTATCAACATAGAATTAAGTCTTATGAGTTAGGGTGTCACATACCGGCACCCGTTTCTGGGTATTGATGTGCAGCAAGAGCTCCTATCATGAAAGCTCTTCCCTTTGGTACTTGATCTCCCGGTTGTACTCTTTTCGGGCAGTCTCTGGAGAAATGACCTAATTCCCCGCAGTTATAGCATCCCCGATTGTTGTTGTTATGGTTGCCAGGATTTTGTGGTGGAGGAATTGCTACTGCGGCATTGTTTGTAGCTTGTGTGGCTGGAGCACGGCATTGTTGAGTTCGGTGACCTAGTCGGCCACAGTTGTTGCATTGCCTGCATGGCACCGTAGTAGGATGATGAAATCTGCAGTGTATGCACTGAGGATGCATTCCCACATAGTTTTTGGGTGCAGGGTTGACAGGTATTGCAGGGGCTTGTCTCAGAGGTGTGGCCACTGCATAGTTTCCGATGATCTTTTGCTTCTTTGTTTGATGTTGTTCGGGCTTCTTTGTTGTTGCTTCCTTGGATTTCCCTGTGTCATCTTTCAGAACTCCAGACTTCACCATTACCCCAGTAAGTTTAGCTGAAAGAGAAATGGCTGACTCCAAAGTAGCAGGATTCGCAGCCAGCACAATACTCTGTATGCAGGAGGGTAAACCCACTACATATCGATCTATCAGCTTCTCCAAAGTTGGCACCATCTCTGGCACCAAGGCTACTAGCTCATGGTATCGTGTGGTGAAAGTCATGTGATCAGCTCCCTTCATCACATGGTTCGAGAGCTCAACCTCTAACTACTGCAGTTCATGTTTCGGACAGAATTCGTTCCTCAAAAGAAGTTTGAACTCCGCCCAAGGCATTGTCATCGCTTCATCTCTTCCTCGGGCTCTGATCTGTGCGTTCCACCATGTCAAAGCTCGCTTGCTGAAAGATCCAGCTGCATAGCGCACTTTGTGATGTTCCGGACAACTACTTATGTCCAGAGTGTTCTCCATTTTCTCGAGCCATTGAATCAGTCCGACAGCTCCCTCGACTCCAGTAAAGCTAGGTGGTTTGCATCCTACAAAGGACTTGTAGGAGCAATCTGAGGTGTGGCCAGTGTTTCCACTAGCTTCCCCTGTGGTATGTCCCGAGTTGTTGCCATGACCTTGAATCCTATTAATCATCTCTGGGATGACATCTTTCAGTTGACTTGTCAACTGAGTGCTCAGAAGTGTCGCCAAGGCGATAGTGGCAGGATCTAATAGCTGAACATTGCTTGAGCCTGGTGGCAGAGAGTGTGGAGGAGGTGGAGGAGGAGGAGGTGGCGGTGGTGAATCTGGCGGTGATGGCGTCGATGAATGAGGTGCAGAAGTCTGTGGTGTAGGTACCGGTGTCGGTTGTCTTCTAGGCGGCATTCTGATCATAACCAAAAGAATTTGGTTAGTGCAGTGATCGAAGGCAGAAGACATAATGCAACTTAAGTCTTATGTTCTCTACATGTGGGTCCCTAAGTTATAGTCTAGGCCAAACCGTTTAAGTAAATGACCTATTATTCTCTATAACCTTGAGCTCTGATACCAATCTGTCACACCCCGAGCCAGCGGGGTTGGATCGGAGCCCCCGTCGGGCGGAAGGTTCTCGGGGCGTGATATCGCAGGTGATAATCGTGATGATCAGATTGTTTACATAGCATCAATGTTAAGATTAACTAAAGCACAATAGCATTTAACTAGGATTACAAAGTTAAATTACATTTGACAAAGTTCAGTAATTTAACTAAATAAACCTATCAAAGGAATCATATGTTTCCTATCTTGTATCTGTACAAGATATCAAAAAGTGATTCGTATCCATATCAAAACATGTGCTTCCAAAAGTCTACTAGGTCTGCTAACCAGCATCCTAGTATGCAATCCAAAAGATTAAGTCTACTCCTGTGCATTACCTGAGAAAGCATGTAAGAAAAACAAAGTCAACACAATGGTTGGTGAGTTCATGTGGTTTTAGTATTTGTAAAATAGCTTTTGCAAACCTTTTAGGTAAAACCTTAACCTCATTATTAACACCTGTATCATCCAACTCGGTATGCTTATATATAGGGCATACCCCTGAGTCGAGCCTACGACCCGCCCAGACGCCGTCCCACCACATACTAAGTCGCATAGGACATTGTTATTAATGATAATTAAGCATTTTACCTACCGTTCGATTCATCCTTCATCATAGCTTAAGTTTACTGTTTTCAAAGTTTACAAGTCTATAGCATTCGTATGTAATAGCTTTATCAAGTTTAGCAAGCATCGTGTTTGAAAGTTTATGATGTTGACCCCAAAAGCATTCATGCATTCTCTAGGTAACAACCTTAATCTCATTAACACCACCTGTATCATCCAACTCGGTATGATTATATATAGGGCATACCCCTGAGTCGAGCCTACGACCCGCCCAGACGCCGTCCCACCACATACTAAGTCGCATAGGACATTGCTGTTAATGATAATTAAGCGTCTTACCTACCCTCCATTTCGTTTATAGCTTTAGCATTATGTTTAAGTTTATAGCATAAGTGAACATTGAGAAATCACTGTATGGCAAGCACTGAGAGGCCATAAGTCTACCCCTCAAGTCCTGACTATAAAGGTCACCCTATGGCAAGCACTGAGAGACCATAATAGGTGCCTTCTAGTCCTGACTGTGAAGAACACATGAAGGCAAGCACTGAGAGACCAACTATTGTTCTTCAAGTCCCGACTAGGAAGAACACATGAAGGCGAGCACTAAGAGACCAACTATTGTTCTTCCATAGCCAATAGTTTTAGCATCCAAATAGTTTCACAACCGGTAAGGCAAGCACTGAGAGGCCAAACCGTTGCTTTTGCATGACAAGTCTATAGCTTTTAAAGTTTAACAACCGGAGAGGCAAGCACTGAGAGGCCAAACCGTTGCTTTTGCATACCAAGTTTATAGCTTACACAGTTTAACAACCGGAGAGGCAAGCACTGAGAGGCCAAACCGTTGCTTTTGCATAATAAGTTTATAGCATTCAAAGTTTAACAACCGGAGAGGCAAGCACTGCGAGGCCAAACCGTTGCTTTTGCATAATAAGTTTATAGCATTCAAAGTTTAACAACCGGAGAGGCAAGCACTGCGAGGCCAAACCGTTGCTTTTGCATAATAAGTTTATAGCATTCAAAGTTTATAGCATTATGAGCACTCCAAGCATTTCGAGCATTTAAGCATGTTAAGTATATGGTATTTGTATTATAGCCTCAGCACTTGACATTAGTATATAGCATTAAGTATCTAGTTTATGAATATAGATTATAGCATAAGCATTACGAGTATAGTTTAAGAATATAGTTTATAACGTAAGCATCAAGGGTGGCGTTTAAAAATATAGCTTAGAGCATAAGTATAAAGAGCATAGTTTAAGAATATAGTTTATAGCATAAGCTTTAAGGATATAGTTTAAGAATATGGTTTATAACATAAGCATTAAGCACTTAGTTTAAGCATCAAGTGTATAAATTAAGCTTCTAGTTTGCAACATAAGCATCAATCATCGAGTTTAAGCATATTGTAGTAGCATAAGCATCAAGTCTCATAAGCATCCAACATATGTTTTCAAGCCTCAAGTTTAAAGTATAAATTTCAAATCTATTGCTTTTCAAAGTATTCTAAGTTCTAGCATCAGTTTCAACTTAAGTATCATGTTTATGTTTAAAGCAGTAATTAACATTTCAAGAATTTTATGAAAATGTTTAACATGCTTCTCAGTCCCGAAGTAAAACAAATAAATTCGAAAAGGGACAAATGAACTCACCAGGTATTTGAAGTGGTTGACTTAGCTTAAACAAAGTAATACACGCGCTCTTTGCAGTATGCTTTTGTTGTCTTTAGAATCCTGTATTTATTTCACATAGTTTGTAGCTTATAAGTATATGTTGTAGTGATTCATGTGCGTGTGGGTGTTAGCCCTAAAGTTGGCTAACACTTGTGTGTCTCAGTCATCATTCGGCCCCGTTAACTTGTTAGTGACTTTAGAACACTCAACTTACTTGGATTAACACTTTGTTATTAAACTAACATTCAATTTAATTTAGTTTCATCACGATGAGATGCTAAGTACAAGGACTTAGACGTCTTTGGTTTAAATGTTATAAGTTCTTAACACCTTGTAAGAACTTATTAGTAAATAACATTAAAGTTATCCTTGAAAGGTGTTACGTCTTAGATGTCACGGTTTTGAATTAATTTCTAGAATCAATCCAACACTTTTGTTTCAATACTTATTAAGCAGATCGTTACAACGGGCTTTTGTTACTCAATTGGGCCGAGTAGGTTTATTGGACTCGAAAACTGAGTGGGCCGATTAACAATAGTTGGGCCAAGATAAATAAATGGATTTAGATCATATACATGATATTGAACTAATCAAGTGGGCCGATGGTGGGTTGTTGTACCGAGCATGGGCCTAATTAGCTTTGGGCCAAACAATAAGTGGGGTTTTGTTAGTTTTGGGCCAAATGAAATCACGTGGGCCTTTTGGTTTGGAAGTGTGGGCCGAATCAAGGATTTGGGACGGATGGATTTTTATGTGAGTCTTATGAATTACGTGGGCCAATTTCATGGGCTGCAAGAATTTTTATGTGTCAAATGGGTTTATCACATGGGCCAATCAGGCTCTTGGGCCGAATGATTCACTTTAAATTTTCTCGTGGGCTTAAGAGTAAATGATTTGGACTACATGGACGTGGCTTACTGGCTTATCCTTAGTTCCTCCGAACAACAACAAAAGCAGCGAACCTGGTAGCATAAAACATGTGTTCGGCTGGCATGCAGGTGGGGTTCGGCCATAGTCATAAGGTTCGCTTCCTCACGGGTTCTGTCACACCCCCACCCCTCGTCACCTCGTGTCTGGTCTGACGTCACTGAATCGATTGCGGAAGCATAGTGGTGATGTCTCTGAGGTGAGGGGTGACTTACTTGAACCAATATCATAAGCACACAGATTAACTTAAAGTAAATACATTACCAGGGTGTCGCAATCACAACCATATTACAACTATATTTATTTAATTACAATACTAATTATTAAAGTGCAAATAACTCAAAAGTGCATCCTCACCGGCTATTCCTGCTTACCTGCAAAAAGGTTTGAGTTTGAAACGTCAGCACAAAGCTGGTGAGATCGACAGTTCAATTTAAAACAATATGATATGATAAGCACGTTCTCAAAAGTTCAGTTCTGGATAACCATGGGACCTGTATCTAGTTCCTTTCGGACGTCTAGTCTGTCTCAAGATATTATCCGTCGGTACATATCTTAGTGCCTCATTATCTTAATGTCTATCACACCATTAAGAAGTTCAGGAAACAGATAACAAACATTCACACAAGGGGAGATGCAATCCTCCCAGCGAATGGGGTGTCAACCAATAGTACTATCAATGTTTTCTGCTCGGCCACACATGGGTTCACTAGATACAGTTCAAAAATGAGGACTTTCAGTTCCATGATAGAGTTCGGTCTACAGGCAAAATCCCATGAAATCCCACAAAATCACATGAAATCTCACAGATATCATTGATGCATATCATATGTTCAGACAACAGTTTGCAGAGTTTCCCCGATATTTATAAAAGATTAAAAATAAAAGGGGTTGTACGAAACTCACCTGATGATAATAGGGTAGCAGTGTATCACCAAACTGATAGTACAGAGATGATTCTGCATTTAGTTATCTTTAATAAGTTATTTATGTTCTAGTTTACTGATTAGATCCTTCTGAACGTTCAATGTCAAAGACATTGCTTAGTAAATCATCAACTCGATATTAATTATATAATTAATTAATTTAAGGTTATACCATACAATGTATGATAATGTAGGAACCTACATTGCATTAGATTCCTAACACAAAGTTGATGACACTCTAGATTAATCAGAATAATCTCAAATTAACCAAATAGTTAATGTTGTTGATTATAATGCTAAAATAGTTTCTAGATGATTTAATGGCTTAGGAGTGATTAATCATTATTATTGATTACCCAAATATCATGAAATATCACAATGTAGCATCAGAATAGGTGAAATAACCAGATTTAACATACTAATCTGACTGTTATCACAAACATCAGATAATCATTCCAATGAGTATGTTAATGATTATGATTAGTTTGAAACACTTGGATTTAACCTTTGCATTTCAAAGATTAATCAAACTAATCACCTACATTGTCATAATCAAATAGTTTAAACCATTATAATCATAGGTATGATTTCATGCAAACCGGGCATCACAACGGATCAAAACAAGGATTTAACCGTTAGAACTTCGTGTTCTTCGTTTATAATCAATCCTAGCCATCATCTAGGCAATAATCAACAATCCTAACTATCTCATTACGTTCAAAATAAAGATCTAATCAATCAAAATCAAACTAGAAGGTTAAAACGAACCGTTACCTGTTCTGACGAATTTCTGCGCGTATAACAACGATCAGGACTTGAAAATACGATCCGTGGGATGATCCGGATGTTTAGAAGACTTTGATTTGAAGTTTAGAAGTGTTAGGAAGAAGAATTTTCGTCTGGAGGTCGAGTAAGAACGAAGAAATTCGTTTTTGAAGGTTTCAATGCATTCTGATCGACTTAAACAAAGTTTTGCCGACATACCCGCCAGGCGTAACGCCTGGGTGCCTGCACCCACGCCAGGCGTACCGCCTGACATGTTTTTCTTCCAATATTTGATTTAAACTTCGTTTCGCGATTCCGGGAGCATACGAACTCCGTTTTGCGCACGGTTTTCGCCCACGTTCATCATTTTTCACATACTATCAATCCCCAATAACAAAAGTTATTAAATCCTCGTGGATTTCAAGCACGACCAAATGTGCTCACGTCATTAATACCGAATTCTTCGTACGCAACTGTCACAGGTTCGGCTGGTTCTAGTTTAATAGAAAGGTTCGCAAGTTGAGTGCTTGTGCGCTAAGGTTCGTTGATCTCTAAGGTTTGGCCATGGCAACTGGTTCGCAGCATGGTAGGTTCGTCTGTTAGAGGAGGGTTCGGTGGTTGGTGGATCATGGCAGGTTCGCTACTGGTTTGGTTGGCCCACAGAATGGTTCGCCAGGCAAAGGGTTCGGCTCCCTGTAGCTCAACCTGGAAAGAAGTTCGGCCGTCACCTGCACCACCGAACATGGACATCATCATCATCGTTGACTCCTGGTTGTTGTAGGGCTGTTCCCATGTCGTGGATGTACCAGAAAGAATGTCGAAGGTGTATGGTTCGAAAGTATGAGTGAATACCGGTTAAGTGTGTGTTTCAAAATACAAACATAAAAACCCTCTTTTCGTAAGTTTCTCTTCATTGTACCTTGAAAATGGCTGGTCCAACCTTCAGATTAGCTGTACTTCCTGGTAGAGGATGGTGAGAGCTTCGCGTGGACACCAAGAACACCCGATTTCGTCGCCAAACGAGTGAGATCTTGAAGGTTGAAGGTGAGAAAGTTTAGTGAGAGAGGGTTGACGGGAATGAGAGCTAGGGAGAGAGGGAGATATGTAAAAATGAAAGAAATTAGTTCTTTCCACGTTTATATACCCCGAGGGTATTCGGGTTCGTTTCGTTTACTCGGTTCGCATTTTAGTCGCGTTTCCGAATTGTAAAGCGAGTAATTATGTAACTAAATAAAAAGGACTTTATTTTAAATATTTGGTGGGTGATTATTTATGGAAATATTATAAATATTATTAATCTTGAATGATTTGTCGTAATTTATAATTTTACGCGTTTTCGTTATTTATTCGCGTATTTTTAAGCTTTTCACGTATTAACTTAAAATAGTTTTCGTTTTAAATTTATTTATGATGAGTTTCAAAATTGTAAAATAGGAAATATTTTATTTCCTTAAATTTATTATCGTTCGAAATGTCTTCGTTTCGTTTCGTCAGAAAATGTCACCTACGCGCGTCTTCGTACAGAGCGCTAACTGTACGAACACGATCGTACGTTTCACTTTCTGATTTTTTTTTTCTATTGTTCAGTCATCATTTCAGATTGTTAAACTATCAGAATCATTCGTACAGATCGTCACCTATATGAATAATTCGTCTGTTTAGCATTCCATAACAATAACCGTTAAAGTTTTGTTTTGTTAACCTCACATACGTTTATACACAATAGTATCATATCAAGTATCTGTGTTTCAACACTGTGTTGTCTGACATGTTTCTAACTGTTAAACCCTAAGGTTTCAGTCATCTTCAGACAATCGTTTAATAGTTTCATGTTAAATCAAAATGTATCAATAGCATAATCTAGTTTTCTCGTAAAACATACTTGAGTTACTGTACAAGTTACTGTACAGTTTACTGTTCCGGTGACGGTTCCGGCACATATGTTACAGTCTCCCCTTGTTAAAGAAATTTCGTCCCGAAATTTAAGGATTATTATCGGGTACAACTTTCTTTACAACAAGTGAGAAGACTTTGTTTTATGTAAATTCCCTACGTTCCCAAATAAACTCTGGTTCGTGTTTGGAATCCTTATGTATGATCTCAATGTGTTGCTAGTCCTATTGCTTATAGTTGTCATACTGTTATGTTTTGTTAATTCCTTGTATGACTCTAACACCTTATTGCTCAAAACTAACTGATGCTTTGAGCATTAATTGTCCAACAATCTCAGTGTTAGCTATTGTCTCCTTCGTATGTTATGTGTATTAACTAGGCACTCTTTCATTGTTTGTATCACAATAAAAGGATTTCTAGTTTCATAGCATATGTGTGTGGTTATACTTAATAAGAATAAGATAAGTTCTTATTCATACTAGTATCAACATAGAATTAAGTCTTATGAGTTAGGGTGTCACATACCGGCACCCGTTTCTGGGTATTGATGTGCAGCAAGAGCTCCTATCATGAAAGCTCTTCCCTTTGGTACTTGATCTCCCGGTTGTACTCTTTTCGGGCAGTCTCTGGAGAAATGACCTAATTCCCCGCAGTTATAGCATCCCCGATTGTTGTTGTTATGGTTGCCAGGATTTTGTGGTGGAGGAATTGCTACTGCGGCATTGTTTGTAGCTTGTGTGGCTGGAGCACGGCATTGTTGAGTTCGGTGACCTAGTCGGCCACAGTTGTTGCATTGCCTGCATGGCACCGTAGTAGGATGATGAAATCTGCAGTGTATGCACTGAGGATGCATTCCCACATAGTTTTTGGGTGCAGGGTTGACAGGTATTGCAGGGGCTTGTCTCAGAGGTGTGGCCACTGCATAGTTTCCGATGATCTTTTGCTTCTTTGTTTGATGTTGTTCGGGCTTCTTTGTTGTTGCTTCCTTGGATTTCCCTGTGTCATCTTTCAGAACTCCAGACTTCACCATTACCCCAGTAAGTTTAGCTGAAAGAGCAATGGCTGACTCCAAAGTAGCAGGATTCGCAGCCAGCACAATACTCTGTATGCAGGAGGGTAAACCCACTACATATCGATCTATCAGCTTCTCCAAAGTTGGCACCATCTCTGGCACCAAGGATACTAGCTCATGGTATCGTGTGGTGAAAGTCATGTGATCAGCTCCCTTCATCACATGGTTCGAGAGCTCAACCTCTAACTGCTGCAGTTCATGTTTCGGACAGAATTCGTTCCTCAAAAGAAGTTTGAACTCCGCCCAAGGCATTGTCATCGCTTCATCTCTTCCTCGGGCTCTGATCTGTGCGTTCCACCATGTCAAAGCTCGCTTGCTGAAAGATCCAGCTGCATAGCGCACTTTGTGATGTTCCGGACAACTACTTATGTCCAGAGTGTTCTCCATTTTCTCGAGCCATTGAATCAGTCCGACAGCTCCCTCGACTCCAGTAAAGCTAGGTGGTTTGCATCCTACAAAGGACTTGTAGGAGCAATCTGAGGTGTGGCCAGTGTTTCCACTAGCTTCCCCTGTGGTATGTCCCGAGTTGTTGCCATGACCTTGAATCCTATTAATCATCTCTGGGATGACATCTTTCAGTTGACTTGTCAACTGAGTGCTCAGAAGTGTCGCCAAGGCGATAGTGGCAGGATCTAATAGCTGAACATTGCTTGAGCCTGGTGGCAGAGAGTGTGGAGGAGGTGGAGGAGGAGGAGGTGGCGGTGGTGAATCTGGCGGTGATGGCGTCGATGAATGAGGTGCAGCCATATTTATGTTCGTTACATCGATGTAAATAATGGACAATGAGAAAAAAAATTAAAAAACTAGTCAACATTATAACGGGATTAAATAGAAAATTACATCACTGTAAATAATGTGTAACGTAACCGTTAATTATGTCATTGTAAATTATTTCATTTTGTATTATATTAGTTTAATCTAACGTAAATAATGTGTTACGTCACCGTTAATTACATTACTGTAATTTACATTGTTAGAAAAAATTTCTAATTAATTTGTTATCTTTAAGCTCGTTACAATTATGTAAATACATGACATCAAAAAAATTAAAAAAAAAATAGTCGAGACTATAGCGAAATTAAAGAAAAAATGAGACGAGTATAATGACGCAATTTTTTTTAAAAAATAATATAGTATAAAAAAGGTATGAATGTTTAAAAAAAGGGGGTAAACTTTATATAAATGACAAATGTCTTAAATGCCATTCATATTGAAAAAAAAAGAAATTGACACGTGGCACGATCCTATACACTTACCTTTTTAAAGTAACCATTAGATGATAGTTAATGGGTTGTAACAAAAGATAAATGTTATTAAAAATTGCATCCCCTATATATATATATATATATATCTATATATATATTTATACTATAATAAAAGAATATTTTTAGGTGACACATGTCATCTTCTAAGTAAATATAAGAAAAGTTTTCTCGCCTCTCTTTCTTAAAAGTATTATTAATTTTTATTAATTAAATTATACAACTAAAAGTTAAAAAGATTATTTTTAGGACATAATGTCACATTATGTTGAAATTTAAAAAAAAATTCATGCCTCTTTCCTAAAAAATATTGATAATTTTTATTAATTAAATTATACAATTAAATATTAATATTTATAAATCTTTATATTAAAATATTTACTAATTTACAAAAAATTAATTAAATATAATATAATTCCAGTTATATCTTATATGCATGTATAATTTTAAAATTATTAAATATATATTATTAATTTTTATTTGGTAGTTTTTAAATGTTCATATTTTTTATTTAATCACTGTTGACATATGTAATATATAAATTTTTATACAAACATTGTTTATAACATATTATATTTATTCAACACATGTAATACATAGGTTTATAGACTAGTATATATATATATATAGGGGAGGGCTTCTAAGAAAACCCTTATTTTTAAGAAAACCAAGAAAACCTATTGTCACACCCCGAGCCAGCGGGGTTGGATCGGAGCCCCCGTCGGGCGGAAGGTTCTCGGGGCGTGATATCGCAGGTGATAATCGTGATGATCAGATTGTTTACATAGCATCAATGTTAAGATTAACTAAAGCACAATAGCATTTAACTAGGATTACAAAGTTAAATTACATTTGACAAAGTTCAGTAATTTAACTAAATAAACCTATCAAAGGAATCATATGTTTCCTATCTTGTATCTGTACAAGATATCAAAAAGTGATTCGTATCCATATCAAAACATGTGCTTCCAAAAGTCTACTAGGTCTGCTAACCAGCATCCTAGTATGCAATCCAAAAGATTAAGTCTACTCCTGTGCATTACCTGAGAAAGCATGTAAGAAAAACAAAGTCAACACAATGGTTGGTGAGTTCATGTGGTTTTAGTATTTGTAAAATAGCTTTTGCAAACCTTTTAGGTAAAACCTTAACCTCATTATTAACACCTGTATCATCCAACTCGGTATGCTTATATATAGGGCATACCCCTGAGTCGAGCCTACGACCCGCCCAGACGCCGTCCCACCACATACTAAGTCGCATAGGACATTGTTATTAATGATAATTAAGCATTTTACCTACCGTCCCACCATATACCTTATTTCAAATATACCTGATTACGCATATGTAATCATACACTTGGTTTCATATATATCTGATTACATATATATTAGATTACATAAATGTAATCAATTAAATAAAAGCACATTTTTAAATATTAAGAAAGAAACCAAATGAAATATGAAGATGAACACGAACAACAAAATGATCCAAAACCGGTTTTATACATACAATCATATTACATTGATTAATACGATTATAAAAGCAGATATTAACACATATAATGTTCCAATAAACATTATTCACAAAGAAAAATGTAAAACTCTAGCTAAAAAATACGATTACATATACGTAATCAGATTACATCGATGAATACGTACGATCAAAAACCAGCAAGATCATATCAAGAAACCATCAAAAAGATAATTTTTTTTTTGTAAAAACACAGAAGAATCAATATCTGGTTAGAAGAGAAACATTGTATATTACAAAAGCAAAATCCTTCAACCTTACAAACCACTTTCTTCGCCTGCATCAAAACATGCGTCACTCATCCCCAATCGACCAATCCTATCAACGATTATTGATGTTAACAAATTCATTGAAGAATGGGGATTACAAGTCTTGTTAACTACTTACCAACCATTTTCTACCCATCTCAAAACCTTTTGAAGACCTCAATCGCAGAGAATATTCAACCCTTTTGTTGGTGCTCGATCTATCACGTCCGCATCACCATATAGATGAGTCGATCGGGAATTGGTGTATCCATTGTTGCAGAGAATTGATGTAGATTATGAAAATATTGTTATGTAGGTTTGATTCCACGATCGTCGACTGCGTCATCGTCGGTGCTTCCTTAATCGATGATGATGATTAGGGTTTGCTTAAAAATGGAGTAAATTAGTATATTTAAGTTTCCAGAACATGGAATCTGGGAAGAAAAAAGGTAGAAGATGGAATGGGGAAGAAAGAAAGGGCTGAGGTGGGATTTTGTGGTGACCGACGATGGCTTGTCGTGGAAGTCCGGATATCTCCGATCTTCCTTCTTCTTCATCGATGATGATGATGTTGAGTTGAAGAATCCATACAAATTTGATTGTGATATACCAGTTACTAGTTTTGAGAAATAAATGATACACAATTAATAAAAATATACATTCTAAAAATAATTAGACGTAAATTTACTAATACATCCTTTTTATTTAAATTAAAAACAATATTAAAGAAATTATCTCATTGGTCAAAAAGAGTTTTCTTAGTTTTCTTAAAATTTGATAGTTTTCTTATGATCATTCCCCTATATATATATATATATATATATAACCGAAGGGAAATTTTGCTGGATTAATAAATTTTTTTGTTATCAAAGGCTTCAAACCTAATGGTACATTCTTGACTAGTTGACTTATATATGAGAGGTATTGAGTTTGAATACGAGCCAAAACATATTTGCTGAAACAAGACTAGAAGATTTACCCAGTTGTGAGTTTCCTTCTGTGTGGGCTCTGGCGTACGCCCAGAGTATCAAATCCGAAAGAACGGTTGAAATCCGATATTAGGTGTCGTCGTACCAATCCGTTCAAAAAAAAATGAAACTTTTTGTTGTTATTGTAAAAATTATTTGTTATTGTTTGTTTCTAGAATTATGAAGATGGGAGGAAAGGGACAATTATGAAAATACAATGAAAACAGTACAGGGACAAAGAGGAAACTCAGGGGGCATTTAAGTCATGGTTCAGAATCATTTAGGTCATGTCCCTCTCTCTCTCTCTCTCCCCCCATGCTGTAACAAACATCCCCAATTCTAATCCGATGGTCAATATTCTCCTTTATTCGAATCTTGACGGCCAAGGATACATCACACATACTCTCTTTCATAAGTATCCTGTGCAAATAAAAACACATTTTTATATTCAAAGTGTACTAAATCTGCCAAATTTTATTATTTAAGTGTTCAATATTCTTACGTGATAAAATATTATAAACATGACAATTGATAACACCGTCTATGCTTAATTAATAGCTTCATATTTATGTGATTTTAGAGCCCAAAACAATTATCACTTAAATGATAAAATCACATAGACTTCGCACCATTAGCATGAAAAATCCCATTTATATTTTAAACTTTTTTAACTGTATATATACACACACAGTGATAATTGGCGTCATTTACGTCGAGATAACATATGCTTCTCCTTTAAACGCGCGCGCGTGTGTTTTGTGAGTTTGCAGTTTTCATTTCATGTCCCTTTATTTAGGGTTTTATCAAGATAGGATCAAGCGGTTCTGGCTCTAGAACCCTAGCTACCTTCTGAATTGAATCTCTCTTTGAAGGTACACATACAGTTTACGTTAAAATTATACCATTTTGTATATAGAGAGGAGTCATGAAATTAATCGATGCAACTCATATCACATTAATCGGCGGTTTCTTATATTTTTTTGAAGTTCTTATGTTTTTGTTCTTGAGAAGGAAAGAGTATAATCTAAAAAGGTTTTTAATTACTGATCGAAACATATATAGTCGTCAGATTGATTTCGTATGTATAACTTGTGTTTTCAAATTCTGTTTTGTTTCAGTTTCTGATTTCTTACAAATATGTTCGTCTGATCCATTCAATGTTTTTTCCTTTCGAATTTTGGAGATAACAGAAGAATTTCGTGTTTAAGTTGATGTATCTGATCCAGATTCAAGAGCCGGTTTTGTTTTTAAATGAAATTAATCTTCGTTTTGGCTTAAGAATATCTCTCATTCACTCATTTCAACTTATTTAATTAATTTATCGATCCTGCAGTTGTGTAGCGTTTCAATTTGTGTGCACGAACAATCATCGTCTTCTGTGTTCAAATCGGTTTTATAATTGACGTTTGTATGGAAAAATATTTGTTTCCTGATCACATGAACATGTCTCTGATTATAACCAACAGATTTAGTCTGTCAATCAACATGCTCCAATCATAAATTTCATAGCATATCTGGCTATATATATAATCTTACTGATAATTATATCGCAAGTCAAACTCATCAAATATGGCTGTGTTCATAATATGTGTGCAGTGGTTCTGAGCTATGTATGCAGTTGTGAAAGTGAAGGAGAAGATGCCAACAAATTCTCCATGTGCGGCGTGCAAGTTTTTACGTCGTAAATGCACACAAGAATGTGTTTTCGCACCCTACTTTCCACCAGACCAGCCTCAAAAATTTGCTAACGTGCACAAAGTCTATGGAGCCAGCAACGTCGCCAAACTCCTCAACGATCTCCCGGCCACTCAACGAGAAGACGCGGTTAATTCGTTAGCTTATGAAGCCGATGCAAGGCTTCGAGATCCGGTCTATGGATGTGTTGGATTAATCTCGATTCTACAGCACCGGTTGAAGCAGGTTCAGTTGGATTTAGAAAATGCTAAAAGGGAATTGGCTAATTACATTGGCCCATCTGCAATGCTTCCGGTTTTGAACCAAGGGTTCATCCAACAATCGGTACTACCTTACAACATGCAGCCGGAGCCGGTTTTGGGCTCGACTGGATCCATGGGTTTCCGGGATGTTCAACAGCAGCAGCAGATGGTTGGTGGTGCTGGTGACCGAGAACAGTCTGAGGTATTAAGGAGCTATGATCAGCATCAGCGGTCGGTGGATCTTGTAGGGTTCAATGGTGCGTTTGATCATGCGGTTTCAGCTGGCTCTGCGCAGGTGAGTGGTAGCGAGTTCAGTCACACAACCACCGCCACCACCGCGGCAGCCGCCATGTCACCATGTTTATCATTGGGTGGTTTCTATGAAAATGGTAATAATAGTAATATTTATCAGATTCAACAACAGCCCCATCATTTCCAGCAACTTCAGCTGTTTCTCCAGCAACATTGACCGCTGCCACCACAGAGAACCGAGTGAGCCGGACGGTAGGAGTGCTGATTTTTTTACCACAGTCCCTTAATTTCTACTCTAGTTTAATTAATCAAAGTTTTAGTTTAGATTAATCAATTGTGTCTTTTAATTTTGTCTACTAGATTATATATGTTGTATTAATTTGGTGGAACCATCGATCAATTTATTATTATTATTTTCTTGTTACATAATACCAACAAAACCAAGATAAGGAATTATATATCTAATGGTAAATAAAGTATTTTTCTCATAAACTTGCAAGGATGTGAATCCTACGGTGTGCATGTTCGATGTGGTTGGTTAATTAACAAAAATAGATAAAATGATGGTAAAAACTAAGACAATCTATACATATTCATGATATAATTAATTTTGGTATTAAAAATAATATTGTTGAGAAGTTTTAATATAAGGGTGGTTATTTAGACATCCAACTTTTTTATTTTAACTCACCGACCTTATACGTCTCGTATAAGCCTATACGAGGCGTATATTCACCTCTGATGATTGGGTACGTATATATCGCATATAGGACATGTACGACGCGTATAGACCTGTAAGAGGAGTATAGGAATCTAATCACTAACACTGACAAATTCAGTCAAACAATAATTGACCACTTAATTTTACGCCTTGTACATGCCGTCTATACGAAAGATATAAGAGGTTTTGAAGGTGTGGGATGAGTCAGAGTGTGTATAACAATACCCTTTTTCAAATACAAGTGTAACTGCAATAAAACAATATTGGTAGGGGCTACTTTTATTCAGCTTGTTTTGTCAAACGAAAATCTAGCTAATGTATATAAAGTTTTACCATATATGAGATACCTATCTACCTATATGTATAACTATATATTGTCTTTCTCCTATATAGAAAAATTTTATATATGCACTTATACTTCTGATAACTAATTATTCAATAGGTCATATATTGTTGTTGCATTCATGTGACAAAATAATATTAAAGATATAATAATTGTATAGAAAAATATACAAATGCATAAAAATTGTTTTTAATTAATAAATTGGTAAAAATTGCTCTTAATAAATAAAAATTTTACCTGAAACAACATATATTAACACATATTTTGTTAACATGCACGTTTAAAAAAAAATTGGTAAAGTATTATATAAATTTAAAGGTTTAATAAAAGTTTATAAAATAAACCAAAGATGAAATACTATAATTAACTTATAAAATTTATAATCAATATTATTTAGTTAAATTTTTATATTTAGTGATATAATCAAATTTATAAAAAACAATTTTGCCCCCTAAAACTCTAAAAAGTTAACGTAGAAAGATAGTCACATTTTTGTTAAATGTAATATGATTTTAAAAGACACAATGATACGTCATATTTTTAACTTTTTAAAAATTTTTGTAATTATCATTTTAAGCCCTTGTGGGTTAATTTCTAAATTTTCAAATTTATTTATATTGTTCTTTAACTTAAAAAAACTAATTTATGCGCTTATGTTTATGTGCATGTTGATTTAATTCGAGTTGATCTATATTGCGACGTAAGCTTTTTAAGAAACGAGTCTCCTCATATATATGTTTTCGTTATACGTGGTTACAGCTGATTTATGTTCCGACATAAATTGTGTTTGACAACAACTAAGCCCATATATAATATGTTTTTTGTACTTATTTTATTTATAAGGTTTCTAGTTTTGATATGTTTTGACATATAATTATGTTTAGAAATGAATATTGTCAAATATATATATAATAGTCTAATTTGCATGACAAAACGAAAAAAGAAAAACTAAAATAACAACTTATAGTCTTATAAATTACAACAAAGTTAAGGAGATAAAGTTGCAGCAGCCAGCAGCTTGGTTGCTTTAGGTTTTGAGTTCGGACTCAAAAAATATATTATCAAACCTTTGGATCGAGTTTGCTGTTTCTCCCTTTAATGTGAACTTTAAGTCTAAATACCAGCAGAATGAACAGGATCTTTTTTCTCTAAAAATATAACATGGAACTTATACAAATTAATATTTTTTTTTGATAGAAAATAAAACACAAAATGATATAAAACAAATTGATAAACGTTTTTATGATAAAAATCAATATAAGTGTTGGTTCAGACCCCTAATACAAACACTTGAAAGTTGAACAACACACAAAATAACTCACGTAAAAAGAGTTTTGTTTACTGCTTCAAGTCCTGTTCACTAATTCTAAAATGGTTAGATATGTAGTCAAAATCAAAACTAAAAACGGGTAAACATGTAAGACCATGTTCCCACGTTCTTAATCCATTACTCCTCCAACCTAGGCGTACTACTTTCACATAAAACAAACCTACCGATTATCTAATTAAACACAAAAAACATGTGATTAAATAACAACCCTGCAGGCCCGTAACCTTACTCATCAAGATTAATCCAACAGTAACAACACCCTAATTAACTCCAAACTACAATGGAACAGAAAGTATATATAGAAATTAAAATGATCCAATTAATTAAGGATACATAGAAAAATTAAAGAGTGGGAAAAATGGTAATTAATGCAAAAGAAAGGGTAGTTAATTGGAATTATTGTCTTTTTCAGAGGCATGAATATGATGCGTCATAGTCAGTAATGATAACCATAAACTGTACGTATGCTTCTATTTCTGTTGATAAATCGGTAGTTGGAATGAAATTAAAACCAGCCCTTTCCTTGCTTCTCTTTCGGGCTAAATTATTCTCTTATGTCATTCAATTACATACATTTATTAAACCCTCTCCATCGCTTTTAATTAATACTTGCTAACCATTTTATTTTATTTTTTCAAATTTTCACCTACTTTTTAAAATGATCATTTTTTATTATCCTATTAATTAATTAATTAATTAATTATATATGTCTTGCAATTTCTTAAACGTACGTTCATGCAGGCATATTTTAGCTTTAGTATGATGACTGGCTAATACTATTATTATATGACAAAAATATTGTAGTTTAATCTTACCGGCACAAGTAATCCATTCATCTAAATTATCTAAATACAAAAATATTGTTTCTATTAAATTACTTTTATGAAACTACTTTTATAAAATCTTTTGTTACAATATACAAGATATAATAGTATCGTCTATATACGTTTCAATTTCTATAATAATAATTAATTAGTCATGACTTTATATGTTTTTTTAATCTAATCCTCATGTCGAAATGCATAGGTTTTAATTGTACCGTCTACATTTTCTTAGCCTATACGTCACGCATTCATTTGTCTTTTTAGTATAGTAAGTTGTAACTTAAATATGCAACTTATAGGTTTTAATCGCTCCACCCATTGCAACGTGACTTTGCTTGTTCAACTCAATTAGCATGTTACAAATCCTTTTAACCGAAATCTCAAAATTGCAATATTTAAAACGTATAAATAGTAATAATCAAACTCCAATAATGAAATTATAACTTGTAAAATTATTAATTTATTTAAATTATTAACCATTGAAATGGGTGTAATAGTAACGACTGGGGTTGTATTTCAAACAACTTGGGTGTACTACTGTTTTATTGTTTGTCCTCTTTCAATGGTTATATTGTTATTACAAAAAAAACTATAATTTCTAATGTGAAGACTAAAATTAATAATATATTCCTTCCAATTTTATTGTCCATACGTTAAAGTTGTATTTTATAAAAGGAAAAAAAAAAGTATATTAATTATTTTCGCAAAGTCAAACAGAGACAGAAAAAGAGATGTTTGGATCTGACAATTCTAGAGGGGACTCACTGATACGTGCTGTCCTTTTGCATTGTGACCAGATGTTTCATAATCAATATAGTTTTTGGCTACCTATAAAACATAGGTTAGTCATCTCACAATAAATTCTTTCATACATAACTAAAATTCACGTACATGTTTTTTATTAATAAAAAATCACACGTATGTTAAAAATTCTAAGATCCGGAAAAAAAAACCAAAAATCAATTTGTATTTGAAACTAAAAAAAATTGATTTGGATTGTTTAGATCGGATATGAACAAATCCGAAAAAGTCATTTAGATATCTACGTTTGATTCGAATTTCTTGTTTTTTTTTTTTTGTAATTTAGATTGTTTGCGCATTCGAGTAATCCGATCACGAGCTAATTGACAATTACTAATTTCAAGTGTTCGGGTTAAACATAAACAAAAAATTAGGAAATTTTTAGTTTTTAAAGTATTGTTTTTAAAATTCAAAGTATTGCATTGTGAATTTGAATGAGTAAAATGTGTAATTTTCTAAAAATAAAACCAAAAAATAAAGTCAAAACAGAAACAAAAAATTAGGAGTTTTTATTATGTTTTATTCGGGTAGTTCGAATTGGTTGGGTTATTCGGATTTTTCTGAATCATAACGAAATCCTAATTTAGATAAATTTGGGTCAGATGAGATCTGAACCAATTCTAGTCTAGTATGTCAAATTCGGATAGAGGCAAAAAGAAAATTAAATAAAATAATCCAATTGCAATAAACCAAAAAAATAGTAATATGATCCAATAAACACCGTTACCTATATATATAGTGTATATTTACTATGACTCTGTTGCTACAAAGATTTTGACACGAGTGTGTATCAAACTCTCCTAGCAGTGCTTATGGTGATTACAACCAGAGCCGGACGAAACTAGTGTGTGTTGAATGTGGTTACAAGTATTGAGTTTTTTGTGTTGTTCTGCTTGTGCTTGATCCTTTGATTGTCTGGTATTTATAGTGGGTTCCACTAGAGCATTCAGGTGATGCCTCTCCCTTTTAGGTAGTTTGTTACATGTCAGCCGCGTACTTTTATTGTCCATTTTGGATCCTTCCCTTTTTTCGTATAAGAGCTTGTCTTTTATTGTTGACTTTGAACGTGTGACACTTTGTTTGTCTTGTCTGGGTCATGAGGTAAGCCACTTTGTTTGTATATTGGCTTAGGCTATTTGGAAATAAGCTAAGTACAGGTTCTCTTTCAGTTGCGGTTTGGGCTTGGTTTAGCTTCATGTTTTTTCCTCCTATTCTTCTCCTCTTCAGCCGCGGCTTACTAAGTTTCATCCCTTGTGCGGACCTTTTTCTCCTCAGCCGCGGCCCACCATTGTCGTGACTTGCGCTTCCTTCCCAGCCGCATCAACCTCGGTCATGAGCTTCAGCCGCGGCACATGTCTTGGTCCCCAGCCGCGGCCCCTGTTCGTTTTTTGGCCGTGGTTCTCGTGTAGGCCGTAACTTCCTGGTGAGCCCGAGCCGCGGCATATGCTTTACACCCTATCCGCGGCACCTGTTCCTATTTATTTGGGTTTCCGAAGTCAATACCAGCCGAAGATAGTCCCAGCCGAAGTCAGTTCCAGCCGGGGATAGTCCCAGCCGAAGTCACTTCCAGCCGAAGTCAGTTCCAGCCGAAGATAGTTCCAGCCGAAGTCAGTTCCAGCCGGGGATAGTCCCAGCCGAAGTCAGTTCCAGTCGGGGATAGTCAAAGACGAAGTCAATTCCAGCCGAAGATAGTTCCAGCCGAAGTCAGTTCCAGCCGGGGATAGTCCCAGCCGAAGTCAGTTCCAGTCGGGGATAGTCAAAGATGAAGTCAATTCCAGCCGAAGTCAGTTCCAGCCGAAGATACTTCCAGCCGCGGCATCTCCTTGGCCGCGTCTTCAAATGTTGTCGTAGCTTAAGCTTAAATGGTGTATCCCCATCAAGCCCCCTAGTCCGGTGTTATGATTTTGTCATAGCATCGGATTATTTAAATCAAGACGACTTGATTGGATGGTTGATGAGGGCTTGTCATGCGTAGGTTGGCTCTGTGGTATCTCCCCCATTTTGTCGTTTTGTGATTTCTTTTATAGAAAAAGTAAAGTATTGGAAAGACATGGTCTCTTACATCTCAAAGCCGTGGTTTACATGGGGTGTGGTTATCTTATGTTTTGGTAATGTTCCTCCGTAGTCATGAATTTTTCTGGACGGTGGTGTCCGTGGTTTATCGTTAAACGACCCAACCGCGGGTCTGAGGGGATGTTCCTCGGCCACGATCTCCCCAACTCATTGTGTTATGGAGCTTGCTCGCTTCTCAGCAACGGTTATATGTCGATATTTTAATATAAACTTCTTTATTTGACAAGATTTAGTTTTTGGAAATGTGGACTTGGATGCCAACATTATAATGCAAATCGCTTTGGAAATGTTTGACTTCTAATCAGTCGTGACCGCTTGACTATTAATGATGGCTGGGTGCTGTTACTTCCCAGTCGCGGCTGGGGGATAGACTTAGCACTTTAACTGTTAATGATCCGATCGTGGCCGGATGCTTGGTTTCTGCCCAGTCGATCCGATCGTGGCCGGATGTTTAGTTTCTGCCCAGTCGCGGCTGGGAGATTGTTTCTCGGTATTTAACCGTTAATGATCCGATCGAGGCCGGACGTTTGATTCAGCCCAGTCGCGGCTGGGAGATTGTTTCTCGGGATTTAACCGTTAATGATCCGATCGTGGCCGGATGCTTGCTTTCTGCCCAGTCGCGGCTGGGAGATTGTTTCTCGGCATTTAACCGTTAATGATCCGATCGTGGCCGGATGTTTACTTTCTGCCCAGTCGCGGCTGGGAGATTGTTTCTCGGCATTTAACCGTTAATGATCTGATCGTAGCCGGATGCTTGCTTTCTGCCCAGTCGCGGCTGGGAGATTGTTTCTCGGCATTTAACCGTTGATGATCCGATCGTGGCCGGATGTTTAGTTTCTGCCCAGTCGCGGCTGGGCGATTGTTTCGGTACTTGACCGTTTAATGATCCGATCGCGGCCGGATTGTTTGACTCAGCCCAGTCATGGCTGGGTGATAGTTTGTGGCCTCATCTGGCCGTGGCCAAAGGAGCATGCTTATTGGTGTCTTCCGGTCTTGGCCAGTGGACAAGTTTATTGTCTCACCCAATCGAGACTGGAGGTTATGGTGCCCTCTGGTTTCTTATTTTTGTTTGAGTAATGTATATAAGATGAGCTACGACTTATGTGGACGTGTAATCATTTGGTGCTCGAATGCACCTTCTTGTTCAAAATTTGATTACAAGTCATTCGTTTCACATGATTACATATAACATTTACGAAGCTACGCTCGGTTCAATGTCCAGAGAATGCTTGTTGGGCGACTTGTACGATCCATTTTTCCCCCTCTTCTATTTGACTTTAAAGTCACTACTCTGCGTGGCGTGGGGAATTTGATTGCGGAGTGGATGGTTGAGGCTATGGCTCCAAGTAGGCACAAGCCGGGCCTCCCTAAGATGACGTCGTATGGAGACTGTGCTCTAATGACAAGGAAAGTCATAGTGACTTCCCTTTGACCTGTTTCTTTTCCAACTACCACTGGAAGCTGGATCTGCCCGATAGGATGTACTACTTCACCTGCGAATCCTGTTAGCACATGTGTACTTTTAATAAGGGATCTTTGGATTACCTCATCAAGCTGTAGGAAGCAATGTTCATACATTATCTCTAACGCACTTCCCATGTCAACATACACTCGGTGTACGTTATGTCCAGTGATGATGGCGGAAATTGTAAGCGGGTTGCTAGCAAAGTTCCCTCCTCGTATGGGCAGGAAGGATATATCTTGCTCCATCCAGGGCTGTAGGTGGTCTGAGTTTCGTTTGACACCACTTGTGTCTCGAGGCCTTTTCAAAGCAATGGTGGGCCGTAGTTGGTGTAGCATGAAGATTTCCTTTCTTTTTTCGCTGGCATGTGGGGTCTTCTGCAACTCACTTAAAAGATGAGCGAGCTTCCCTGTTTTGATAGCCGACTCTATCTGTCTTCTCAGAGAGAAACAATCATCTGTGTTATGACCACTTTCTTCGTGAAACTCGCAGAATTTTTCCATGTTCCGTCGTGGTCTTGGCCTCAAGGGGGCGGGTCTTACGAACTTGACATTCTCTGTCGCCAGAATCTCACTAGGTGTTTTTATCAAGGGCGGAAGTTTTACCTCTGATTCCCTGACGGGCTTTCGAGGAATGCTGAAGCCTGGCTGAAGGGCATCACCCCTCGACTGGAAGCGAGGTCTCTCCCATCTTTTTTCCTCCTGTCCCTTTGGCTGGTTCCATACTGATGGTGCTTGTTTCTTGGGAGTGCAGTCCTTCAGCAGTTCGCAGGCCTTCTTCCCTCGTACGAATGCCTTGGCTCGTTCCAGCATCTCATCCACTGTCTTTGGAAGGTTTTTGTGGAATCTTTCTACTAGCTGATCGTTTTTTACGCCGTGGATAAACGCATAAATTCTCAAGGTTTCACCTGCCCTTCTGACCTGCATGCTCTCTTTGGAAAAGCGTGTGATGAAATCATCCAGAGATTCGCCATCCCTTCGCTTGATGTTATGCAGCTCCGTCGGGTCCTTCATCGATTTTCGCTGCTGGCTGAAGTATCTTAGGAACTTCTCCTCTAGTTCTTCGAAGCTACGTATCTCCCCAACTGGGAGACCATCGAACCAGACTCTTGCTGCGCCTGTGAGTGTCTGGATGAACATGTGGCACCAGACAGGTATGGACCATTGTTCAACTTCAGCTGTACCTATGAATATGGTCAGGTGATCATCCGGGTCTCCCATCCCGTCATACTTTCCTACATTAGTTGGCATTTTCAGCTTTGGAGGGAAGGTAAACTCGGCTATCCTAGCAACAAATTTGGATTTTGCACGTGCAGTCGAGGGACGGTAGGGTTTGCTGTAGTCGTCTTCAAATTCCAACTTTTTAGCGATTCGGCTCTTCACTCCGTCTTCATGGTTTTCTTTCCTACCTCCTTGAATTTTAGGCTGGCTCGTTTCCTTGTCTTGCTTCACTTCTGTTTCAGCATCATCTTCATCCATGTCCTCAACCGAGACATCTTCAAATTCGAGCTGGGCTCGAACCTCCTTAACTGTTCTTCTTTCTCTTCTTTTTGCAACAAGAGAAGGATCTGTTTACGATTTTGTGCCAGAAATTCCGGGGTGATCTCGGGGTTCGTGACATTCTTATCGCTATCATTGAACAAACCCTTCCCCTTCCCCTGGATCACCGTCGTGCCTCCCGGAGATAATGTGATATGACTTTGGTTTTCAACCGGAGTGGTTTCGTCTAAGCTCATGGTGGTGTGATTGTTTGGGACCTAGTCCCACGGATGGCGCTAAATGTTGCTACAAAGATTTTGACACAAGTGTGTATCAAACTCTCCTAGCAGTGCTTATGGTGATTACAACCAGAGCCGGACGAAACTAGTGTGTGTTGAATGTGGTTACAAGTATTGAGTTTTTTGTGTTGTTCTGCTTGTGCTTGATCCTTTGATTTCCTGGTATTTATAGTGGGTTCCACTAGAGCATTCAGGTGATGCCTCTCCCTTTTAGGTAGTTTGTTACATGTCAGCCACGTACTTTCCTTGTTCATTTTGGATCCTTCCCTTTTTTCGTATAAGAGCTTGTCTTTTATTGTTGACTTTGAACGTCTGACACTTTGTTTGTCTTGTCTGGGTCATGAGGTAAGCCACTTTGTTTGTATATTGGCTTAGGCTATTTGGAAATAAGCTAAGTACAGGTTCTCTTTCAGTTGCGGTTTTGGCTTGGTTTAGCTTCATGTTTTTTCCTCCTATTCTTCTCCTCTTCAGCCGCGGCTTACTAAGTTTCATCCCTTGTGCGGACCTTTTTCTCCTCAGCCGCGGCCCACCATTGTCGTGACTTGCGCTTCCTTCCCAGCCGTATCAACCTCGGTCATGAGCTTCAGCCGCGGCACATGTCTTGGTCCCCAGCCGCGGCCCCTGTTCGTTTTTTGGCCGTGGTTCTCGTGTAGGCCGTAGCTTCCTGGTGAGCCCGAGCCGCGGCATATGCTTTACACCCTATCCGCGGCACCTGTTCCTATTTATTTGGGTTTTCGAAGTCAATACCAGCCGAAGATAGTCCCAGCCGAAGTCAGTTCTAGCCGGGGATAGTCCCAGCCGAAGTCACTTCCAGCCGAAGTCACTTCCAGCCGAAGTCAGTTCCAGCCGCCGAAGATAGTCCCAGCCGAAGTCAGTTCCAGCCGGGGATAGTCAAAGCCGAAGATAGTTCCAGCCGAAGTCAGTTCCAGCCGGGGATAGTCCCAGCCGAAGTCAGTTCCAGCCGGGGATAGTCCCAGCCGAAGTCAGTTCCAGCCGGGGATAGTCAAAGACGAAGTCAATTCCAGCCGAAGTCGGTTCCAGCCGAAGATACTTCCAGCCGCGGCATCTCCTTGGCCGCGTCTTCAAATGTTGTCGTAGCTTAATCTTAATTGGTGTATCCCCATCAGACTCTATCTTACATTTAATACATATTTAAAGACATATAACTCGTTAAAATAATTCGCATATCATCTTCACGCATTCTTTGGTTTTAATTAAAAACATAGGGAAGTGAATTAAAACGAGATGGCCCTATGGGCTAGATTGTTAAAGCGGACTCTTCCCAATTGTGTGACATGTTCCAATAGTGTTTGCACAAGAAACCTCCAAAACATGCAAGGATAACGATTATTTCAATTCAATCTAAAAGGAACATGAACTTAATTGGAAATTGGATGACAGAGCTTCAATTCAAACTGATATCAACAAAGTGTAGGCATGTTTAGTACTCATTCATCACGCGCATCAAGTTTATTGAATGAGATGATAAATGGATTTGGTAGGCAAGTGACATGAGGTAGTTTACAATCCAATCGATTAAGACATAAATGTTTCGACATATAGGTAACTGAATTGGTAACACTTTTGAATGGTCTAATTGGGTTCTAACTTCTAACATACTATTTTTATTGTTTTTTTTGGATGGAAAGTATCATAAAATAGTTTACCAGGTGAGCTTTTCAAAAGAGGAGTCTATTGCAACTCAATATCCTTTTTCAATATAATACACAAAGATATCCAAAAGCAATCTTCTTAATCACAAGTTGATGACTTTGTATTGGCGATAGCACGTGATGATAAAGTTATCAATACGAAAGCCCCAATGATTACATCGGTGTGTGAAGAATTTAAATCAAAATGTTTTATTTGGGTGAAAAATAAAAATGGAGAGAGTTAACAGGACTTGGAATGAGTAGCAGCAGCAATAGCAGTAAGAGCAGGAGCAGGAGAAAATTGAACAGCAAGAGTAGTGTCTATAGATTTTTGATAATAATAATAATAATAGTTGCTATACTAATACATTTTTTAGTGTGAAAATTGAATACATGATATATTTGCAAATAGACTCGGCAATCTTGCAAGGAAAATGGTTTGGTTTGGGTGAATACGTATTATATTTTGAGTTGAAATGGATAACAACATAACATAGAACGTGTTGAAATGTGTGACTTCTAAACACAATACAAGTCAAGATACGTAATTTAAAAAATATGTAAATAGAATGGATTTAAATGGATAATAATTATTAATAATATGTTTGATAGAAAATCACTACATATTATTTAAATATACTATTTGTTAAGTTAAAACTCATTTTTATTTTAACTAAATTGAAGTTTTTTAAAACAATACATGTAGACACAAACTGATTTTGCTTAAAACCTATTCTGACCCGTATCATTCCTGACCCGTTAACCAACTCATCCCAAACATTTCGTCACGCTTACTTTCAAAGATTTGAGGCGAGACGCTTGGGCTATTTTTGGGCAAGTACCCTTGCAAAACAAACTGAAGTGAGAAAGTTTCCACATGATAACAGAATATTCGAGTGATCGAAATTAGAGGTGGGCAAAAAAAAGGGGAACCGACAACCCGAACCGGAACCAGAACCGGTCATACCCGAACCGGTGGGTACGAATGGGTACGGTTTTTCAGACAAATTAAAGCCGGAACCGGAACTGAAACCGGGAAAACCGGAACTGGTTCCACCTATACCCGGCCAAAACCCTACCCGGAACCAGCCAAAACCGGAACCGGTCAAAAACCGGTTGGAACCGGTCGAAACCCGGAACTGGGTATTGACTTTGTTGACTGGAACCGGAACTGGAACCGGAACCGGTTAAAAAAAAACCCGATTTGCGCACCTCTAATCAAAATGGCTTTCCAAAAAGTATAACTTCTTATGGTAATTTTTTTCTAACAGCAAACGCAAGTTTACCCGTGATAATCCTGACAAATATATCACCCTTCCACCCGAACGATAGAGCGTGATGACCTAACTTACCCACCAAGAAGAAAACTTACAACTAGAAAAATCCCTTGACTCATCTCAGAGCAATATTTACTCTATGTAAGACTCCAACCCAAGATATCTAATAAAAGAACACAAAAGGCTGTCATTAAGCTAAATATTCTTGCAAGTTGGCTCTAGAGATGGGCGACCATTTGTTCATTTATTCCTGTGGTTGAAAAATCAATTGATCAACTTAACTTTCACTAATTATAATGAAAGTTGTGTGTAATAATCTTGTATCTAACTGTATGTAATTTGATGGCTTCTCTACCAATTACTTGCTAAGGTAGTCTTAATTTAATTAAAATATTACAAGTCGTTTCAAAATATAAAAAATAAAAATAAAAACAAAAAAATGAGATGTCGTTGACATAATACATTAGTTATTCTTGTGCATTGAAAAAACCATAGGCACGTGAAGACATGTTAAATTAACATCACGTGCATAAAGAGTGGTGAATGGAGCTATACGTAGAGCATGTAGGTGTGTATAATTGCCTTGACTTTATTTTTTAAAAGGCCACTCTACTTTTTTTTTTTCTTCTTTTCTTTTCTTAACCGAATTTTGAATTTTTTATTAAAAAGAAACACCTATTCAAGCAAGTTGTTAGAGAGGATAGTCAATGGAATGCATTAGAAACCAAGATTAAATTACACCAATCCGTTCAATCTTAGTTATGATTATTTGTCTTTTTTTAATTAAAAAAATGTGTTTGTCTTAATTTTTTAGGATGTTTTTCGATTTCCTGGTGTGTTTGATGAACACTTGAACATTTCTTTCTTTTCAAATGAACTATAGAGTTGTCAAGGTGATGAATATTGTTATTTTCTTATAAAATTTATTCCCATGTATGTGGTCTTCAATCTTTAATCGTTCATGTGTTATATTTTTGAATTTGCATGCAATCAAAAGATTTTATCTTGTTCTCCCAGCTTGCAAGCATCTCAAATCATTGATGGACGATAAATGAAACAACATTTTTATGAATATGTCCACATAAACACTTTATTAAGTCTAAGTACTCACTTAAAAAAGAGAAAAGATACCTAAACTGGGGGACTTGATGATGTAACAACTCCTATAATATTATATCAATAATAATGAGTAGAGTAAATTACTGATTATGTCCTTGAAAAATATAGCAATTTGCTGGTTTCGTCCTTTGATTTCGAAAATTACTAGGGGTGTCCTTATTTTGAAAATTTTGCACGGGTTACGTCCTTTGTCATTAACCCCGTTAATTACTTCCGTTAAAATGGCCACGCCCCATCCACGTGATGGGTAATTTAGTCAATTCCTAACCCCTTCTCCTCCATTCTCCTCACATCAGAAAATTAGCCCTTAATCAAATTTGCAAGACCCTGTACTCAAATCAAAATCCCAAACCATTACGATCAAAGGTCCATCACGATCAAAATCTGTTGTTGTTCGCCTATTCATCTTCATCTCAATCGGAGAAGACGATGACTAAGAGATGGAGCTTTCGAATTCCGGTAATGACCCAATCTGATATGGAAGAGATATACGGTAATGTGTTATCAGAAGTTATTTGTTTTGTTAACTTGCATGCAAGTACATACTTAGGTCTAAAAATCTTTTTTTTTTTTGAAAAATGCAGCATTGTATCCTACTCTTTTCTCTGTTAAACTTCATCATGGTGGTAACTTCACCAAATTCCCTGAAAGAAAGTAGGTAGATGGTAAGGCTGCTATAGTCGATTTGTTTGATTCTGAAAGGATGTCTGTACATGAGTTAGACTGTGTGATGTTCGAACTTGGTTATTCACTTGATACAGAGAGGTATTACCATTATAGGCTTCCTGATGGTGATTTAGATTTTGGTCTTTTAGCCCTAGGTAGTGATTCTGATATTATAGGGTTTTGCAAACACACAGCTAAGCATAAGCTTATGCATGTTTACACTGAACTAAATGAGACCACGGTGCACACATATCGTTGTTCCCCAATAAATTGCAGGATTGAAGAGTTGTCTGATGAGGCTTTTGACATTATAAATCAAAGTAAAAAACAAGGGAAAAGGTTATTGTTAGATTGGAATGATAAAGGTATGGATGACAATCACTTTGACCCTTTTTTTGGTGGACCTAGTCAAGTGGAGGACAACTCTGATGCACCACAGGGTAATGTTGATCATGTTACTGGTGAGGAGTACAATGGTGATGATACCAATGGTGAGGAGGACAATTGTGATGACACAAACTCTGATGAGGACAATATTGCTGATGAGGAGGTTGGTGATGATACTATAGCTGATGAGGAGATTGGTGATGACAATATTGGTGATGACAATATAGGTGATGAGGAGATTGGTGATGACAATATTGCTGATGAGGAGGTTGGTGATGGTGATGATACTATTGTTGATGATGATACGACCTGGACAAAGTGATAGTGACTTTGAGGGGGAAGACACCATGCATGATGAATTTGAGGTTGACATGAGGGATTTTAGAATGAATATTGATGAAGGTGCGGATGAGCAACAACAAAATGATCCTATTGATGACAAAGACATGGGGACTATAGATAATGATCAATGGGATAGTGAAGAGGATTTTGATGTTAATGAAACTAGTGTTAGGAAAAATATGTTGAATTATGTTAGAAAACAGAATGAAACAAGTAGTAACTTCCATTTAGGTCAATGTTTTGGAAACAAAGAAGAAGTAAAGGAGTTGATAAAATTGCATTCAGTTGAGACAAGGAGGCAGTTGTGGATTGTTAAAGATGATCATACAAGAGTAAGAGCAGTTTGTTGGGGGGATTTACCTAACCTAGAAGTTGGGACTAATTATGCAAAGGGAGACAAATCTAAAGGACCAAAAGGTAAAGATCACACTAAAAAATCAAAAGGACAAAAAAGTAAATATAGCCTTAGAATTCGAGCAAAAACAAACAAAGAACAAGTGGGAAAGTGTGTAGGGCGAGGACATCAGCTACCAAGTAGGTCCATTAGGCATTGCACCTACCAATTCTTAGCAAACCAGTTAATGGACCAGATAGAGGAAAATCCAAAAATTCCAGTCCGGGCTGTTCAAGAGAAATTTCAAAGAAAGTATGAGCTAAATGTTTCAAGAATGAAGGCATTTAGGGCGAGGACATCAGCTTTGCAAAAGCTGAATGGTGATTACTACACACAATATGGCATACTTAGGGATTATCTTGACGAATTGGTAAGAGCAAACCCCTGGGACCACAGTGAAGCTCCAAGTTGAACCCTGCATTGATCCATCACATGAAAGAAAGGATTTAAAGAAAGGATTTAAAGCTATGGGAAGAGATCTATTAGGGTTAGATGGAGCTTTCATAAAGGGACCCTATCCTGGACAGGTATTAACTGCAATTAGCATTGACCCAAATAATTCGGTATACCCTGTAGCATATGCTATTGTTGAAGCTGAGACTCTTAATTCTTGGACATGGTTTCTTGAAATCTTGGCTGATGATTTGGATATTGGACCCATGTCTAACTTCACATTTATAAGTGATCGGCTAAAGGTTAGCAAACTTTTGTTTAATTCAACACTTTCTTTACTGATTTGTTTTATTAATCATATTTGTGTTTTTTAATAGGGAATTATTCCAGCAATATCAAAGGTTTTTCCATGTGCTGAGCATCATTATTGCCTGAGGCATATTCATGAAAACATGAAGCTTCAGTTTAAGGGAAAGGCTTATAAGGATCTGCTCTGGAAGATTTCCACAGAAACAACAGTTATCAAGTTTGAGAGGTATATGAATGAGCTTAAAGCTTTCAACACTGATGCACATCTATGGCTTTCCAAAATACCTCCCAAACATTGGGCAAGATCACACTTTTCAGGTAATGTTTTAGATTGGTAGGGCCTTGTCTGGTGTCACAAACTTTATATATTTTTGTACCTATGCAGGTAGGGCCAAGTCAGATGTGTTGTTAAACAATATGTGTGAAGTTGTAAACTCCAAATTAGTTGATGGTCGAGACAAGCCCATTATAACAGTGCTGGAGTATATAAGAGAATACATGATGAGGAGGTTTCAATTTTTTTCTCATAATTTTATTTCAATGTACCAGATAGTTAGTATTACTGATGGTTGTCTTATTTGCAACAGGATTGTAAATGTTTTGAAAGTGATTGAGAAGTCTGATGGATTACTAACACCAACAGCTACCAAAATGTTTGAAGCAATCAAGAAGGAGGCAACCAAGTACACTGTGATATGGAATGGTGAAGACCATTATCAAGTTAGTGGGCCAGGTGGTGATCAGGTTGTGGTGGATATGCAAAGGCAGACTTGCGTGTGCAGGAAATGGGAGATCACAGGAATGCCATGTCGACATGTTGTTGCAACTATTTGGAATAAGGCTGCAAATGGGCAACAAGTGGGGCTGCCAGAGACATTTGTTGACCCCATTTATAGTTTGGATAGGTGGAAGCAGGTGTATAACTTCAAAGTTTACCCAATCAATGGTAGATCTATGTGGATTAAGTCAAGATGTCCAACAACTCTTCTACCACTAACTCATCATAAGCCTGTGGGCAGACCTAAAAAGGCTAGAAGGAAATCAGTGGTGGAACTAGAAGATGTTGTCAAAGGTGGGAGGTTGTCAAAGCATGGGTTGAAATATGCATGCAGCAAGTGTAAGAAGAAAGGGCATAACTGTCACAACCCCCTGCGCCGCGTGCAGAAATCCACGGCGCGGTGACGTTCGATGGTTGAATCATGCACAAGTATTGAATAAGAACAACCACAATGCATTACTAAATTTCATAGAGATTAGACCATTGTTTAGTTACAGACAATCTATCTATCTTCCCAAAAGAAAGACAACTACAGACCCAAAAATATTGTTTACAAAATAAGACTCAGACAAGACAATTAAACAATCAGGATTAAATGAGTTTCTAATCCATCCTAGCTTGTTTCTTCATCTTGTTCTATCTTAAAACGGTCTCCTTAGTTGTCCTTTAGAATGTCATAAACCTGATTACCTGAAACACGTGAAAAGTAACTGTCAACTACACAAGTAGTTGGTGAGAACAATAGGTTTAACATTTGTAAACATGAATCTGCATTGTAAGGCATATGTATAAAGCAGTAATTGAAAATACATGGATGGTTGCAACCCAAACTAACATCAAGTAAGAATAATGTGTGCAAACAATCAAGAGACTGTTTACTAGAAAAGCCAACATATATTCAAGTCCCGAACTACGTTTGGAGTCAGAAAATTTGTTAGCAAACGTATTCAACACGAGCTGTACTAATGATTTTACTCAGAAGACAACTCCGTGTTGACATAACCCGGTCAATATGACTTATACTGGTAAACTTAATTAACAGCAATTACATATTACCGTAATGCAACCAATTCTGTAGTTAGTTTTTAAAACAAATTTAAAAGCTAACTCCAGCTTTGGTGTAACCAATGTGTGTCCCGCTTTCCCTTGTTGTGATCACCCAGTACTAACGCTATAAGAATAAGAATATGTGTCTTGATGTGTGTATAAGTTTGTTCACAACGATGAACACCATGCTTTTGAATACTTTGATTTGAAACCTTTGGTTGAATGCCTCATTTGATTACCATGATTTGAAAATCTTGCTTGAATACCCTGAATTGAAATCCTTTGGCTGAATAACACATGAAAACTGTTGATTGAATACCTTGTTTTGAAACCCTTGATTGAATACTGAGAATAGTGTCCTTGTATAATAACAAGGTTTATAAAATATTATCTTATCAATAGCACAATTTATAGTAAAAGAGTTTATAAAACTTATTCTTTAAAAGTGTTTAACATTTATAAAACCATTTGTGTAAAAAAGTTATAAAACAGTTTAGAGAACCTTTTATAAAACCTTTTAGTAGAAAATGTTTAACAGTTGATAAAACCCTTAAAACGATTGATAAATCCTTTTTTTAAAATAGTTAATACATCCCTTAAATTTGTAAATGAATCCTGTAATGGTTGAAAAGCAGTGTGTTTCCTGTTTATGAAATATAATTGTATAAAGAGTGTTTGGTCACGTTTTCCACCCCAAAACAGTTGTAACACAGTAAAAGAGGGGCTAATGTTCTCACCTGACAACAGTAGACTCTGAACCAGAACAAGTAGCAAGTAGCAAACAACAAGAATTCTAATTGGTTCCTATATCATTGTAATCATACATAGAATATAAGATTTGTGATATTGTACTCTTTGATTGATTGATTGACTTGTGTTATCATGATCCTGATTAACCATCGAATAACTTGTTTTTAACCAATTCAAACCCTTATGAAAATAATTCTTAAGTGTTAGATTTATGTATTATCAAAATATTGTCATCTTTGTAATGAATACATGTTTATTAACCCTTCTCTCGTGTATGTGGTGTTCCAAATTAAACCACGTGGCCCGATTTTTGTGATGTTAAGTTAATCCAAGACTGGGCCTAAAAAAAATATCCCATGAGTTAAATCGTTGATTGTGGGTCGAACATTGGGCCTTGGGCCGATTAAACCATGGTGGGTTGCATGCATTCGACTAGACCACTACAAATGAATGGGGTTTCGTGAGTTGGATCAAAATCAAGTGAGCGTGGCTGAACAACACCAGTTCAGCGAACCTTATAGCCTCACCCAGGTTCGACAGAAGGTTCGTCTTTGATGGGTTCGGTGGCTGAGAAGGGTTCGGCTGGTCATGTGGGTTCGTGAGTGGGACTTGCGACTATGCAAAGGTTCGGAGAGGCCTTGAGGTTCGTCTGAAACGGTGTGGGTTCGTGGTCAGCCAAGGTTCGGGAGATGATTAGGTTCGGCCATGGGTTCGCATGAAGGTTCGGCTCCCATGTAAGTCACGGTTCATCCCCCCCCCCCCCCGATGAAGGGTTCGTGGACATGGCCACTCCTAGATTCGGCAATGATACTGTGCATGGTTCGGCACTCTGAAAATCAAGGTTCGGCCGATGCATGCAGCTCACAGGTTCGGGGATGGCTCGTGGACACAGGTTCGTCTCCATGCTACGATTTTTGTTTAATTAATTCATTTGTCATACAATTCGTCATAACACTACGCACCAACATTATCCTGGAAGGGAGTCATTCGATTTGGCAAACGAGGAAAGTTGAACCCTCGTTACATCGGACCTTTCGAGATTACAAAACGAATAGGCCCTGTAGCCTACGAACTAAACCTGCCAGCTGAACTGAGCAGTGTGCACAACATATTCCACATCTCGAATCTCAAGAAGTGCCTATCTGATGAAACACTTGTTATTCCTCTCGAGGAAATACAAATCGACGAACAATTGAACTTTGTTGAGGAACCGGTGGAGATTATGGACCGTGAAACCAAGAAGCTCAAGCTCAGCAAGATTCCAATAGTGAAAGTGCGATGGAATTCGCGACGAGGACCGGAATTCACGTGGGAACGTGAAGACCAGATGAAACAAAAGTACCCACACCTGTTCACGGAACAGACAAACACTGACAACACAGGTTGAATTTCGGGACGAAATTCTTTCTAACATGGGGAGGATGTGACACCCTGTAAATTCCAGGTCAGCTGTGATTTTATTTAAATGTTTATTTAAATGCATTATGTACACGTGGCACTAGAATTAGATTAATTTAGTGTGACACGTGGCACGACAGTATGAACACTGGCATACGACTAGATAATTCGTGGAATTATCGACGAACAGCACACACGTGTCAAAACACACGAACGTTGGTGAACATCACAACACTTAAGCACTGGAACATCTCACAAGTCAATTATGGCTAACACTTGACCGATAGAGTCCAAACGACGCTTGAACGACGTTCTATGATCGAGAAACGGGCAAGATTGGGCCAGAACAACAAAAACAAGCTTATTGGGCTTGAAATCCAGGCCAGGCGGTACGCCTGACTCGGGAAGCCCGCGACAGGCGATGCGCGCGGGTGGAATTTGAGCGCCTCGTCCGACCAGATCCGCGCGTAACGTACAATATGGTTCGCCCACGCCAGGCGATACGCCTGGGGCGCCTCAGTCGCCAAACACCTTTTTAAACTTCCAAAATCCGTCATTTCTCCTACCCTCATCATTTTAATCGCACCCAGACGCCACCCCTCGAGTTTATCTGTCCCAGAACACCTACAACACCTCTGAAACACTCCAAGAACCTCCATTGACACCATAGTGAAGCTTGGGTTGAGATTCAAGCTTGAAGGAAGCCATTGTTGAAGCTTTGCACCACTATCACCACCATCCTCACGGCTAGGAGAAGAGTTTGAGAACTCCAGGAGCTGTAGCATCACATTTCATCAGATTAGAGAGCATTTGAGGTAGTTCTATGGTTTAAATGCACTCTAAACACTCACAAGCTCACATACATGTGTTAGATCGCACATGCAAACACCTATGACCCACATGCACGAGATTTATTTCTGGGTTTGTTGATTTTAATGTGTTTTATGATGATCTAAGGTGTTTAAATGATGATCTATGATGATCCATGGTGTTGTGTATGGGTCTTGTTGTTCAAAGTGATGTTTTGTGATGAGATATGGACATGCATGTATGATCTAAGGCATTTTAGATAGTTTTTTTGGTATTGAAATGATTCATGATAATGTATAAGTGTCCTTGCAAGATTAGATTGTGATTATAATGGTCAAAATGTGATTTAGAGGCAAACTTGCTATTTTTAGTAACTTTTTAGTTACAAAGTGATGATTTGATGTTTATGATGAACATGCATGTATAGAGAATTGTTGTTAGGATGATAATATGATGATTTGAGTTGTTAGAAAATGATTGGATGATGTTTGTAGTCATATTTGGCGTTGTTACTATTTTTAGTAACTTTTTGGGTCAAGATGTTGATAGATGATGAATTTGAATATAATGACATGATTAAATGTTGTTAGAAGATAGATTGTGATGTTTGGTGATATGAAAATTGGTTTAGAAATGTTAAAATGGTTATTTCTATGAAAAACTAGAAAGTTACTATATTTAGTAACTTTATTGTTACAAAAACCGACCTAGGAATATGTTTAATGACTTGAGCATGCTAAATGATTTATTATGATATAATATGATGTTTAGATGCTAAGTTAGATGGTTTCCGATGTCACGTATGCTAAAAATGGAAACTTTCCATTTTAGGAAACTTTTGTGCACTAACATGTTCTAAACGACTTATGTGAATCCGTATGATGATGTGCTATGTGTTAACATGATCCCGTAGGACCATTGAACATGCTAGAAATATAAAACCGTCATGCTTGTGAACTTTCCATAAATGGAAACTTACTATAAATAGTAAGTTGTCCATAGACGCGATTTGCGCGTTTTGCACACGACAAACACTTACAAAATTGCTACACGAGTCACAAACCGGCACACGGTTCACCAACGGGTCGTTGACTTGACACGGTCAACTTTGGTCAACTCTAGTCAAACACGATCAATGAGGACCAACACAGTCAAATACGGTCAATGTGGACCAACACGAGCAAACACGGTCAATGTGGACCGACACTGACAAACATGAACAACCAAGGGTTGTTGGACACAAACACGAGCACTAACACAGACACTAGCACTGTCACTTACACCAACTCACGTACGGTATACGATATAGGTTGCCGGTGACCGACACGCATTTCGACGCAGGAGCTTACGCTTACTTATCGCTTTATTCACTAAGGTGAGTTTACGGCCCCTCTTTACTCTTTTTCAAATGCTTTTAAATAGGGGGAGAATACTAGTTGCATCGAGTCAAACATTATTACTATTACAAACATTTTTGTGTATGCTGGTTTATTGGACAAACATTAAGTGTTGAACTCGTTACAAGCCCTCACAAAGTCTTACCGTTAATGTACAAACAACGTGGTAGATTTGGATGGATACATTAGGGAATGACTAACCCCACGGGGCACCATGTTGACTGAGTGTCATAACCCGTGCAAATTCTGACCTAACTTGCTATGTATACGAGGCATAGCGGAGGCAAGAGCAAACAAGTCTAGTTCGGTAGTGACGCACTGACACTTTGGGCCTAGGGCTCGGTACTAACATTGATAAACAGCATGACACACTTTTATTACTATATGTATATCAAAACCTGTGAACTCACCAACCTTCGTGTTGACACTTTTTCTAACTGGTATTCTCAGGTAACTAGCTGCGCATGGAACAGGATGCACGTTAAGGGATGAGCTTTAGGAACCGCTTGCATTCTGTTGTTTCTTTTGAAAACAATTTAGTTCTTAATGTTCTAAACAATGTTGTATTAAACTATTTACATTTCCGCTGCATGCTTTCAAACATATTTGTTTCCGCTGCTATGAAATACTTTTCCGCTGCAAACTATTTTGTTATGTGTATGTGTCAAACTTGGATTTGTAAACGCATATAGAGGTGTTCTATATGGCCTTGAGCTGTGATTCTGGCACGTCACATCCACGTGGACATACACCACGAGTGGGAATTTGGGGGTGTGACAGACTGGTATCAGAGTCTTGGTTATAGAGAACTAGGTTTGCATATAGTAAACTTAGACTATAGCCATTGCTCAACTTTAGACACTACACTTAGAACTTGCACATTGATGATATTATTGCTTATGTTAAACTATTACTTACTAACATGAAACTTACAGGATGGCCGACAGCATCAGCAACGCTAACAGGAGCGCAGCTAGACCCACGGGCACAGATGATTTGGCGGCAGAGAGTCGGCGACGGATCGACGATATCGTAGCCCAGGTTGACGCCGAGATGGATAGGCGGGCCAGAGACGCGGCACGGGCCCGACATTGGGGATGGCTTCCCACCATAATCCAGGGATGGATCATCGGGGAGAGAGTACCTCCATACCGTTTCCCTGGTGATACCACCCCAGGACACCGACTTCCACCACTTGGAGTACCACTGGAGCAGGCCTTCGCGGCCCACGTTGCTTACACCCGACGAGAGATTGGGAGGACTAGAGAGCTGTCAGACGAGGTCCGAGTTCTTCGCGAGAAGAACGATCGATTGGAGAGGCAGAACGAGAGACTGGAGGGACGCAACGACAGATTGGAGGCACAGGTGGAGACTCTACGCCTCCAAGTGTCCCAACTGATGACCCAGCACGGACAGATCGTTGATGTCATGCAGGAGCATGATGTACGCATCACTGAGAATCGGACAGACATAACCGAGACTCAGGCGATGGTGCAGGCTAGTGATGCCATGCTTAACGCATGGGCTGCACAGTTTATTGAGGAACCACCACAGGAAGATGGTCCTGAATTCGAGGCCGAGGACCTCGAAGAAGGGGACTTTGATGAGGATCTTAATGAGGATCCGGAGGAGGATGATGATGACGGAGACGCTGCTAGTGATATTTCACACGTCTCTATGGATTCGGACTAGAGGACTATTGTATTTTGTACTTTCTTATTTTGGCCTAGACGAGCGGGATGTGCTCGAAGAACTTATTATGTATTTCCTTTTGAAATCATTGTACTTCAAACTTATTATTAATGAGAATTATGTTTTGTCTTACTTATTACATGTTGACCATGATTGCTTGATAACATAACCTCTGACTTGACAGCTAACATGACATCTGATCTGACATCTGACATGACATTTGACTAACACCCTAACATGTGCTGATTAAAACTCTATCCCTTATGTATAGAACCATACATGGCGGGAAGAGGACCGTACGCGCGTCCTGCTAAACGGACACTAGATGCCACTGTGATAAAAATGATGGTTGACCGTCGGGTCAACAAAGCGATCGCTGACTACGAAGCCAGTCGCCAGCATAGCGAAACTAGCGGAAACAACAACGGTACTAACACTTGCCTGACGCGACTAATATAGTGTAGCTAACACAATACTAACACACGACACTGGTTTCTGACAAACAGGGTCAAACAGCAGCAACGGGAAAGGATGTTCCTTTAAATCTTTCCTAAACTGCCACCCACACAAGTTCAAGGGAACTGAGGGAGCTGTCGGAATGCTCCGCTGGGTGGAGAAAGTGGAGTCTGTATTCGCCATGTGCGAATGTGCTGAAGAGAACCGGGTGAAGTTCGCAACTGGTACACTGGAAGGACCAGCACTCACATGGTGGAATACCCATGTACAAACCCTGGGGTTGGACGGTGCCAACTCCATGCCATGGGCTGATTTCACCCGACTACTGCAAGAGGAATACTGTCCTCGTGATGAGATCAGAAAACTGGAAGCCGAATTCTGGGTACTGAAGATGGTCGGCTCTGAGATCGAGCAATACTGCACTCGATTCCATGAGCTGTGTAAGCTATGTCCGGCTATGGTGACGCCGGAATACAAGAAGATCGAGCAGTTCATCAGTGGACTGCCTGAACAGATTCAAAGCATGGTGACTGCGTCTGACCTCATCACCATCCAACCACTGATCAGACTGGCTCATAAACTGACCGATCAAGCTGTAGCGCAGGGCAAGCTACCGAAACGGGGCGAACATGTGAAGCCTCAAGAGAGCCAGAAGAGGAAGTGGGAACCCAGCCACCATCAAACTCATCAACCCCAACAACAACAAAGATCTGCACCAGCCAGAGCCTTCACTGCCACCCAACCCGATGACAAGGGGAAGGGTGTATATCAAGGAAAGTACCCATTGTGCAACCGATGCTCATACCATCACTCCGGGCAATGCGAACGATACCGTTGCCTGAAGTGCGGAAGACATGGCCATATGGCCAAGGATTGTAGAACAAGAATTCCCATCAACAACAACAATCCCAACCACAACCAGAATCAGAATAACAACAACAACCAGAACACCCTCAGAGGATGTTATGAATGTGGAAAACCAGGCCACATGAGGAGGGACTGCCCTCAATTGAAGAAGGCCGGAGGAGGAGCGGTCAAGGGACGAGCTTTTGTGATTGGCTCGGGAGAAGCCAAGGATGACCCAAACATCGTAACCGGTACGTTTCTTTTAAATAATGTCTATGCTAGCATATTATTTGATACCGGTGCCGATAGGAGCTTTATATCTAGTGAGTTTAGCAAATTACTAGATATTACCCCAACGCCACTAGACTACAAATATACCGTAGAGCTAGCCGACGGCAAGCTAATTGAAACACAACACATCTTTCGAGGATGCGTCATGGTATTGGCGGATCATGAACTCGAAATCGATTTAATGCCTGTGACTCTCGGAAGCTTTGATGTGGTCGTTGGAATGGATTGGTTATCCGCTAACCAAGCTGAGATCGTATGCAACGAGAAGATCGTACGAGTGACGTTGCAGAACGGAGAACAGATCTCGATTCAGGGGGAAAGGCGGGGAGTACCTCTGAACATCATGTCATGCATGAAGGCGAACAAGTACCTACAAAAGGAATACACTGCCATACTAGCCCTCATCGCCGAGCAACCCAAGAAAGAGAGGAAGATTGAGGACATCGCCGTAGTCCGCGACTTTCCCGAAGTGTTTCCCGAAGACCTACCTGGACTGCCTCCGAAACGACAAGTCGAGTTCCAGATAGATCTTACACCTGGAGCGGCACCGATCGCCAAAGCTCCATACCGACTAGCACCGACTGAGATGCAGGAACTGTCTAACCAGTTGCAAGAACTGTTAGACAAGGGATTCATCAGACCGAGCTTCTCACCTTGGGGAGCACCGGTCTTGTTCGTAAAGAAGAAAGACGGATCATTCCGTATGTGTATCGACTACAGAGAGCTGAACAAGGTGACGATCAAGAATCGATATCCCTTACCACGAATAGACGATCTATTTGACCAATTGCAAGGGTCAAGCTACTATTCAAAGATCGATTTAAGATCGGGTTACCATCAATTGAGGATACAAGAAAACGATATTACTAAGACTGCCTTCCGAACTCGATACGGACACTACGAATTCTTGGTTATGCCCTTTGGACTGACCAACGCACCAGCCGTGTTCATGGATCTCATGAATAGAGTGTGCAAACCTTACCTTGATAAATTCATAATAGTGTTCATTGACGACATTCTGATTTACTCGAAGAATCGGGAAGAACATGCTGAGCATTTGAGGCTAGTCTTAGAATTATTAAAGAAAGAGCAGTTGTACGCAAAGCTTGCAAAATGCGACTTTTGGATTCGCGAAGTCCAATTCCTTGGACACGTGGTTAATGAGCAGGGAATACACGTAGACCCAGCCAAAATCGAAGCAATTAAGAACTGGGAAGCACCCAAGACTCCAACGGAGGTGCGACAATTCCTAGGTCTGGCCGGGTACTACCGAAGGTTTATCGAAGGATTCTCGAATATTGCTCAATCACTGACCTCCCTGACACATAAAGACAAAAAGTTCGATTGGGGAGACAAACAAGAAGCTGCCTTCAACCTGTTGAAACAGAAACTATGCACTGCACCCATCCTATCCCTACCGGAAGGATGTGATGACTTCATGGTGTATTGCGACGCTTCGAAACAAGGACTCGGTTGCGTGCTGATGCAACGCGAGAAAGTGATAGCATACGCTTCACGACAACTGAAGGTGCATGAGAAGAACTACACGACTCATGACCTTGAGTTGGGAGCCGTAGTATTCGCTTTGAAAATCTGGCGACACTACTTGTACGGCACGAAATGTACAATCTTTACCGATCACAAGAGCCTACAGCACATCTTCGACCAGAAGGAGTTGAACATGAGACAGCGAAGATGGGTTGAACTCATCGGCGATTATGATTGCGCCATCAAGTACCATCCAGGCAAAGCAAACGTAGTGGCCGACGCACTGAGCCGAAAAGAAACGACAAAACGCGTGCGCGCACTACAACTCACGATCCATTCTGAACTGCCGAATCAAATTCGGATAGCACAACTGGAAGCTTTGAAAGCTGAAAACCTTACTCTCGAAGCCATGCGTGGTATGGATAAACAAGTGAAGGTAAAAGATGATGGAGCTTACTATCTGATGGATCGGATTTGGATCCCACGCTACGGGGGATTGAGAGAAGTAGTGATGGACGAAGCACACAAGAGCCGGTATTCCGTACACCCGGGCTCTGACAAAATGTATCATGATCTGAAAACAACTTACTGGTGGCCAAACATGAAAGCCGAAATAGCAACTTACGTGAGCAAGTGTCTAACGTGCTCAAAAGTTAAAGTGGAGTACCAGAAGCCATCAGGGTTACTTCAGCAACCGGAATTGCCAATGTGGAAATGGGAGCAAATTTCCATGGACTTCATAACGAAACTGCCCAAAACGGCAAGTGGTTGCGATACTATCTGGGTTATCGTAGACCGACTGACAAAGTCCGCACATTTCCTACCCATCAAGGAGACTGACAAGTTGGACAAGCTCACACGTATCTATCTGAAGGAAGTGGTTACTCGACATGGAGTGCCAATCTCCATCATATCTGATCGCGACAGTCGATTCACGTCGCATTTCTGGAAGTCCTTGCATAAGGCTTTGGGCACGAGATTGGACATGAGTACCGCTTATCACCCGCAGACGGACGGGCAAAGTGAGCGAACGATACAGACACTGGAGGACATGCTCCGGGCATGTGTCATTGACTTTGGTAGTAGCTGGGAATCTCATCTACCGTTAGTTGAGTTCTCATATAACAATAGCTACCACACTAGCATTCAAGCTGCACCATTCGAGGCACTTTACGGACGTAAGTGTCGATCACCCATTTGCTGGGCGGAAGTTGGAGACAGTCAACTGACTGGCCCAGAACTTGTGCACGAAACGACTGAGAAGATCGTACAAATACGCAAGCGAATGGCAGCCGCTCGTGACAGACAGAAAAGCTATGCCGACAAGCGACGCAAACCGTTGGAGTTCCAGGTGGGGGACAGAGTGTTACTCAAGGTCTCGCCCTGGAAGGGAGTCATTCGATTTGGCAAACGAGGAAAGTTGAACCCTCGTTACATCGGACCTTTCGAGATTACAAAACGAATAGGCCCTGTAGCCTACGAACTAAACCTGCCAGCTGAACTGAGCAGTGTGCACAACATATTCCACATCTCGAATCTCAAGAAGTGCCTATCTGATGAAACACTTGTTATTCCTCTCGAGGAAATACAAATCGACGAACAATTGAACTTTGTTGAGGAACCGGTGGAGATTATGGACCGTGAAACCAAGAAGCTCAAGCTCAGCAAGATTCCAATAGTGAAAGTGCGATGGAATTCGCGACGAGGACCGGAATTCACGTGGGAACGTGAAGACCAGATGAAACAAAAGTACCCACACCTGTTCACGGAACAGACAAACACTGACAACACAGGTTGAATTTCGGGACGAAATTCTTTCTAACATGGGGAGGATGTGACACCCTGTAAATTCCAGGTCAGCTGTGATTTTATTTAAATGTTTATTTAAATGCATTATGTACACGTGGCACTAGAATTAGATTAATTTAGTGTGACACGTGGCACGACAGTATGAACACTGGCATACGACTAGATAATTCGTGGAATTATCGACGAACAGCACACACGTGTCAAAACACACGAACGTTGGTGAACATCACAACACTTAAGCACTGGAACATCTCACAAGTCAATTATGGCTAACACTTGACCGATAGAGTCCAAACGACGCTCGAACGACGTTCTATGATCGAGAAACGGGCAAGATTGGGCCAGAACAACAAAAACAAGCTTATTGGGCTTGAAATCCAGGCCAGGCGGTACGCCTGACCCGGGAAGCCCGCGACAGGCGATGCGCGCGGGTGGAATTTGAGCGCCTCGTCCGACCAGATCCGCGCGTAACGTACAATATGGTTCGCCCACGCCAGGCGATACGCCTGGGGCGCCTCAGTCGCCAAACACCTTTTTAAACTTCCAAAATCCGTCATTTCTCCTACCCTCATCATTTTAATCGCACCCAGACGCCACCCCTCGAGTTTATCTGTCCCAGAACACCTACAACACCTCTGAAACACTCCAAGAACCTCCATTGACACCATAGTGAAGCTTGGGTTGAGATTCAAGCTTGAAGGAAGCCATTGTTGAAGCTTTGCACCACTATCACCACCATCCTCACGGCTAGGAGAAGAGTTTGAGAACTCCAGGAGCTGTAGCATCACATTTCATCATATTAGAGAGCATTTGAGGTAGTTCTATGGTTTAAATGCACTCTAAACACTCACAAGCTCACATACATGTGTTAGATCGCACATGCAAACACCTATGACCCACATGCACGAGATTTATTTCTGGGTTTGTTGATTTTAATGTGTTTTATGATGATCTAAGGTGTTTAAATGATGATCTATGATGATCCATGGTGTTGTGTATGGGTCTTGTTGTTCAAAGTGATGTTTTGTGATGAGATATGGACATGCATGTATGATCTAAGGCATTTTAGATAGTTTTGTTGGTATTGAAATGATTCATGATAATGTATAAGTGTCCTTGCAAGATTAGATTGTGATTATAATGGTCAAAATGTGATTTAGAGGCAAACTTGCTATTTTTAGTAACTTTTTAGTTACAAAGTGATGATTTGATGTTTATGATGAACATGCATGTATAGAGAATTGTTGTTAGGATGATAATATGATGATTTGAGTTGTTAGAAAATGATTGGATGATGTTTGTAGTCATATTTGGCGTTGTTACTATTTTTAGTAACTTTTTGGGTCAAGATGTTGATAGATGATGAATTTGAATATAATGACATGATTAAATGTTGTTAGAAGATAGATTGTGATGTTTGGTGATATGAAAATTGGTTTAGAAATGTTAAAATGGTTATTTCTATGAAAAACTAGAAAGTTACTATATTTAGTAACTTTATTGTTACAAAAACCGACCTAGGAATATGTTGAATGACTTGAGCATGCTAAATGATTTATTATGATATAATATGATGTTTAGATGCTAAGTTAGATGGTTTCCGATGTCACGTATGCTAAAAATGGAAACTTTCCATTTTAGGAAACTTTTGTGCACTAACATGTTCTAAACGACTTATGTGAATCCGTATGATGATGTGCTATGTGTTAACATGATCCCGTAGGACTATTGAACATGCTAGAAATATAAAACCGTCATGCTTGTGAACTTTCCATAAATGGAAACTTACTATAAATAGTAAGTTGTCCATAGACGCGATTTGCGCGTTTTGCACACGACAAACACTTACAAAATTGCTACACGAGTCACAAACCGGCACACGGTTCACCAACGGGTCGTTGACTTGACACGGTCAACTTTGGTCAACTCTAGTTAAACACGGTCAATGAGGACCAACACAGTCAAACACGGTCAATGTGGACCAACACGAGCAAACACGGTCAATGTGGACCGACACGGAGAAACATGAACAACCAAGGGTTGTTGGACACAAACACGAGCACTAACACAGACACTAGCACTGTCACTTACACCAACTCACGTACGGTATACGATATAGGTTGCCGGTGACCGACACGCATTTCGACGCAGGAGCTTACGCTTACTTATCGCTTTATTCACTAAGGTGAGTTTACGGCCCCTCTTTACTCTTTTTCAAATGCTTTTAAATAGGGGGAGAATACTAGTTGCATCGAGTCAAACATTATTACTATTACAAACATTTTTGTGTATGCTGGTTTATTGGACAAACATTAAGTGTTGAACTCGTTACAAGCCCTCACAAAGTCTTACCGTTAATGTACAAACAACGTGGTAGATTTGGATGGATCCATTAGGGAATGACTAACCCCACGGGGCACCATGTTGACTGAGTGTCATAACCCGTGCAAATTCTGACCTAACTTGCTATGTATACGAGGCATAGCGGAGGCAAGAGCAAACAAGTCTAGTTCGGTAGTGACGCACTGACACTTTGGGCCTAGGGCTCGGTACTAACATTGATAAACAGCATGACACACTTTTATTACTATATGTATATCAAAACCTGTGAACTCACCAACCTTCGTGTTGACACTTTTTCTAACTGGTATTCTCAGGTAACTAGCTGCGCATGGAACAGGATGCACGTTAAGGGATGAGCTTTAGGAACCGCATGCATTCTGTTGTTTCTTTTGAAAACAATTTAGTTCTTAATGTTCTAAACAATGTTGTATTAAACTATTTACATTTCCGCTGCATGCTTTCAAACATATTTGTTTCCGCTGCTATGAAATACTTTTCCGCTGCAAACTATTTTGTTATGTGTATGTGTCAAACTTGGATTTGTAAACGCATATAGAGGTGTTCTATATGGCCTTGAGCTGTGATTCTGGACACGTCACATCCACGTGGACATACACCACGAGTGGGAATTTGGGGGTGTGACAGACTGGTATCAGAGTCTTGGTTATAGAGAACTAGGTTTGCATATAGTAAACTTAGACTATAGCCATTGCTCAACTTTAGACACTACACTTAGAACTTGCACATTGATGATATTATTGCTTATGTTAAACTATTACTTACTAACATGAAACTTACAGGATGGCCGACAGCATCAGCAACGCTAACAGGAGCGCAGCTAGACCCACGGGCACAGATGATTTGGCGGCAGAGAGTCGGCGACGGATCGACGATATCGTAGCCCAGGTTGACGCCGAGATGGATAGGCGGGCCAGAGACGCGGCACGGGCCCGACATTGGGGATGGCTTCCCACCATAATCCAGGGATGGATCATCGGGGAGAGAGTACCTCCATACCGTTTCCCTGGTGATACCACCCCAGGACACCGACTTCCACCACTTGGAGTACCACTGGAGCAGGCCTTCGCGGCCCACGTTGCTTACACCCGACGAGAGATTGGGAGGACTAGAGAGCTGTCAGACGAGGTCCGAGTTCTTCGCGAGAAGAACGATCGATTGGAGAGGCAGAACGAGAGACTGGAGGGACGCAACGACAGATTGGAGGCACAGGTGGAGACTCTACGCCTCCAAGTGTCCCAACTGATGACCCAGCACGGACAGATCGTTGATGTCATGCAGGAGCATGATGTACGCATCACTGAGAATCGGACAGACATAACCGAGACTCAGGCGATGGTGCAGGCTAGTGATGCCATGCTTAACGCATGGGCTGCACAGTTTATTGAGGAACCACCACAGGAAGATGGTCCTGAATTCGAGGCCGAGGACCTCGAAGAAGGGGACTTTGATGAGGATCTTAATGAGGATCCGGAGGAGGATGATGATGACGGAGACGCTGCTAGTGATATTTCACACGTCTCTATGGATTCGGACTAGAGGACTATTGTATTTTGTACTTTCTTATTTTGGCCTAGACGAGCGGGATGTGCTCGAAGAACTTATTATGTATTTCCTTGCTGCCTTAAGCCTTGATTGAATGATTATGATCTTGTCTGTTGTTTCTTGAATGAGTTCAGGTCCTACGACCTGTGAGTCACCAACCTCGGTCCAACAGACCGGTGATCGGCACTTCCTACCGTATAAAGCTTCGAATGGTGCACATTAAATGCTTGTATGGTAGCTGTTGTTGTACGAAAACTCGATGAGTGGAAGATGAGTATCCCAACTCCCACCGAAGTCAATCACACAAGAACGAAGCATGTCCTCGAGTGTTTGGATAGTTCTTTCGCTTTGGCCGTCGGTTTGGGGATGATACGCTGTGCTAAGATTAACACGGGTTCCCAAAGCCTTTTGCAATGTTTGCCAAAAGCGAGAAGTGAAACGACTATCACGATCAGAAATTATTGATGTCGGAGTACCATGACGAGCGATGATTTCGTTGATGTACAAGGTGGCTAACTTCTCCATTTTGTAATCCTCTCGAATTGGGAGAAAATGAGCAGATTTGGTAAGTCGATCGACGATCACCCAAATCGAATCGTAACCCCGCGGAGCTCTCGGCAACTTGGTTATGAAATCCATGGAGATTTGCTCCCATTTCCATTGAGGGATTTCAGGTTGCTGCAGAAGTCCCGAAGGCTTCTGATGTTCTGCTTGACTTTGGAACACGTTAGACATTTCCCCACGTACAATGCTATGTCTTTCTTCATTCCGGGCCACCAGTAAGATGTCCTCAAGTCTTGGTACATCTTATCGGCTCCTGGATGAACTGAGTATCGCGACTTATGAGCCTCATCACAGATGAGTGTGTGCAATTCTTCTGACTTTGGAATCCACATGCGACCGTTGAAGTATAAAACCCCATCAGCTCGAGGTTCTAGTTTACTCTCAACTCCGCAGTCTAAGTCTGCCTTCAGTTGATTGTCGATCACTACTTGTTGTTGTGCAATACGAATCAGATCTTTCAAGTTTGGTTGTGTGTTGATCTCCATGGCTCTTACACGAATTCGTTTGACTGGTTCCTTACGACTAAGAGCATCCGCCACCACATTGGCTTTACCCGGATGGTAACGAATCTCACAGTCATAATCAGTTAGAAGTTTAACCCAACGTCGTTGTCTCATGTTGAGTTCCTTCTGATTGAGAATGTGTTGCAGGCTCTTGTGGTCTGTATAGATGACACATTTAGTACCATAAAGGTAGTGCCTCCAAATCTTCAATGCAAAGACCATAGCCCCTAACTCAAGGTCATGAGTAGTATAATTCTTCTCGTGAACCTTAAGCTGTCTTGAAGCATATGCAATCACCTTGTCCCGTTGCATAAGTACACAACCGAGGCCAAGGTTTGAAGCATCACAGTAGACAATGAAATCATCACTGCCCTCTGGAAGACTAAGGATAGGGGAGTTGCATAACTTCTGTTTAAGAAGTTGGAATGCATCTTCTTGTTTCTGCCCCCATATGAAAGCTTGACTTTTCTGAGTCAGAGTGGTAAGTGGCAAGGCGATCTTTGAAAAGTTCGCGATGAACCTTCTATAGTAACCTGCCAGACCCAGAAATGAACGAATCTCTGTTGGAGTAGATGGGGTAGTCCAGTTCTTAATTGCCTCAATCTTCGCTGGATCTACATGTATCCCATCTCTATTTATAACGTGACCTAAGAAATGAACTTCCTTTAGCCAAAATTCGCATTTAGAGAATTTGGCGTACAACTGTTCAGTTCTTAGCAGTTCTAAGACCTTCCTCAAATGATCCTCATGTTCTTGCTCCGTCTAGGAATAAATTAGTATATCATCAATGAAGACGATAACAAACTGATCTAAGTACGGCCTACAGACTCGATTCATTAAATTCATGAATACTGCTGGTGCATTGGTCAGTACAAATGGCATAACCACGAACTCGTAGTGTCCATAACGAGTCCTAAATGCCGTTTTAGGTATATCCTCATCGTTTACTCGGAGCTGGTGATACCCGGATCGTAGATCAATTTTTGAAAAGCAAGTCGCTCCCTGTAATTGATCAAACAGGTCATCGATCCTAGGTAGTGGATGTCTGTTCTTGACTATCAGCTTGTTTAACTCACGATAGTCGATGCACATACGAAATGAACCATCTTTCTTCTTGACAAAGAGAACCGGAGCTCCCCAGGGAGAGAAACTCGGTCTAATGAAACCTTTGTCTAGAAGCTCTTGAAGTTGACTAGACAGTTCTTGCATCTCAGACGGTGCTAATCGATATGGTGACTTCGCCACTGGGTTTGGCCCAGGGACGAGATCGATTCTAAACTCCACTTGCCTGATCGGCGGTAGTCCATGCAAGTCTTCTGGAAATACGTCCAAATAATTTCTGATGATCGGAACGTCTTCAACTGTTTCATTTTCAGGTTTCTTCTCTACCACGTGAGCCAGGAATGCACAACATTTCTTCTTCAGGTACTTCCTAGCCTTGATGCACGACACAATCTTCAATCCGCGGCAGGGTTTCTCGCCATAAACTTGCATCATTTCGCCGGATGGTAGGGGAATTCGAATAAGTTTCTCCGAGCATACAATTTCGGCGTGGTTTTTGGATAACCAATCCATTCCTGCTACGACTTCGAAGCTTCCGAGTGTCATAGGAATAAGATCGATAAGGAAAAGATGATCGTTTAATCTTAATTCACACTCACGAATTATTGAATTCACTAATATGGTCTTACCATCCGCTACTTCTACGGTGTAAGGAGCAGTAAGTATAGATGGTTGTATATTAAACAGGGAAGCATTATTAGTAGAGACAAAAATTTTATCGGCACCAGTGTCAAATATGATAGAAACATAGTGATCATTAATGAGAAATGTACCCGTGACGACCGCCGGCTCCTCGCGTGCTTCGGTAGCTCCGATAACAAAGGCACGAGCAGTAGCAGTTGTAGTGGCATTGTTAAGTTTCGGGCACTGGTTTTTGAAGTGTCCTTCTGCTCCACAGTTATAACAGGCCTTTCCGCCTGTAGTAGCAGAAATAGCGGTGGTAGTTGTAGCAGCAACAAGATGAGCGGCTTGACACATTGCTGCCAGATGTCCGAACCGTCCACACTTGAGACATTTTCTGCATGGGGTAGTGGGTAGGTGATGGTATTGACATTTGGTGCAAAGTGGGTACGGACCAGTATAAGGCTTTCTGGCCGTAGCTTGTTGTGGAACAGCAGTAACGAGAGTGGCTTGAACAGGTGTAGCCGCAGTCAAGGCTGCATAGTTCTTGATCATTCTCTGTTTTTGCTTCTTCTTCTTGGGTTGATTCTATTCAGGCTTCTTGACTTCATCTGTTTGTGGCTGCTTGTATCCCTTCCGAGTTAGTACGCCAGCCTTGACATACTCTTCAGTGAGAATGGCACTCAGATGAATGGTCGTTTCCAGGGTAGTGGATTACTTCCCATAACATTTCCTCTGATGACTAGGGGTAAACCTTCAATGTACTTCTCTATCCTGCGGGATAAAGGAGTAACCAGATGAGGAACCAAGATGCACAACTCATGAAAACGAGTTGTGTACTTAGCATTCTCGCCACTGTCTTGGGCCAAACTCCACATTTCAACCTCTAGTTTCCTCAGTTCATGGCGTGGACAAAACTGTTCCACAAGTATCTTCTTGAAATCTTCCCACATTAAGGCCAACGCAACTTCCCGTCCTCTGGTGTTTTTTTCAAAATTTCACCAGGTGAGTGCGCCCTTGTGAAAAGCGCTTGAGGCCATCTTGACCTTCAGATTTTCCGGACATCCCGTGAAGTCAAGGATATCCTCAATGCTTTCCAGCCATTGCAGTAGACTGGTAGCTCCCTCAATACCAGCGTACTTAGGAGGCTTAGCATCATTGAACTGCTTGAAGGTGAAGGTAGCAGTTCCGACGTTGTGGGCATTTGAGTGGTTTGATGAATCACTGGTACTTTCCCGAAGGTTCTGGGTGATATCAGTGACCATACCTGGAATGACATCCTTCATATGTATGGTGATGGCCCGGGCAATTTTGTTGATCTCATCATCATTACCACTTGTTGAACCCTCGCCTTTGGGATTACGTCGAGGAGGCATTCTACGAATAGAAAGCCACAAGTGGTTCAGTAATGAGAAAGAATGCAATTGAGCTTACATGATAAAGTTAGTAATATACTCATACTACTAATGTTATCATTCAATTGTAATATGAGCAAGCACACAAAGTCAGTTAACCTAGGATGAGTTAACCTTTTAGCATACTTCTCATATGATTGTGTACAATGGGTCATAAAATTACCCATGATCTTTGGTCACCTGAACTATGATTGGATCTATGGATAAATTATGGTTGAATTATGTGTGTACTTACTAACAATTGTTAACATGTAGAACTAAATCGTATGTGTGTCCTACATTTTTTTTCTCGTTAACCTATGTTAGTAAGTACTAAGTGTAACAGCAAGTGCCAGATCGTCCGGCAAGTCCGTACGGTATGTGTACTTTCATTGTATTCTATGTGTACGTACGTAAGCTTAAACAGTACTTGTATTAACAGAATCCTAAATACAAGAAAACGTTGTACGTATTTTCGTATAAACTTAAATACATTAAGTACAACGTACATTTGAAACATTAGTTGTGTTTATTAAGTGAAAACTTAATTACAGTTAACACAGCAAATCATGAGAAGCAACGGAATTCAAACGATGTTCAGAAACATAAGCGGTTGCGATCTGATGTCCACAAATGACAGGAATCAGATGACCGACAAGTTAGTACAAAAACAATGTGAAATCATGATCTATAGTTGAGTCCGACAGTGAGGAAACACAATTAAAGCATAATGCAGTGTTATTTCAGAATGACGAACTGACAGTGTGTTTGCGTGAGTGACGATTCACACAAACATATCTGTGAGTTTAGAATTCTAAAATAATGACTGAAAAGTAGAAAACAAAAGTTAGAAAGCAAAACCATCGTCGTATTCGTTCGGGTGACGATTCGAACGAATTACGCGCGAAGGTTACGCGATCTGACGAAACGACAACGAAAACACGTCACGAACGAAAATAATTTAATAAAATTAAATAAATAACATTTTACAATTTTGAAACTCATCAAAATTAATTTAACAAGTTCTTTTTATTTAATTACAAAATTAATACGCGTAATTTCCGGATACGCGACGAAAACGCGAACCGAACAACCAAAACGAACCCGGACACCACGCGGAGTATAAAAACTTGAAAATGAAAGATTTCTTTCATTTTCATTATCTCCCTCCTCTCTCCTACCCCAAATTCCGGCCACCACTACACCACCACCAAAAATCACCTTCTCTCTTCCATATCTCTCTCATTTCTTAACCAAATCACTCCATTTTCGAACCTACTTGAAGCCCTTAACATCCTCTACACGAAAGTACAACGGATCGGAGCCAAAAACCATCAAAACCAGGTATAATCACGGTCAAAGTTGCGAGTTTTAGGGTTTTCATCCCATCTCTTCTAACCTTAACCCTAATCGGCTAAAGCACCCTCTCCGACCACACCATCTTCGAACCTGATCTCATTACAGCATGGGTCGACTTAGGACTGGGCTAGAAGCACCAAACCACCACCATGGCCGACCTCGTTTTTCACAGATCGAATGTCGCCTTCATTCGGCCGAATCAAACCCGAAAGAAAACCACCGAAGGAGCCCATTCGCCGATCCTCATTCGACATGCCCCCCCTCCCATTCGACCAGGTCATTCGATGCTTCCTCATTCGTGGATGGACATTCGTTGGAACACCCTCCTTCGGCCATCCCTCATTCGAGCTCCTCTCATTCGCCAGCCATGCCCTTCATTCGCCAGAATCATCACCATTCGCCATACAACCACCTGATTCGGCCACCTCATTCGAGACTCTCTCATTTGACAATCACCCACCCGCATACTTCCACCTTCAGTTGTGAATGGTTTCAGCCAGCACTTTGTTTTATTCGAGCATCTCCAGTAGTTCTTTACCACAATGTAACCACCATGAAAGTCATGAGTTCAAGGAGGCTTGACTAGCCAACAAACCCTAGAGTTGAATTTCAGTTAGGCCCAATAACACCCTGAGGCCCAATCACCTTCAAATCCAATTAGCCTATCAGATTGGTCCATATAGAGGCCCAGTAACCACTTAGAATGACCTAGGCCAATTGACTTGAACCATTGGGGTATTTGGCCAACTTGTGGCTCAACAGGCCAATAACTCATACCCTAGGCCCAGCACATTTAAGACTGACCCATTGACTTTAGAAAGTTCCAACATGAAGTGAACAACCCAAGGCCCATGGTTTAGGGCTCAAGGCCCACTACCTTTGGTCCAAGGCCACCATTTTGGCCAAAAGCCCAAATTTAAGGCCCATCACTATTTCAGCCATTCTAATCCAGGCCCAACTTGGCCCATGAGTTCTTTTGGCAAAGGCCCGAGACAAAACCCATGGGGCCCATCAAAATCTACCCGAGGCCCACGGAAAACTGATTCAAGGCCACTTTGAGGCCTTTGTCTTCACTTTTGGAGCCATTTTGTCATTCCCTTGGTCAACAACTCATTTCTGGTCCAATATTCATTCCAACAGTCTTGTATGACTCTAGGCCCAATAAATATAGCCAAGGCCCACCTAGGGCCCAATAGATTCCTTGGAGGCCCAAAACAAGGCCCAAAAGGCCACTTGAATCCTAGTTTTGTAACTTTTGGCAAGGCCTTCATGATTCAACACCTAATATCATTGGCCCAACCTAAATTGTTGGCCCACATGACTAAAGAACTATTGTAACACTTTAACTCAACACTAACAAGTATGATAACTAAGGGATTACTACTAAAACGACAATTTTTGCAACGAGGTCTTGTAACTTATAACATGACTACATGAAACTACAAATGAACTTTGATACAAGTTTGAAAGACAAGGATAAATCAAAGAAAGTCTATGGATTACAAGAATCAATAACAATTAAAGATGGGCCAACAGAGACCGAAGACTTTAAGTGTTGGCCAAAGCTTATGGCTAACACATACATACACATAAAATCCCTATAATTCATACTAATAAGTTATGAACATCGTGAAATCAATACAGGATCGTGAACCGAACAAATTCAAACAAGAGTGCGTGCATTTTCATATAAGCTAAGTCAACCCTCAACAACTACAAGGTGAGTTCATATGCCCCTTTCCTTAATCTTTACTGATTTTAAACTCTCGGGGCTGAGAAACATGCTTTACTTTTATTTACTTAAAAGTTTTGCTTACATATTGTTAATACTTTGATTAAATGATATTAAATTGCTTATTATCATATATCATTGTATGCATGCTTGTATGATTACATGATGACAGGGAAAGATAAGATGATGATGATATTATGATATCATAACTCATCAATACAATAGAATAACATAGTTGTAGGATTAACTCTTACAACACTTAGTTATTCTTACAAGAAATAACATAGAAACCATTACAAAGAACATAAGAATGATATGAAGATAATACATCTTCATTACATCATCTGATACAAGAGTTAAATAAGTGAAATAAGACTAGTTCTTATAACACTTAGCTTTACAACTCAACACATATTACAAGAGAACAAGGAACAAAGAATGATAATCATGATAATGTAACTTCATGATAACAACATCATTCACTCAAACGATTAACATAATTTAATAAGACAAGTTCTTATTTAACTTTGTTAATAACACGAAGAACATATGACATTGAGAACAATAACACGTATGAATACAATTACAAGTACAATTAGTTACATTTGACCTGTTGTATTATATCACTTCAATCATGTGCCAATTGTACAAGTTGATCATGTAAGCCCCTTTAATCCGCTGACCAGTTAGTTTGACGTGACTAAACCGACGATAGCATAGTGGTACCATAGGTTTGACAAACCTCTAGCTTGTAGGGCTAGTATGTTGATCGTATTGATTCATTGGCCGGTAACGTATGACCGGTGACAGGGCGACCTCAAGTCAGGTTCTGGTAAGCGACACATGGTGATATTAATTTACAGTGATGAGTAATTAATCCAGCGAAAACCCTATTGACTAGTAGGTTGAGAAGGTGATCTGCTCTCATGTTACACTACTAGTAATAGATTTCGTTGAGGACAATAGGCATACATAGTGGTAGAGATAAATCGGATGCATTGAAATCTGATTACGTGAGGATTTCAATGGATTCCTTTTAGGCTCTATGCACTATGATTCAAGGACAAGATGCAAGGGGTTAACTCAAACTCTTTATATTTAATAGAGTATCATCAGTTAACCCACCTCAAGTATAGAATAATACAAGGATCAGATTTAAATAATCTAAATTCCTTAACTCATCGAGGGCCTATCAATACTTCGGTTTGATAACTAAACCTCTCTTACTATATTATTATTCTACATATGATTACACAGCGGACGATTCGGATATTTGGGAAATGGATATCTTTAGTTGTATCGCAAGTGGTGTGGAAACTTGGTTGAGTATGTGGTGGGATAGCGTCTGGGCTTGACCCTTTCATGATTCCCTATATATAAGCATACTTAGTCAGGTGATATACTACTTGTACATATAACTAAAGAGAGGCCATTGGGTGGAACACGTGAACAAGTATACAAGCAACAAGTATAACATTGTGAATGTGTGCATGATCAGTTCAATGGTTTTCAATTTACTTACTTATGAACTCACCAACCTAGTGTTGACTTTGTTTAAATTACATGTTTTCTCAGGTGACGGACAGGTGTAGATACTATATGCAAATGATAAGCTAGTGGACTCATAGAAGACCTAGCTTTCTTTTGGTTGCATACATTTTGATATGACAGAACTATGAATCACTTTTGTATATCTTGTACAGATCAAGATATAAACTCATTGATTCTTTTGATTAGATTTACTTAGTTAAATTATGAAGTACAATGTAATTTAACTTTGTAATTCTATTTCATGTCATGATTAGCATTTCTCATTTATATCTCATGTGCTATGTAAACAATCTGATCATTTGATTATCAACACAATGATATCGCGCCCCGGGAACTTTCCGCCCGACGGGAAAACACGATCCGTTCCCGCCGGCCCGGGGTGTGACAGATTGGTATCAGAGCCATGGTTATAGAGAAATATAGGTCATTTTGTTTCAAACGGTTTGGCCTAGACTATAACCTAGGGACCCTCATGTAGAAAACACAGGACATTGGATTTATTTGCATACGATACATTATTTGGGCATAAATACTAACCGATGATTTTTTCGGTTAGGATTGACATGTCACAGGGACAACCACCATCACCACCTCATTCCCCTCTACCCGAGGTGGAACCAGCGACTGCTGCACTGACAACCTTGATTACTGAGCAATTGGTTGCAATAATTCCTGAGATCATCAATAGGATCAGGAGCAGCGAAGAGTATGCCAGGGGTTTTCCACCTGTCACCACCAAAGGGAAGGAACCTGTGGAAGGCGACACCAGTAAGAAACCCAAACATCGTCCTGCTAAAAAGCGAAAGGAATCCGTTAACTACACGGAAGCTATTCCTATTAGTCAAGTGATGCCAGATCCAGTCCGAGTTAGTGGACACCACAAGGGAAAAACCCCACATTGTTTAGCCTGTAACTGTTATCACAGGACTGAACTACCCTGTGTACAATGTACACGCTGTGGGAAGACAGGACATTGGATGCAGCAATGCAAAACACCAATAGCCCCAATTCCTCACCAGTATGTTGGCATTCTTCCCTTATGCACTAAATGTGGTTTTCACCACAAAGAAGATATGCTATGTAAACGCTGTGAGAAATGTGGAAGGACAGGACACTGGGCTATTCATTGCAAAACATCAATGAAATCAAATCTTCGTCAATACACTGGTCACCACCCCAAGTGTAACAAGGGTGGATTTCATCATGCTGGGGAAAATCCATGTAGTCTTTGTTTGAACTGTGGAAAGAAGGGACACTCGATTTGGAGGAGCCGAAGTCTTCGAACACAGAATCAGAATCAGAAGGCAAGTGCCTCTACCTCTTCTCAACACAACCACCACTGCTACACTTGCGGAATACTTGGACATTTCGCAAGAGACTGCCCTATGAGGAAGTTCCCAACCACTTCAACAGTTTCAACCACAGCAACCACCACAGAGGAACTACTCGCCCTACCAGCACCAGATGTACACGCGGAGTCGGATGACTCCGAAGGTATGTCATTTTAACCATGCATATTTGAATTAGATATAATATTCAAAAAAAAAATTATATAGGTATATATTATATGTAGTTAATAATATAATTAAACATAAGAATGGAGTAATTAGGTGCCACCTAGATCATAGAACTTAGTATAAATAATACCTATGCGTGAACGGGGACTAATCACTTTCTGGAGATTCATGGAGATCAAGTGAAGCATCGTGTCAGGGTAATACTGCCCGTGAAGGCAATCAAGGTTCAAGACGTACCAGTGGTGAGAGATTTGGCAGAAGCCTTTCCGGATGACTTACCGGGACTGCCACCGAGAGATCGGTGCAGTTTCGAATTGATTAGATTATCGAGGGCTTAATAAACTCACCATCAAGAATCGGTACCCGTTACCGAGAATTGGTGATTTGTTTGATCAGTTACAGGGAGCGCAGTACTTTTCAAAGATAGACCTGAGACCAGGCTATCATCAGCTCCGGATATACGAAGAAGACATACCAAAGACGGTTTTTCGTACCCGATATGGACACTACGAATTCATGGTGATGCCATTCGGATTGACGAACGCACCGGCTGTATTCATGGACTTGATGAATCGGGTGTGCAAGCCGTATCTGGATCAGTTTGTTATCGTCTTTATCGACGATATACTGATTTACTCAAGGAAGGAGAAAGAACACGAACAACACCTCAGGACAGTTTTGGAGCTTCTAAAAGAAGAACAACTCTATGCCAAATTCTTTAAATGTGAATTTTGGTTAAGGGAAGTTCAGTTTTTGGGTCACGTGATTAACAGTGATGGCATTCACGTGGATCCTATCAAGATAGAAGCAATCAAGAACTGGGATGTGCCTACAACACCGACGGAGATCCGATCATTCTTGGGATTGGCAGGTTATTACCGGAGATTCATTTCGAATTTCTCTAAGATAGCCTTGCCCCTCACCAAACTCACACAGAAGTCTGAATTTTTTTTGTGTGGACTCATAAACAAGAAGAGGCATTCCAGACACTGAAACAAAGATTGAGCAATGCTCCAATCCTAACACTCCCAGAAGGCAGTGATGACTTCGTAGTTTATTGTGATACTTCCTATCGGGGACTCGGATGTGTTTTGATGCAGCGAGACAAAGTCATCGCTTATGCCTCACGACAGCTGAAGATACATGAGAAGAATTACACGACACACGATCTCGAACTGGGAGCTGTTGTCTTTGCTTTAAAGATTTGGAGACATTATCTTTATGGTACCAAATGCACTATCTTCACAGATCACAAGAGTTTACAGCATATATTTGATCAGAAGGAGCTTAACATGAGACAGAGACGTTGGGTTGAGCTCCTAAACGATTATGATTGTGTGATCAAATACCATCCGGGCAAAGCAAATGTTGTTGCAGATGTTTTGAGTCGGAAGGAAAGAGTCAAACCCTTACGCGTTCGCGCCATGGGAATGACAGTGCAAACAAGTTTAAGAGATCACATTTCACAAGCACAACAAGAAGCAGTGGCAAGAGACAATTTGAAACGCGAGCTAGACTGTGGAGCCGAGAAACATTTTGAGACAAGACAAGATGGAGTTATCTACTATCTGGATCGTGTTTGGATACCAGCAGTAGATGAACTTCGAACGCTCATACTTGACGAGGCACACAAGACACGTTATTCAGTTCATCCCGATGCTGATAAGATGTACCAAGATCTTAGGTCATTTTATTGGTGGCCGGGCATGAAGAAAGACATTGCCACTTATGTTGGCAAATGTCTCACCTGTGCCAAAGTCAAAGCTGAACGCCAGAAACCTTCGGGTTTGCTGGAACAACCAGAAATACCACAATGGAAGTGGGAGCAAATAGCTATGGATTTCATTACCAAGCTGCCCCGCACTTCTAGCGGATATGATTCTATTTGGGTCATCATTGATAGATTGACCAAGTCCGCACACTTCTTGCCGATCAGAGAGACTTATAAGATGGAGAAACTAGCGAAGCTATACATTGATGAAATAGTAGTGAGGCACGGGGTGCCATTGTCTATTATTTCCGACCGGGACAGTCGATTTACTTCGCGGTTCTGGCAATCATTGCAACAATCCTTAGGGACAAGTGTTAACTTGAGCACTGCTTATCATCCACAAACGGATGGACAAAGCGAGCGCACTATTCAAACCCTGGAGGATATGTTGAGAACATGCATCCTAGACTTCGGTGGAAGTTGGGACATACATTTACCACTTATTGAGTTCTCCTACAATAATAGCTACCACAGCAGCATTGGATGTGCTCCGTTTGAAGCACTCTATGGTAGAAAATGTCGGTCTCCAATTTGTTGGACCGAAGTGGGAGACAACAGAATAACTGGGCCTGAACTTATTCAGGAAACTACTGATAAAATAGCCCAGATACAACGACGATTACAAGCAACACGTAGCCGCCAAAAGAGTTACACAGACAAGCGGCGCAAGCCTTTGGAATTCGATGTGGGTGACCGAGTCATGTTGAAAGTGTCCCCATGGAAAGGCGTAGTTCGTTTTGGGGCTAAAGGAAAACTGGCACCTCGGTATGTCGGACCGTTTGAGATTACGCAACGCATAGGTCCTGTGGCATACAGACTCAGACTCTCTGACGAACTCAGTGGAGTACACGATGTATTTCATGTATCAAATCTCAAGAGGTGTCTAGCAGATGAAACATTAATCATACCATTGGAAGAGATACAAATTGATGAACAACTACATTTCATTGAGGAACCTGTAGAGATTATGGAACGTGAAGTCAAGAGACTGAAACGAAGCCGTATTCCTATTGTAAAGGTTCGATGGAACTCCAAGAGTGGACCAGAGTTTACCTGGGAACGCGAGGACAACATGAAAGCAAAGTATCCCCATTTGTTCGAGAATTGAAGCCCGAATTTGATGCTTAAATTTCGGGACGAAATTTCTTTAACAAGGGGAGACTGTAACAGCAAGTGCCAGATCGTCCGGCAAGTCCGTACGGTATGTGTACTTTCATTGTATTCTATGTGTACGTACGTAAGCTTAAACAGTACTTGTATTAACAGAATCCTAAATACAAGAAAACGTTGTACGTATTTTCGTATAAACTTAAATACATTAAGTACAACGTACATTTGAAACATTAGTTGTGTTTATTAAGTGAAAACTTAATTACAGTTAACACAGCAAATCATGAGAAGCAACGGAATTCAAACGATGTTCAGAAACATAAGCGGTTGCGATCTGATGTCCACAAATGACAGGAATCAGATGACCGACAAGTTAGTACAAAAACAATGTGAAATCATGATGTATAGTTGAGTCCGACAGTGAGGAAACACAATTAAAGCATAATGCAGTGTTATTTCAGAATGACGAACTGACAGTGTGTTTGCGTGAGTGACGATTCACACAAACATATATGTGAGTTTAGAATTCTAAAATAATGACTAAAAAGTAGAAAACAAAAGTTAGAAAGCAAAACCATCGTCGTATTCGTTCGGGTGACGATTCGAACGAATTACGCGCGAAGGTTACGCGATCTGACGAAACGACAACGAAAACACGTCACGAACGAAAATAATTTAATAAAATTAAATAAATAACATTTTACAATTTTGAAACTCATCAAAATTAATTTAACAAGTTCTTTTTATTTAATTACAAAATTAATACGCGTAATTTCCGGATACGCGACGAAAACGCGAACCGAACAACCAAAACGAACCCGGACACCACGCGGAGTATAAAAACTTGAAAATGAAAGATTTCTTTCATTTTCATTATCTCCCTCCTCTCTCCTACCCCAAATTCCGGCCACCACTACACCACCACCAAAAATCACCTTCTCTCTTCCATATCTCTCTCATTTCTTAACCAAATCACTCCATTTTCGAACCTACTTGAAGCCCTTAACATCCTCTACACGAAAGTACAACGGATCGGAGCCAAAAACCATCAAAAACCAGGTATAATCACGGTCAAAGTTGCGAGTTTTAGGGTTTTCATCCCATCTCTTCTAACCTTAACCCTAATCGGCTAAAGCACCCTCTCCGACCACACCATCTTCAAACCTGATCTCATTACAGCATGGGTCGACTTAGGACTGGGCTAGAAGCACCAAACCACCACCATGGCCGACCTCGTTTTTCACAGATCGAATGTCGCCTTCATTCGGCCGAATCAAACCCGAAAGAAAACCACCGAAGGAGCCCATTCGCCGATCCTCATTCGACATGCCCCCCCTCCCATTCGACCAGGTCATTCGATGCTTCCTCATTCGTGGATGGACATTCGCTGGAACACCCTCCTTCGGCCATCCCTCATTCGAGCTCCTCTCATTCGCCAGCCATGCCCCTCATTCGCCAGAATCATCACCATTCGCCATACAACCACCTGATTCGGCCACCTCATTCGAGACTCTCTCATTTGACAATCACCCACCCGCATACTTCCACCTTCAGTTGTGAATGGTTTCAGCCAGCACTTTGTTTTATTCGAGCATCTCCAGTAGTTCTTTACCACAATGTAACCACCATGAAAGTCATGAGTTCAAGGAGGCTTGACTAGCCAACAAACCCTAGAGTTGAATTTCAGTTAGGCCCAATAACACCCTGAGGCCCAATCACCTTCAAATCCAATTAGCCTATCAGATTGGTCCATATAGAGGCCCAGTAACCACTTAGAATGACCTAGGCCAATTGACTTGAACCATTGGGGTATTTGGCCAACTTGTGGCTCAACAGGCCAATAACTCATACCCTAGGCCCAGCACATTTAAGACTGACCCATTGACTTTAGAAAGTTCCAACATGAAGTGAACACCCAAGGCCCATGGTTTAGGGCTCAAGGCCCACTACCTTTGGTCCAAGGCCACCATTTTGGCCAAAAGCCCAAATTTAAGGCCCATCACTATTTCAGCCATTCTAATCCAGGCCCAACTTGGCCCATGAGTTCTTTTGGCAAAGGCCCGAGACAAAACCCATGGGGCCCATCAAAATCTACCCGAGGCCCACGGAAAACTGATTCAAGGCCACTTTGAGGCCTTTGTCTTCACTTTTGGAGCCATTTTGTCATTCCCTTGGTCAACAACTCATTTCTGGTCCAATATTCATTCCAACAGTCTTGTATGACTCTAGGCCCAATAAATATAGCCAAGGCCCACCTAGGGCCCAATAGATTCCTTGGAGGCCCAAAACAAGGCCCAAAAGGCCACTTGAATCCTAGTTTTGTAACTTTTGGCAAGGCCTTCATGATTCAACACCTAATATCATTGGCCCAACCTAAATTGTTGGCCCACATGACTAAAGAACTATTGTAACACTTTAACTCAACACTAACAAGTATGATAACTAAGGGATTACTACTAAAACGACAATTTTTGCAACGAGGTCTTGTAACTTATAACATGACTACATGAAACTACAAATGAACTTTGATACAAGTTTGAAAGACAAGGATAAATCAAAGAAAGTCTATGGATTACAAGAATCAATAACAATTAAAGATGGGCCAACAGAGACCGAAGACTTTAAGTGTTGGCCAAAGCTTATGGCTAACACATACATACACATAAAATCCCTATAATTCATACTAATAAGTTATGAACATCGTGAAATCAATACAGGATCGTGAACCCAACAAATTCAAACAAGAGTGTGTGCATTTTCATATAAGCTAAGTCAACCCTCAACAACTACAAGGTGAGTTCATATGCCCCTTTTCCTTAATCTTTACTGATTTTAAACTCTCGGGGCTGAGAAACATGCTTTACTTTTATTTACTTAAAAGTTTTGCTTACATATTGTTAATACTTTGATTAAATGATATTAAATTGCTTATTATCATATATCATTGTATGCATGCTTGTATGATTACATGATGACAAGGAAAGATAAGATGATGATGATATTATGATATCATAACTCATCAATACAATAGAATAACATAGTTGTAGGATTAACTCTTACAACACTTAGTTATTCTTACAAGAAATAACATAGAAACCATTACAAAGAACATAAGAATGATATGAAGATAATACATCTTCATTACATCATCTGATACAAGAGTTAAATAAGTAAAATAAGACTAGTTCTTATAACACTTAGCTTTACAACTCAACACATATTACAAGAGAACAAGGAACAAAGAATGATAATCATGATAATGTAACTTCATGATAACAACATCATTCACTCAAACGATTAACATAATTTAATAAGACAAGTTCTTATTTAACTTTGTTAATAACACGAAGAACATATGACATTGAGAACAATAACACGTATGAATACAATTACAAGTACAATTAGTTACATTTGACCTGTTGTATTATATCACTTCAATCATGTGCCAATTGTACAAGTTGATCATGTAAGCCCCTTTAATCCGCTGACCAGTTAGTTTGACGTGACTAAACCGACGATAGCATAGTGGTACCATAGGTTTGACAAACCTCTAGCTTGTAGGGCTAGTATGTTGATCGTATTGATTCATTGGCCGGTAACGTATGACCGGTGACAGGGCGACCTCAAGTCAGGTTCTGGTAAGCGACACATGGTGATATTAATTTACAGTGATGAGTAATTAATCCAGCGAAAACCCTATTGACTAGTAGGTTGAGAAGGTGATCTGCTCTCATGTTACACTACTAGTAATAGATTTCGTTGAGGACAATAGGCATACATAGTGGTAGAGATAAATCGGATGCATTGAAATCTGATTACGTGAGGATTTCAATGGATTCCTTTTAGGCTCTATGCACTATGATTCAAGGACAAGATGCAAGGGGTTAACTCAAACTCTTTATATTTAATAGAGTATCATCAGTTAACCCACCTCAAGTATAGAATAATACAAGGATCAGATTTAAATAATCTAAATTCCTTAACTCATCGAGGGCCTATCAATACTTCGGTTTGATAACTAAACCTCTCTTACTATATTATTATTCTACATATGATTACACAGCGGACGATTCGGATATTTGGGAAATGGATATCTTTAGTTGTATCGCAAGTGGTGTGGAAACTTGGTTGAGTATGTGGTGGGATAGCGTCTGGGCTTGACCCTTTCATGATTCCCTATATATAAGCATACTTAGTCAGGTGATATACTACTTGTACATATAACTAAAGAGAGGCCATTGGGTGGAACACGTGAACAAGTATACAAGCAACAAGTATAACATTGTGAATGTGTGCATGATCAGTTCAATGGTTTTCAATTTACTTACTTATGAACTCACCAACCTAGTGTTGACTTTGTTTAAATTACATGTTTTCTCAGGTGACGGACAGGTGTAGATACTATATGCAAATGATAAGCTAGTGGACTCATAGAAGACCTAGCTTTCTTTTGGTTGCATACATTTTGATATGACAGAACTATGAATCACTTTTGTATATCTTGTACAGATCAAGATATAAACTCATTGATTCTTTTGATTAGATTTACTTAGTTAAATTATGAAGTACAATGTAATTTAACTTTGTAATTCTATTTCATGTCATGATTAGCATTTCTCATTTATATCTCATGTGCTATGTAAACAATCTGATCATTTGATTATCAACACAATGATATCGCGCCCCGGGAACTTTCCGCCTGACGGGAAAACACGATCCGTTCCCGCCGGCCCGGGGTGTGACACAAAGCATGTAATCACTTAAGACTACACATAATGATTGTTCACCTGATTAATTCACACACAGTGGTTGAATCCTCTATGGTTTATTAGCACAATGATTGTCTCACACAATGATTTTTATCTCAAATGGTTGTATTTCATATGTTTGACAAATGTTCAATGATTCCAGTTGCTCCCGGATTTTCACTTCAAATACGAACGCCGAATTCCCCCTGTCATATTGAAGTTAGTTTATATATAGGGCATACGTAGGGTCAAGCTAACTGCCTGCCCAGCCGACATCCCACCACCACTTCAGTATGCCAGAGCTTGGCCGCCGTTTGTATTTGAAGCTAGTATCCCAACTTTTGATTGATTATGATTGATTCATGATTGTCTCTTGTACTATGAATATGATTATGATTGTGTGAACCATGGTTCTTAATTTACTTGAATCAAGACCTTAGGTTTTAGCATATGTGTCCTAGGTTAATTAACCTAGATTCCCAATACTTACAGTATTGAGTATAATGATCTCCTTGTGTGAACTTCAACTAAAGAATGCTGTTACACAGATTCTAAGGTATGAAGTCCTAATGATGATGAATACATGATAATGATAACATGATGAGAATTTCAGATCAAAGATACTAAGAATACAGATCTTTGCCTCTGAAATCCTTTGATGAATATGTGTTGAGAAATTTAGTTCGGTTTCTAAAATTATAGAATTCCAATCCAAATTCCTTGACTCGATATCAAATCTTAGAAAGGTATCCCTGAGATTTTCCAATCTTAGTGTAGACTAAATGCTTACTTAAGTTCACTTAGATCCTCAGTATCCTCAAGCCTATAGCACTTAATCCTATGGGGTAGCTTAGGTTATAGTCTAGGTCATAATTATTGGGTTTTTCCTAGTTCTCTACAACCTTAGCTCTGATACCAACCTGTCACACCCCCTGCGCCGCGTGCGGAAATCCACGGCGCGGTGACGTTCGATGGTTGAATCATGCACAAGTATTGAATAAGAACAACCACAATGCATTACTAAATTTCATAGAGATTAGACCATTGTTTAGTTACAGACAATCTATCTATCTTCCCAAAAGAAAGACAACTATAGACCCAAAAATATTGTTTACAAAATAAGACTCAGACAAGACAATTAAACAATCAGGATTAAATGAGTTTCTAATCCATCCTAACTTGTTTCTTCATCTTGTTCTATCTTAAAACGGTCTCCTTAGTTGTCCTTTAGAATGTCTTAAACCTGATTACCTGAAACACGTGAAAAGTAACTGTCAACTACACAAGTAGTTGGTGAGAACAATATGTTTAACATTTGTAAACATGAATCTGCATTGTAAGGCATATGTATAAAGCAGTAATTGAAAATACATGGATGGTTGCAACCCAAACTAACATCAAGTAAGAATAATGTGTGCAAACAATCAAGAGACTGTTTACTAGAAAAGCCAACATATATTCAAGTCCCGAACTACGTTTGGAGTCAGAAAATTTGTTAGCAAACGTATTCAACACGAGCTGTACTAATGATTTTACTCAGAAGACAACTCCGTGTTGACATAACCCGGTCAATATGACTTATACTGGTAAACTTAATTAACAGCAATTACATATTACCGTAATGCAACCAATTCTGCAGTTAGTTTTTAAAACTTATCTTAAGTAAGCACAATTTATAGTAAAAGAGTTTATAAAACTTATTCTTTAAAAGTGTTTAACATTTATAAAACCATTTGTGTAAAAAAGATATAAAACAGTTTAGAGAACCTTTTATAAAACCTTTTAATAGAAAATGTTTAACAGTTGATAAAACCCTTAAAACGATTGATAAATCCTTTTTTTAAAATAGTTAATACATCCCTTAAATTTGTAAATGAATCCTGTAATGGTTGAAAAGCAGTGTGTTTCCTGTTTATGAAATATAATTGTATAAAGAGTGTTTGGTCACGTGTTCCACCCCCAAAACAGTTGTAACACAGTAAAAGAGGGGCTAATGTTCTCACCTGACAACAGTAGACTCTGAACTAGAACAAGTAGCAAGTAGCAAACAACAAGAATTCTAATTGGTTCCTATATCATTGTAATCATACATAGAATATAAGATTTGTGATATTGTACTCTTTGATTGATTGATTGACTTGTGTTATCATGATCCTGATTAACCATTGAATAACTTGTTTTTAACCAATTCAAACCCTTATGAAAATAATTCTTAAGTGTTAGATTTATGTATTATCAAAATATTGTCATCTTTGTAATGAATACATGTTTATTAACCCTTATCTCGTGTATGTTGTGTTTTTAACCAATTCAGCGAACCTTATAGCCTCACCCAGGTTCGGCAGTAGGTTCGTCTTTGATGGGTTCGGTGGCTGAGAAGGGTTCGGCTGGTCATGTGGGTTCGTGAGTGGGACTTGCGACCATGCAAAGGTTCGGAGAGGCCTTGAGGTTCGTCTGAAACGGTGTGGGTTCGTGGTCAGCCAAGGTTCGGGAGATGATTAGGTTCGGCCATGGGTTCGCATGAAGGTTCGGCTCCCATCTAAGTCACGGTTCGTTCCCCGCCCCCCCCCCCCCGATGAAGGGTTTGTGGACATGGCCGCTCCTAAGTTCGACAATGATACTGTGCATGGTTCGGCACTCTGAAAATCAAGGTTCGGCTGATGCATGCAGCTCACAGGTTCGGCGATGGCTCATGGACACAGGTTCGTCTCCATGCTAGGTTCGGCGGCATGGTTGAGGTTCGTCGGTCCGGAGGGTTCGCAGCCTGCAAGAAGATCCGTTCCCTAGGTTCGCCGGAATAAGGTTCGTCGCCCGCATAACAGGTTCGGCTGATCGGGATTCAGCTATGGTTTTCGATATTTTCATGATTTAGCCACACTAAATGATGATTTATAGTAGATAATCGTGCGTAATCTTATTTAGAACATGTAGGAATCAAGATGGTGTGTTAAAACCCGGTTTTAAAAGGGAGAAGATGATGAATAGTAGTATGCCTACGAGCAGCAACTTCTCTCTAAGATTTTGGCCGAAATATTCCTAATCAGCTCCGATCCCTTGTACTTCTAGATTCCCCTTGTCGAGACGGTCATTTTGATATATTATATGAGCGATTTAGTGAAGGAACGAAAGAGATATGATGGTTTTAGTGGAGTTTTCTAGTGAGAGAGTGGGATGACGAAAATTTCTAGAGAGAGAGATATGAGCTGCAATAAATGAAGGGAATTAAGGGCTTTTATGCCCCGGGTGGTTCCCCGCGTGTTCGGTCTCGCTTGGTGTCGGTCTCGCGTATATTTACGCGTGTTTTACTACGATTACGAAATTTATATTTTGAAGTGTAAAATAGTTTTCTTTAATCGTTTTTGATGAGTTTCAAAATTGTAAAATGAAAAACAAAATATTTTACTTATTTTACTTTTCGTTCGTAGCCAGACCGTTAAACGAATATAATTACGTGTATACCCGCAATTGCGTACGTTTTTCGGTCCTATTATTTATTTATCATCGTTTACTCGTAATTATAAGTTCAACATTCGTATCTTTATGGATCGTCACCCATAACTATACTCAGTCTCGCTTACGCATTACGATTTTTGTTTAATTAATTCATTTGTCATACAATTCGTCATAACACTATGCACCAACATTATCCTATTACACCGAACGCAGTATATATATAGGGCATACCCAAAGTCCAGCTACCTGCCTTATTTGCGCCAGCCCACCACTGTTTCGATATAATACAATACTGTTCTTGCCTAGCGTAATCGACTGTAAATAAATAATACATACTTGTTCCTAATTAAATAAGATCCTAAAACACACAAACACAAACATGAACACATGAATCACATTGACTGATTGATTGTAATACACATTGTTCTATCACTGTTTACGACCACCGTGACTAAATGCACAGATGTTACAATAACAGCAAATCATGCAAGGGTCAAGAAGAATAGCTTAGTTTGTCTTTGGTTTAGTATGTTTGTATTTTGAAGGTACTGCTTCAAACTATCCAACAGGTTATAAACTAACTACATTAGAATATCCAAAACAATAACAAAAAATCAAATTACATTCATTGATTCATTCATTGCTACATTAATTAGTACATCAGTATACCCAACACCAGTACAAAGAAACCTATCCAACTAAAAATCAGCTTCTTCTTCAAACTCTTTGATTCAGCAACACTTGCTTTTAGTTGCATCTGTAGATCATTCTTGGATTTTAACAGCCCAGGAATGATGTCAACTGATCTATCACACATTGGAGGATCAAACCATCCAATAAAACCTGTCTTACATCCCTAATTAAGGGTAAAAGAAAATTAAAGGGTGAAGAAAGAAAGAAAACTCCAAACTTTTATTAAAAACCTTACCTGTTCTGGGCAACTGAAGAACCTCCGACCGGGATTTTTAGAAGTCCATGAGGTCCGAACAATAGCTTGTTTTCCACAAGCACAGAACGCCATTGATGGGGAATGTATGCTTCAATTTAACTTCCAAGCCCTATTTCGAAGATGGTGCTTCTCTGTTTTGTCAAAATAGCTGTATATAATGGCTAATTTTCTGATGTGAGGAGAATGGAGGAGAAGGGGTTAGGAATTGACTAAATTACCCATCACGTGGATGGGGCGTGGCCATTTTAATGGAAGTAATTAACGGGGTTAATGACAAAGGACGTAACCCGTGCAAAATTTTCAAAATAAGGACACCCCTAGTAATTTTCGAAGTCAAAGGACGAAACAGCAAATTGCTATATTTTTCAAGGACATAATCAGTAATTTACTCTAATGAGCAATTAAGTATAAAGAAAAAAAAAATTGTTACCTCTTATGAGTGTAAATCAGTTACAGTAAGGTCCAATAATAAGGAAAACCCTCTACTAATAACAAACCCATATGAGAGGCTCACAAAACCTTGAAAGACACCCTATATAAAGGGAAACAGAGAGAAGAAAAGGTATCTCTCACTCTCCATCAATACACACACACAAAAGGAACGATAATTCATTATTATCACAGAAGAGATAGTACTTTGACATGGCTGAGCTTTTTTCAGAAATATAACATAAAAATCAGTTAATCAGACAATTTGTAATAGAGGGTTCGAGTTAATACACCTACAGAATTCTATCCAATGCTCTCCATGGAAAAAAAATCACTTTTTTTGAAATCCATTTCACCGAGACAACATATAGTCACATTGGAACAAAGTTTTTCAATTAACATTCTTAGATCATGAATCGAGAGGCAGCTTGTTTTATTTCCCAACCAACTCCATCGATCAGGACCATCCAATCGATGTGTCTGTGTGAAAGCATTAGGCAACCCAATAGTTCCCCAACCTTATGTTTGAAGTGAGGGCCTTTTCTAGCTTCCATGCAATTTAGCAGTCGTGGAGTTGTTAGACAGACAATCTACAATCCAAACACACCCTAGCTAATCCTCACCAGAATCAATAATATAACAAACATACTACAGATTATATTTTTCATAATATGCTCATTCGTCTTCTTGGCTATTTCACGTGTGCGACCGGTTAGAATTCACAACAATTCCATGTCGTTGTTGTATTGTTTTTGGGCTTGCAAGTCAACAATTTTTTTTATTGACTCCAATATGATCTCTGACGTGTCTTTGTAGTTCGTTGAAGAAAAGATTTTCCTTTATTGTTTCTACTGGGCGGACATTGTAGTTCAAGTGGCATGTTGATCTCCATTTCATCATCCGACTCTTTTAAATCAACCAGACATCTGCCGGTGTAATCGAATTAAGTGATCGTGTAAGGGCTTAATGACAACATTTGCTACGTTTCAAAGTTATGAGTTCATAACTTCAAGATGAGATGTCATTTTGTTGATTTCTCTTAACTTTTCATGCTTCATTACGAGAAAATGGGCTATTCTCTCTAGCATAGACCATCAACGTCTCGTTCATCATCATTGCACCACTAACACCACTTTTCCTATTGTAGTGATGTTGGATCCACATATTGATAATCGTGACTTTTCGTTGTAATTAAGTCGTGCAATTTTCTCAAATTCATTGCGTTCGTCCGGTAGACACCTCGACCCATTGCTTCAAAAATATGGATCCAAACACATTTTCAAAAATCCGTACACGTTTGATTGTTACCTATAACAAGAAATAAATAATTTAAAACAGGTTTATCAAAATAAACATATATTTATTATAAAAGCATTTATTTATATACCTCCAGATGAATCTTTGGAAATATCGATATGTATTCGAGCTAGTGCAACCTCCTATTGCCTAACTACACATATCCTAACTACCATTCTTTCATAATTTTTTAAACGTTATAAACACTTTCTTTTTTAATAGTTTCACTTACTCTTCTTTTTACACTTTTCAAACCATGAAAATGCTCTTTTCCTCCCCTACCTAAGAGTCTATTTTTCATCTACTATTTAAATAAAAAAGCTAACCAAAAAACTCTCTTCACAAACTCCAACTCCATTGACACCACTCATCGATCAAATCAACAATCTTGTGCATCCTTAGAGGGATCAAAAATTTCGTAAGTTGGTTGAAGACCGTATTATACATTACATATGAAAATAAAAACCTAGATGGTCGATTATCCCTGAATTTTATATACTAGTCCATACATACATTCGTATATCAAGCTTAATTAAGTTTGCTGTGTGAATGATCTTCTAAGCAGTTCGGTAGGCTTAAAGTTTCAATTTATTATTCTATATTACCATAAATCTAAATTGATTATATTATTACACATCTCTTATATGGCAATGTTGGTGTGGTAGTCACCGCCCCAAACATATGTTAAATATATTTAGCATAACTGGTCTAAGGCTTCGAATCTTACAAGAGGGTTTTCTCAAATCGTAATGCATGTGTTTAATTATATCTCCATAACGCGATGGTTAGTTGCGTAGTTCAGTGTAAAATACTTGTAATATAATCCATTTTTTAGCACAATTATAAGCTCTGTAAAATCATGTACCTCTCTACTAATTTTGTGTAACAGATAACAATTATCGTTGTCAATGATGTCTTGTCTTAGTGGTAAGATGGAGGTATGAGAGCAATGATAGGAGACCCAGGTCTTGGGTGCGATCCTTGATCCCATCCGGTTTTGCCGGCCTTTCACCGCCGTGCCTTTGGGCGGGTGCTTAGGTCAGGATTTCCTAGGGAATTGGTGGCTGGTGGGCTAGGGGCTCCGTCCGTCTGGACTAGTGACCAGCTCGGGCATCCTTTAGCCATTAGGGGCCGCGTACGGAGTACCAGACAGTTGATTAGTTGACCGTTCAAAAAAAATATCAATTATCGTTTCTGAGTAATCCTTTCATTTAAATTACATACATATAAGAATCAATTAAGTGAACATTCAAGTTTATATAATTTATTTAAGAGTAATAACTTAGGTTTATATACATTAAATTCAACAGAATTTTTGACATATTAACCAAAGTATAAGGATGTATCAATTTCATTACTTTATAATACTTAAAGGCTTATTTGTAAGTTCCACTAACAAATATTTACTAAAAATCTTAAAAGTAATTTTTCAAGTCTATGTCTACTCATATTTTTCACAAAATTAGTGTTTATATTTTGATTTATGATTCAAATTCTTGGTGACGTAATATAAGTGCTAGAGATATTTAGGGGATTTCTAGGATATATAGATGTTAGAAATTTTTAGCTTTTAAATATTACCTTACTGTATACTTTAAAATCAACCTAAATATAATGCTAGTTTGATATAATGATATGTATGTTATTGCATTCTATTTGTTTTGACTGCATGGTGTAATTATAGATGTTATATCTTCTTCTTGTTCTTCTCCTATTTTTTTTGCCTTCATTTCCTTTATGGGCTTCTGTATTAGTTGTATCATATTACGTGTTAGTTTATGTTTCTTATTTTGTATATTTATGTTTGTGCTTGTATATGCATAAAAAAAAGCAATGTATGTATAGGTGGGTGTATATAATAAATTTTTAAAAGTAATGTGACATACCTAAGTCGTCAGTCTCTTTAAAAAAGAGTCTGTTTATTTAATTGAGTTAATGTGGTAAATTTTGTCAGTGTCTCATCTCTCCCAAATCATAGCTTTTAGTGGGATTTTATTGGGTATTTATGTTTGTTATTGTTTATATAAATGATTATGATTAAAATTCAATTTAAAACTATGTTTCTACGAATTTTACATTTCCTTCAGTGACGGAGATTGAACGTTTTGAAAGGGGGCGGTAAATTACGGAAGGTAGAATACATGTTAATTTTTTGAACCAATAGCACTGGCGGACCCAAAAAAATTTTTCATGGAGGCGAAAATTTTATATGTTCATTTAAGGATCTAGCTTAATAAATTTTTTTTTATCTTTTGTTCAGATCTAGTTAGGTCGAATCGGGTCGGGTCATGTTAAAATAAGACAATTAAACTAAATTTCATATATAAAAGCATAATAAAAATATAATACATCTATGATGAGTGCATGTTAGGATGAGTTTTAATCAAAATCAATTTGAATTTAAATGAGTTATTTTAATAAATATCAAATTTTTTTCAACTTAAAGGGAATTGTAACTAAACAAATAGTTTAATTGAATAATTTTTAGTTATTTTATCATCAAATTTATTACCGATCATTCTTATTTGTTTGAATATATTATATTCACTTAATTTTTAAGTTATCCATCTTGACCTTTATTTTGTCAAGGTGTTAACATCTCAACACATTGTATGTTATAGTTATGTCCATTTCTATCTAAAATACAATATTTGTTTACCCAATCTATGCATTTATCTTGTTATGATTTAAGATTTTCAGACATAGTTGATCTTTACTTGGTTTAATTTTTTAAAATCTATCTAAAACAATATATATGAAGACTTTTTAGGTAACTCTTTTTCCAAAAAAATAAGTATAGCTATCACTTAAATTTGCATCACAAGTCCAATTATACAAATTTAAGGGAGACGATTGCAAAATATTAAGAGGATCGGTTAGAATTTTAATATATATATATATATATATATATATATATATATATACCACGGAGTTTTTTTTCTTTTAAGGAGGGAGGCTGCCCCCCTTCCCCAAACGGTGGGTACGCCACTGACCAATACGGGACAAAAAATCTATTTTTAACTAAAAATAACGAAAAATTAACAATACGGACGAAAAAGGAGAGAGGGTCATCCCCACCCCCAAAGAAGCTTCGTCATTGATTTCGTTTGCACGTTGTTTTGAGATTTAACAGCAGGTATCTAGTGATATGAACACAAGATAATTAAGACAACTCATATTCATATTTCAAAATATCAAACTAACTTATGTTTATTGCATTTAAAGTGAAGTATCGTGGTTACGCTAATCGTATATTTAACCATTGTTATATAACAACAAGATCGGGTTGGCGCCTAAAAGCTGGTTTAACCGTCACCAATTCACCACTGATGGACAGAAGCTTCCCGTTGTCTTCATGCCTTGCTTATATTCCATGTGCCATTGGCGTAAACCCTAACCTCTTCACTTTTGTCATAATTTATTCTTCAGATCAAAAAACAAACAAACATTAACCAGTTGATCGAAAGCATTTATGGTTGATCCGTTCTCCTCGGCGACGTTTTAGGGTTTCACCGACGAGCCCCAATTTCAATTTGCATAAACCTACATATTTCAACTGCAGTATCGTTTACCAAGTGTGACAATAAATTATATTGAAGTCAAATAGATCTCGCTGTAATCACAATTTCAAACGATGAACAACTTATACTGATAATTAATTGTCAGCTTGAAGTGCGGGCGTATAGATCTCGATTTTATTGTCGAAATCGATTCCATGTTACCCCCTTAATCGACGTCAAGTTTATGGCTTTGTATTCCTGTATAAATTGTCTAATGGAATTGCCTTCGATCATCACACTCTCAAATCTGGAGAGTTTCATCCTGTTGTGCTTCCTTCCGTCCTGTAAGTACTTGATTTCACTTGCTTATGAGTTAAATAGTTCTGGAAGATTTTGTTTTGATAGGATATTTATTCAGATGATCTTGCATTTTACGTTCATTTGCATTTAATTGGAAAACATAGTGAATATAAGTAGGCATTCGGTTTTCATGTTTCATTGTTCTAAGGAAATCATGCATGTTTTAAAGTAGTTTGGTAGCTGTTCTATACTAGAGTTTAATGATTTAAGTCCTGTAATGTGCAGGTAAAGGTGGTTAAGAGATATAGGTTATGAACATTTTAAAAAAATATGGCATATGATGTTATATATTTTGAATATGGTTTGAATGGTACTATTTAGTATTTAGTTTCACAAGATTAAATTTTCTTTATCCATCCTGTAATGGTACAGTTGTTAGTTTCTTGGAAGGACGTACGCCACGCGATCAACATGAACAAGACCATCTTCCTTTCATTTTATCTTGGATTGTTGGCTTGGTTGTGTGTCTTTGGTGTGAAGGCTGAAGACGCATACCGGTTTTTTACGTTTGAAGTTACATACGGACAAATTTCACCTCTTGGAGTTCCCCAAAGGGTAATAATCAACATAATTCTAGTTATCTTACTGTACGAAATTCGATTTGCATCTGAACTTGTAATCTCTTCTTGTTTACAATCATTGTAGGGCATACTCATCAATGGGCAGTTCCCTGCCCCAACTATTGACTGTATCACCAACGACAATGTCATCGTCAATGTCATTAATAAGCTAGATGAGCCCTTTCTTATTACATGGTTAGGGTTCCGTTTGTTCTATGGCTGCTTGTTGTGCTCTTTCATCAATTAGTTTTTATTTTGAGCACATTTGTAATATCATAATAATTGCAAAACAGGAATGGTATCAAACAGAGAAAAGCCTCATGGCAAGATGGAGTGTTGGGGACAAACTGCCCTATTCCACCAAATTCAAACTGGACATATCATATGCAAATGAAAGATCAAGTTGGATCCTACTCTTATTTCCCTTCAACCCAGATGCACAGAGCTTCTGGTGGTTTCGGGGCTATTAATATCCGAGCAAGGGCCGTGATTTTTGTCCCATATCTTAAACCAGTTGAGGAATTCACTTTACTGATAAGTGACTGGTGGAAATCTGATCACAAGGTTTTTTTAATTGGCTCCATGTTCTTTTTACATAAGCAAAAGGTTTATTTTAGGCAAACACTTAAATGAGCTCTTTTTTTCAGGTTCTATCTCAAACTCTGGACTCTGGGATACCGCTTTCTATGGCTGATGGTCTTCTCATCAATGGGCGCCCGTCTTCAACCACTTTTAATGTTCTAGGAGGTATTAAATATATATCCACTTATGCATTCTGTGTAAGATAATTTAATTTGGTAGTGTAATTTTTACTTGATATTGGTTCTTTGCTTGTGTTTCAGGTGGATTATACATGTTTAGGGTGTCAAATGTGGCTTTGACTACTTCAATTAATTTTAGGATCCAAAATCATACACTAACACTGGTAGAGACAGAAGGATCACATACTTTGCAAGAAGCGTATGAATCATTTGACCTTCATGTCGGTCAATCTGCTTCATTTTTGGTTAAATTTAATGCTCCCGTAAAAGACTATTTCTTTGTTGCTTCAACTCGTTTTACCAAGCCCACTCTTACTGCAACTGGAATCCTTCACTATGATGGTTCTCAAATCCAAGCTTCTTTGCCACTTCCTATTGGTCCCACCTATCAGATCCACTGGTCAATGAAGCAAGCAAGAACAATCAGGTATTACATTTTATTGATTTCTGTTTTCATCGTCATTTGAATCGGATTTTACTTTTATGGTCCAATATTTACCTTTTCCTTGCTCTGTTTAGATGGAACTTGACAGCAAATGCAGCTAGACCTAACCCTCAAGGTTCATATCATTATGGTACAATCCCAATAACAAGAACAATTGTGCTGGCTAATTCAGCATCAAATATTAATGGCAAGCTTAGGTATGCTGTGAATCAGGTGTCCTATGTTAACCCAACAACTCCATTGAAGATTGCTGATTATTATAACATTTCTGGAGTTTTTAATGTCAACTCACTCAAAGACAAACCCCCTTCATTTTCTCCAATTCTTGGTGTCTCTGTTCTTGGGTTCACTCTTCATGATTTTGCTGAAATAGTCTTTCAAAACAATGAGAACACCATTCAGTCATGGCATCTTGATGGTTCAGATTTTTGGGCAGTTGGGTAAGCTTCTTTTAGTTTTTCTTTTCTTTCGAAAAATTAATCGAAAATCACATGATGACAATTTTCAAATTGTAGGTTTGGGTCAGGTGTGTGGAACTCAACACTTAGGAGGAAATTTTACAACCTGAATGATGCTACAACACGACACACTGTACAGGTAACATTGCTCTTTCGGGTTTTTCAAATTTCTAATCTTTATATAAAAAATATAAAAAGATGAATATTGAACAAGATTTGTAATTTCTTGACAGGTTTATCCAAAATCATGGAGTGCAATATTGGTTTCTTTGGATAACAAGGGCATGTGGAATCTGAGGTCTGCAATCTGGCCAAGGCGATACCTGGGGCAAGAGTTGTATGTTCGCGTTTGGAATGATGAAAAGAGTTTTCAAACGGAATATGATATCCCAGAAAATGCATTAAGATGTGGTTTGGCACCATTGAAGTAGAATATATTGAATTATTGTCCTTTTTTATGTTCTTTCCATTTTTTAGACGGTTATGAGGGTGTAACCATGCTAAAGAAGAGGAAGAAACTTTGATTTTCCTTGTGTAATATCTTAGTTTAAAAGTTTGTTATTGTGTAACACCTGATCTTTGTAGTACGTTGCTTTTAAATAAGAACAGTTATGTCAATAAAATTTTAAGGTATGAACCAATTTCACTTGAACCCAAAATAGCCCTAGGGCAAATTCCAAAAATGTCTATTCTTGACTTGTTTTCTTTCCATATTATCTATTTTACCAATGAATCTCACAAAATGTTTATAATTATAAACCATTGACGTCTGTAAATGCATAAGTGCATGCCCATATAAAAAACCAATAAGAATAGGCCACGTGTAGTACATGGGCATCGACACGTATCCTTACATATAAGGCATTTGCAAATTTTATGTTCATGTTACGGCCAAGGGCACTTGTCTGACAAGGGTGTTAGAGGCAGCGGCGCCCCTTAACATTATTTTAATGAATCCTTTAAATGTACAAGCCGCTGAACCAATTGTAAATCGTTATGGGCGTCCGAACATGTTATATGTGTGTCCGCTCGTAACCATTTAATACAAAGTTACTCTGTTAAATTCTCTAAATATGAGTGCGGGACCCTTGCATACAAAACACATACTGTTTATTAGATCCCAAAAAGACAAACTTATCTACACCAAGGCCGACCCTTCCCTTCATATGGATTGAAGTCAAGGCTGGGGTCATTAAAAAATTAAGCCCCTCATTTTTTTAATTATTTTTATATATGTGTAATTAGACTGATTTTGTTAATCTGGACAAATACAAGGAAGTCTTTACCTTTTCCTCTAATTCTAAAAGGTCATGGACTCTTGCCATGTCACCCTTTCTGTTGATTGCCCCCATAAACCATCTTCTATCTCCTCCAAAGTCACTAACCATTGGAGGTGCACAAACTAGTTAACCGGTCGAAAATCAGTTCTGGAATAACCGAATCAGTTGACTGGTCAAAGTATGGCAACCAAGTTTTACAAATAACCGGTTCAGTTAATAACCAGTTTTCAAGCTCTAAAACTGATAACAGCTAACCACCAAATAACCAATTTTTTTACTAAGGTGGACCTGTTAACTGGTTTTCAAATCGGTTAATAATTGTTTGGTCCTTTTGAAACCTCAATGCGGCTCTAAACCGTCGTTTTTTCAAAAACTTAAGACCAATTCAAAAAACCGGTTTCTAACCAGTTACAAACCAGTACCGGTACTTGGGTACGGTTAACTGGTTTTTTTGTGTCTCTAGTGACCAAGCACACATCTCTCATTTCACCCATCGTAGGGTGGAAGGGGCACCTTTGTGGGTTGCAATGTCAGGTTCCTGAGTGCTTGGCAACACCATGCTACGCCATCGGTTTGTCTTTTGAAGAAAAACAAACCAAATGGAAGCAATGGAAGAAGCCCATGGGGATTATTTTTTAGGGTTAAAACTGTTAAAGATAGTTTAGAGTTGCACACTTTATGTTTTGAGGCAATTTGGGATCCTAAAATGTAGAAATATAATGACACATTCTAGTTAGTGTAGGGTTAAAATGCTTAGGAATGGAGAGGGTTGTCTCTTCCACCTTAAAGCATGTAAGCTAAGCTTTGGTCACTGACCAAACCATCTGTAACGAGCCTCTATTTATGCTTGTTTGTTTTAGCTAAAATAACAAAATTTCTTGTATACATTCATCATTTAATAAAAAATGAGTGTAAATGAATTTTATACGGTATATGAATGGCTCGTTTACAATACTACTTGTGTCCTTATGGAAAGGCTAGCTTGTTAATTGCTTGGTTTTGATTTTTGAAGATGTATTTATAAGATTATCAACCAAAGCTTAATGTTTCATTAATCACGATGGTATAAGTACACATATTCAGATCCTATAATTTAGGATCTATAACAACTTTGAGAATATACATCTTGAGTACAAATAATATTCAAAATACAAATAAATTGGAGGGAAAAATAAGTGCAGCTAGATTAATGTTGATATGGCTTGATATGCCCCCGCAAGATGGACGATCTAGAAAGGAGGCCAATCTTGGAGAGAAGAGTGAGGTAGCGGTCTTTGAGAAGAGGCTTGGTGAGGACATCAGCAAGTTGGTCATCACCTTTGATGTGGGTAACCCGTATTGAACCATCACGAACCTTTTCACGGACAAAATGGAAATCAAGTGCAAGATGCTTCATGCGTGAGTGAAATACCGGGTTTGCTGAGTAATGTGTGGCACTGAGGTTGTCACAGAAAATTGTAGGTGTTGAGTCAGATTTGAATCCAAGTTGGTGAAGCAGAGAAATTAACCATTGGACTTCGGTGGTGGTAGAGGCAACTGCCCTGAACTCAGCCTCTGTGGAGGATCGAGCAAGTGTTGGTTGACGTTTGGAACTCCAGGCAATGGGGTTGGATCCTAAGTAAACAATGTAGCCCGTTGTGCTTCTGTATGTTTGCTTGTCGCCCGCCCAATCGGCATCCGTGAATGCATGAAGGCAAAGGGTGGATGACTTGCGAATGAGTAGGCCATGATGGAGGGTACCGTGTAAGTAGCGAAGAAGTCTTTTGAGAGATGTCCAATGAATGTCTGTGGGTTGTTGCATGAATTGGGAAAGTTTATTGACCATGAAGGAGACATCAGGACGGGTGAGAGACAAGTATTGGAGAGCCCCAACGATGGAGCGATAGGAGGTGGGAGAGGGTAAGGGAGTTCCATCGGAGGTAGTGAGGGTGACAGAGGGAGAAATGGGAGTAGAAGATGGCTTACAATCAGCCATGTTGGCTTTTGTTAAGATGTCGAGGATATATTTGGCCTGGGATAGGAAAAGACCATCGTGGTGAGGAAGTACCTCGACACCAAGGAAATAAGAAAGTGAACCGAGGTCTTCAAGGGAGAAACGACGGGAGAGAGAGGAAATGAAGGAAGAAATGTGGGTGTTATTTGGACCAGTGATGATGATATCATCAACGTAGACAAGAACATAGATGGTGGAGGTAGAGGATCGGCTGACAAAGAGAGAGGGGTCTGATATGGTTGGCTTGAAGGAATTTGAAATGAGAAAAGACTTGAGTTCATCATACCAAGCGCGGGAGGCTTGGCGTAAACCATAGATTGCTTTGTTTAATTTGCAAACGTGGTTTGGAAGGAATGGGTTGATGAAGCCTGGTGGTTGAGCCATGTAGACAGATTCAGTGAGGGTGCCCTGGAGGAAGGCGTTGTTTATGTCGAGTTGGCGAAGGCACCAATTTTGAGAAGTGGCAAGGGATAGGATGAGTCGAAGGGAAGCGGGTTTGACAACGGGACTAAAGGTTTTGATGTAGTCAATGCCAGGGCGTTGATGGAAACCTTTGGCAACAAGGTGAGCCTTGAGGCGATCTACAGAACCGTCAGGTTTAAACTTGGTGCGGTAGACCCATTTGCAACCGACGATATTAGGCGCTGTGTCGGGTGGGACTAGAGAGCAGGTTTGGTTGCGGGTTAAAGCATCAAACTCCTGCTGCATAGCGAGGCGCCATTGAGGTTGTTTTAATGCTTGGGTAATGGTGGTTGGTTCTGGGAAAGGTTGAGTAGTGGAGTGATATAGGATGAAATCCTTATTGTGAAATTTTGGGTTAGGCCGAGGGGTAGGACGTGTGCATGGGGGGGATGGCTGGCATGGTTGGGAAGAGGAGGAGGGTGAAGAAGAGGAGGGATGCAGAGGCTGTTTGGGGGCGGCTGGAGTATGTGAGAATGGGAGGAGGTGGAGCCGAAGGGTGGGGAGAAGGGGGTTGAATGGATGGTTCAGTGGGTATGGGTTGGGAAGGGGTAAAAGGAGGTGGGATGAGGTTGACTGTTAACCAAGTGTCAGGATGGGGTGGGGGTTGAGAAGGGGATTTGGTTAGTTGGGAATAGGGGAATTGATGTTCAACGAAGTGAACATGGCGTGAGGTGTAGAGGCGATTAGAGATTGGTTCAAGAAGATGGTAGGCACTTTGGGAGGCGGAGTAACCCACAAATATGCAAGGAGTGGAGCGCTGTTGGAGTTTATGATTGGAGTAGGGACGTAACCATGGATAAGCAAGGCAGCCAAAGCTGCGTAATTGGTATAGTTTGGAAGCTTTTGAAAGAGGCGTAGGTAGGGAGAATCATTATTGAGGGTGGGTGTGGGGAGTCTATTAATGAGATAGGTGGCAGTGGTGATGGCAAAAGGCCAAAAAATGAGAGGAAGGTTGGCATGAGATAGAAGAGAGAGACCGGTTTCAACTAGATGTCGATGGCGGCGCTCGGCGAAACCATTATGTTCGGGTGTATGTGGGGGTGTGGTGAGATGCGAGATACCACAAGAGGAAAGATGGGAAGCAAGTTTGATAAATTCACCCCCATTGTCGGAATAGAATTGACGAATTTTAGTGTTAAAAAATTTTTCAACAAGGTTTTGGAACCTGATGAAAGTGTGTAAGGAATCTGATTTGTGTTTTAGAGGGTACAACCAAGTGTATTTGGTGAAATGGTCTATGAAAATAATGTAATATTTGAAACCATCATAGGAAGTAACCGGAGAAGTCCATACATCAGAAAAGATTAAATGTAAAGGTGAATTAGAAACAAGAGAGGAAACACTAAAAGGAAGCTTGTGGCTTTTATTAATGCAACATGAATTACAAGAATCTTTAGAAATACGAATACTAGGTACAATAGAAACTAAATGCTGAAAAATTTTGAGGTGCGGGTGGCCAAGTCTATGGTGCCAAAGGTTGGAAGTGGAGACTGCCGAATGAAATGCTTGAGGAAGTGAACTGGAGCTGAAGGAGTAAAGACCGTGATTAGCCGTCCCTTGGTGGATGAGAAGATTGGTTAGGGAATCCTTGATAAGAAAATGAGAAGAAAGAAGCTGGATTAGTATATTATTATCAATGCAAAGTTGAGATATTGAAATAATATTTTTGGAGACAAGTGGAACACATAAAACATTAGTTAAAAGTAGAGATGTGTTATGGAAAGATAGAACCATAGAACCAATGTGAGTAATTGGTAGAGACGAACCATCTCCAATAACGAGCTCTTCGGTGCCATCATAAGGAGCATGGAACGAGAGTGCAGCCAAGTCATTGGTAATGTGGTGTGAGGCACCACTGTCGAAAAGCCAAGTGGGTGAGGAGGTGGGTTCAGGTGCACCGGATGGAGTCATGGTGTGAGCTTGGGGCTTGGAAAGAGGTGGGCGGTTGGTGGGAGGAAGTGTAATTTGAGGGTATTGTTTCTTGAAAGAGTGGCAAGAAGTGAGAGAATGACCTTGTTTAAAACAAAATTGACATTTACCAAGGTACGGGCGAGGGTTGGAAGAGGGTGAAGTAGGGGTGGGTATAAGGCCAGGTTGACGATGGAAGGAAGGATTGGAAGGGCGAGGCTGCCATTGTTTGGGATGCTGTTTGGAATGGGTGAAGAAAGCAGTGGTTGGGTGGTGTAGGCTTGGGGTGGGAGGGGTGGATTGGGCTATGGATAATTCATGGTTTATGAGTTTCTCGTGTAATTCATGGAAGGAAATTGGATTATCACGAGCATGAATGGCAGAGATAACAGGTTTGTAAGAAGCTTGATCAAGGCCATTGAGAATAATGTCAGTGATATCCTCGGTGTCCATTTGTTTACCAAGGATGGAGAGTTCATCGACAAGAGTTTTAACCGATTGCATGTATTCAGTGACTGATTGAGATGGGGTTTTGGATAATTGTTTCAACCGGTGTTGGATTTGTTTGATGTGACCACGTGAAGGAGAAGCATAGGTGTTGGATAAAATTTTCCAAGCATCAAAAGAGGAAGTAGCATTGGTTATAAGAGGAACAATAGGTGGGGAAATGCTGCCAACAAGATCCCCAAACAGGAGCCGATCTTGGCGAAACCAGGCATGAAATTTGGGATGTGGGATGGATTGACCAGTGGTGTCGATTGTAGGTTGGGGAGAAGGATGGGATCCATCAATGAACTTATAGAGATCGAGACCATGAAGGATGGCTTCGACCTGCGTTTTCCATCCAAGATAGTTATTGGAAAGGAGCTTGAGAGAAGAAGGGAAGTGGACAATAGTGAGAGATGGAGTGGTGAGGGGAATGGAGGTGATAACTGGTGACTCAAGAGTGCTTTCGGTGGACATGGTTGGAAGATTGAGTGAATAGAAGAGTAGGGGAAGACGATGGGAACAGCCGTGAGGCGGTCAGAAGGCAGCGGCGGGAAAAGGGGTGGTGCGGCGGCTAGGGTTCCTGGCTGATACCATATAAGATTATCAACCAAAGCTTAATGTTTCATTAATCACGATGGTATAAGTACACATATTCAGATCCTATAATTTAGGATCTATAACAACTTTGAGAATATACATCTTGAGTACAAATAATATTCAAAATACAAATAAATTGGAGGGAAAAATAAGTGCAGCTAGATTAATGTTGATATGGCTTGATAGTATTAACTGGAACAATCAAGGACGATCTTCCAATTAACCGATCTCTATGTCATTATCCATTATTGAGCTCAACAATGTCAATGTGCTTTCTCTGGTTAGGGAAAATGATTCAGGGTCTTCTTCTTTTATGTGTGTGTGTGATAGTTTGGCTGGAATGAGAGAATTCTCTATCTTTTCCTTTGCCTTTTATAGATCATAGTAGGTCTCTTGTATCTGTCTGTTGAAAAAATGAGGGTAATTCATTCTTGTGGAACCCACCATTAACCATTTTCATTATTACTTTTGTCTTTTTCTCCTTCATATTTATATTTATATATTTACGCCCCATTTGCGGTGCACGCATATAATGTATATATGTGTGGGCCCTTAAGGGGCAAAAGTAAAAATGCACTACTTTTAACGTTATTTTAATTATTTTGTGAAAATAACGTTAAAATCATTGGGATGATCAACTTCAAACGATAACTTTGAGTCGGGGACTCTTTCGGAGCAGCCTCTCTATCCTTCCCCCCAGACGCTACTGAAAAGTGGGAATATACTGGGTATGGTTGTTGTTATATTTATATATTTGTAAAGACATATGTGCTTAGATACTTGTTACATGTCATTTTATGTGCAAAATAACAAGATCAGAAGCACAACCGCATGTTGCGTTTTCAATTTTCAATGATAAAAACAGTTAATAACGATTAGTCTCATGGCTTGATTTAAAACCTACTAAAATCGGACCATAAACACACCTACTAGCGTCTTACTACGTCATGATAATATCATTTGTTGATTTCTTAAGGGCTTCCTGTTTGGTAAGCTTGCCACATATCTTTCCTTGCTTCAACATATGTCTCGAAGTGTTGAAATTGACTAGAGCCATTTCTAGTTGGTTTTTAAACTCGTTTCATAACTCCATGTTTTTTTGCCAAAACTCAAAATTATTTTAAAATTTAAATAAAGTGTTCATATTTTTAAACTAAAACCAACAAATATTAGATGTACTTGAAGGTTGAAAACTAATCGACTTCTTTTTTCTTTCTTTCTTTCTTTTTTTTTTTTTATGTCTTTCACTCTTTAAAAAGCCTAAATAGTAGCCTTCTTAACCATCTAAGCTCATGTCCATCTTTGAGAGATTATGTCGTTGGTATGAATAGCAAATAAGTAATTGGCTATTCTGAAAAGGCTAATGTCCATCTTTGAGTGACTATGTCTTTGATTTGAATAGAAACAAGTAAATGGCTATATAGAGGAGGAAAAAATAAATAAAAAGAAGCCTAATCTAACATGTTTGAAACGGAGGCTTAGGTCCAATTATATATATATAGACCCGGGTGAATTTAACTTCCTAAACATTCAAATCTAGCCGTTTAAAATCAAAAAGATTAAATCCTCACCGTTTAAATTCATTTTTCATTGCAGTTACTGGGTGGTTGCAGACGGTTCCCCCACTCTCCTTCAAGCGCCAAATGAAAAAAAAAAAAAAAAAAAAAACCTGTTCCCTCCCAGAATCCTGCCATGAAATCGAATCTTCAATTCCTTCAAATATCACCGCCACAACATTTATCCACCTCTTCGCTTAACCAGTAGATGATCGATGTGTCGTAGGTCAATCAAAAACAATTTATAAATAGGGACTTAGCTACCTTTGACTATAGCAAGGGTAAGTAAGGTCGTCTCCACAGGGAATCAGTGGAAAGTGCTAATTGTCACTACAAACTAATTAATCTAAGAAAAATGAAACATTTGGATTGAATTGAATTAAGGGAATGGTTTAAAAGAAACAAACTTTAAATTTGATTTGAAAACAATTAATGAAAAAGGTAATCACTTCCGGTTTTTAGGTTGTAAGATCCACAATGAATGTAAGTTAAACCTAGATTGAAATCATATAAAATTGATGTTGTCAATCAATTCGATTAAAGTGATAAAGATGGAACACACGTTTAAGACTTGCTCATTCACAAAATTACCAATAGACATACACAACGCATCACACGACTACCAATGAGTAAACGATGCAAGAAAACCGAATCACTGATGGTAACGCAACAATACGAAAACATAAATCTATTGTTTAAATCAACCAAAGAGAAATCGTATCAAGTTTACAATCAAAAACCTAGATTCAACATTCAAACATTGTTTCACTTACAACCCTAATCAACCGGAAGCGATTACGAAGAAACTAGCCTTGCCTCATCGCGATTTGATCTCCGATTGTTGATTCCATTGATGAATTCTTGGATTGAATCTTGATTTGGAGGGTTGGATCCACGCAAAAACTGTCAAAAATCGTCCCCAAATGGTCCCAAAAAACTTAACTTTTGACTTTAATGGAATGTGGCTTGAAAATAGGCAAAATAGGGTTAAAATCCCGTTTTCCACTTTTTGGGCGTAGCCTACGCTGGGCTCAGCTGAACGGTGCAAAATTTCTGTCAACGCTGAATTTTTAGGCGTAGCCTACGCCCAGTCTGACTTCACCTACGGCTTCGTCTCGTCAAGAAACTCAGTTTTCATATATTATGGATTCCGTAACTCTTCCTCTAGCTCAAGATATGCGCTTCCGAAGTTCTGAGCTTTTCTCAACTGCATCTGATCCATCTGTGCCTCTTTTCACCTTGTTAACACCCTCGGGTATCCATCTAATGTGTTTTTACCTACAAATAACAATTGTATCTCAAAGTATCATTGTTCCACATAAAACGCAAATAAAAACGCAATTTTAAACTGTTAAAGCTCCCGAAAATCAAACACACATCAGTAGACCACCAACGTCGTTGGCTTCACCATTGTCATCATCCTACACATGCTGCTGGTAATAAACCCAATTTTCACAACAATAATGAAAACCATCAATAAGAACACCAGGTTGGAAGCCCTAGAGTGAGATATCTTTGCCGACTTCACCTGAAGCTTGGTTCCACAATCAATTAACAAGTCCAATTCGGAGCCACGATTCTTTTTCATTCTTCTCGTCATATTGTATTGTGCATATTGAGTTTTACGTATTTGATGTATTGACTTTTTCACTTGAATTGAATCGGGTTATCATTTATTAACTTCACTTATTTGTCAAATACCCTCACTACCATAATTTTAAATTGCAGTAGCTTATCAACAATGATCCTCGAGTTTGGTTCTACAATCAATTGACAGGTCCAATTCGAAGCCCTAATTCTCTTTCATTCGTCATAGTGTATTGCAGCTTATTCATCTTTACATATTTGATGTATTGAGTTTTCACTTTAATTGAATTGGGTTATCCATTAGTTTGATAACCTATAAATAAATTGTTGTGGTTGAAACCCTAACTCAATTGTCCCCATTTTCTCGAATATCCTTGATTCTCATCTTTAAAATCATACTCAATAAATTGTTACAGCTTCTAATCAATTTATATATTGATTTATCAAACAATCCTAATATTTATGTGTTTTGATTATTTTCAGCCTAATGACCTGCTCAGTTGATAGCAAAGTGCTTGTATCGGATGTTGATGGTGGATTTTGTACACATTTTAAGGGTCATAAAGGGGTTGTGACTAGTGTCATTTTCCATCCTGACCCAACTCATCTGCTGGTATTATATTATGATTCACAACCACAAAACATCAATCACCTTATTGTAATTATTTTAATAGTTCCTTGATCGGTGGTAGTTATGTATCATTTTTAAGTTTGTTCTTATTGCTTGAAAACTAATTGTTATTGTTTTCACTTGTGTGGGTATGGGAATCTGACAGCAAGAAATGTGTTGCAATCTTAGAAAGACATCGTTCAACTGTGACAACCATTACAATAAAATGATATGGATGGACCATGTTGAGTGGTGGCAGAGATCAGGTACTCGATCTTGAACTATTTGTTTTTTTATGTGGATTTATTTGTCATCAGTAAACGTTTTATATTATTTTTTTACTTTAGTTTTTAATTATCATATAATTAATCCTTCAATTAATGTGCTGATAACTTTAGGTTGTAAACTTGTGGAATATTCATGACTACAACATAATGAGTATACCCACCAACGAAGCAATTGAATCTCTATGTGTTATTGGTACAAAAACTTCATTTGCTTCATGTCTGCAAAGCAAGAACACTACTGATAAATCAGCATTTCAATTTCTGAATGTTGATGAACAGGGAAATATACCAATATAGAATTCTCATGGGTAAGAACACATAATGAAGAAATAACATGCATAATATTCTTTCTGTATTTATAAATTTGATGTTTGCAAGTAGTGAAGTCTGCCTATTTGAGTAACTATCTTCAAATGTTACAATCAACAATATAAATTAATACGTTTCTATATACATTTTCAATTAAAATATAAAGAAGTGTATTCAGAAGTCTAAAAAATTAAGTGATTAAATATTCTAGATTCTAGAAGGTATCGTTTACTAGATTTAATTGTTGAAGTTATTTTAAGTACTTGAATTTAATTTACAAACATAATGATTATTGAGTTCTTTTTGTTTTGCATTATTATATGATGCTAATGTGGTTGGAGTACCTTTGATGCTTTTATTTTCAGGATACATGTGTGATGTGTTGTTTGTTTCTCAATTGAATTTATGATCTCCATTATGTGATGTTATTTGCATGATTTAAGATTTTTACTCTGTGGTTAGTCTTTTAATAAATTTTTATTATCTTACAAGATGTACTTAAATCTTAAACAAATATTATTTTTATTTAGAATGCAAAGAAATAGTATCTTGTCATTACAACATCAAACTACCCGGCCACCAGACGGGTATAAAACTAGTTAATATAGTCATCAAAGGTAAATGTTACTAAGGTGTTTCTTCAATTCCTTTGAGATATAATTTATTTATCATTAAAATTGATAGATAAAAATATACAATGTGCGAGTTCCCGGTAAAAAAATTTAACATGTCAATGTCAATATTTTCGTGATTTTCAAACTTTTTTAGATGACGTGTAAAGAAATACAACTGCAAGATTCTTCCAGATTACAAATTCAATCTTTCGATTATTCCCGGAAAAACACATGGTTTAATATAACAAACAAGTATAAATTAAAATCAGCTATAAAATTACACAAACATCCACAGTTGATCGTAACTAAAGATTTAAATCCCGAAGTTCCCTGAGAGTCATTGGAGACACATATTTGGGGTCACCTTGGAGCAGCTGCTTTGCGATAAGCACATTTGCAGCTTCGCTAGGGTGGTAAGGATCCCAGAACACATGTTTTTCTCTGTCGTTGCACAAACTAGACGTCGGACCACACGGAATAATCCCCGCATATTGACCCCCGTTCCCGCAGCATGCTTTGCTCGCCGTTGTAAATCCTGCAACATTCAACAATATATTATATATGCAACCTAATAAAACTCGAATTTGCATAATGGAAACAAATCAATACGCCGGTTTTCTTAGCCTGATTGAAAGCAGTCTCTCTATGATGCCTGAAAAAATGGGCGGATTGGGTAACGAGTCAAAACGGGTTCGGGTCAGAACGGGTTTTTAGCAAAATCAGTTCTGATCTAAATGGATTGTTCTTAAAAAAACACCAATTTAGTTTAAGTTAAGATGTGTTATAAGTAAAAAAATAATCCATTCAAATAATTTTTAATGATTTTCTCATCAAATATGTAAGTAATCATTCTTAAATGTTTGAATTCATTGTATTTACATAATTTTTTGTTTACCCATCTTGACCCGTATTGTGTTTAAGTGCTACCCATCTCAACCCATTCAATATTATGATATTACCCATTTTAATCCATTATACTACAATTGTTTACCCAAACCAACCCATTTCCTTTGATATGGGTAAAAATTGTCAGCTCTTCTCTCTATGTTCTGGTACAAGTGCGGTTTGCATGCATTTTATTATTATTTTTTTTATGAATATGATTGATCGAATTCTCACCGTATTTATCATAGTTTGTGATGAGCTCCATGACCAAGTCATATACATTGGCATGAACAAAATTAGCTCCGGGTAGATTATCGTTAAGCTGTGCAACCAAATTCTTCAATTTGCTATTGTATCTAAGCGCGAGCTCATTCGGCAATGCGACACACTCGTTCTCGTTCAACTGATTAATGGTCCTCTGATATGGAATGCACCCTATCGGTCCCACGTTTCCTATGATGAACTTTCGTGCATCCAATTGATAAAGTCTCTGAAATCATTTGTAGTTTTTTGACGATGATCGAAGTTCAATTTCAATTGTAATTTTGTAATTGTAAGTTGATAGAGTAACACTTACAGTAAGCTGTGATCGGAGGTGACTGATGAGATCATCGACAAAAGCATCAGGGCTCTGTGAAACCCTAGCTCCCATTGAGAGAACAGGAAGCAGATAATTGTTGAGGAAGTCGTTAGATCCGATCGTGATCGAGAAGATTGATTTCTTCATGATGTGTTCCCTTGCTTTCGATGCACCCAGAAGTTTATCGATCTGTTGTCTTGTGATGTTAAAGTAATCGATCTGTATGTCCATTGATAATCTGTTCACCTGTACAAAAACACAATTAGATTAGCATAGCCATAATCGGAATTTTTTTTTTTATTTTTGGTGATTTTAGTAAGATCACAACTTACAAAAATTCTCCCGGTGGCGTTCATAATCCCACCGCCACCGGAGGCGTAATTCACACCGTATAATATTACTTCTCCGGTGGTATTCGGATCCAGAAACGGCATCGCGTAGTGTCCTTGCCCTAATTCTTCTCCTACAAATGAACAAAGCATAACATCAATTTAGTTAATCAGTTCACGAATTATGAATCAGTTGAAAACGTACGAGTGACCGGAATCGAAAATCATACCAACAATGTCACCGATAGTTCTACCGTTCGTATACCGTCCGGTAGGTTTTCCGCCGGACGCTTTAAAATCAATTCCGTTAGGTTTGATGTCAGCTTTGGATAACGTCGGCAAAAAGTTATTGTTTCCGGCATCCACCAAAGAATCACCGAAGATATAGGAAGCTCCCAAAGCTCCGCCGCCCCCATCACTACCGTCAGCAACAGCTAGCATGAAAGCAATTAAAACAAGTAAAGCTGATGCTTTGGAATCCATTAATGGCGGTGAAATATTGCAGGTTGCAAATCAAAGTGGGAATGAAGAGAAGGATTCGACGATTGCATGTTTATATCTGTCGAAATTTGAAGGTGTTTGGTAAGACCTGACGAAGGTTGTTGATCCACCATCAATGTCTTTACCTGTTTTGACTAACTAAGAAAAAATGCCAGGTTAAGTATCCGTTGCCTTTAAAAGCAAATTATACATATGAATGAATATGTTGAAGTAGTTATTGCATATGTTTGGTCTATAGATTTACTTCATTTAGTGTTAATATGATATAAACAATGTTTTTAAACATTGAAGCGACCTTTTTACTGGTTAGCGGTCGATTGGATTTAAGATTCGGATGTCAAAAATATTATATAAATATATATAATATATATAATATATTTATATAGGGAGAGGATCAAATGGTAACCATTCCTTATTGCGCTAACCGAATAACTACATCTTATTGCTTTGGGGCCCACATTAAAGTAAATCTAATGGTTGTGGTTTTTTTTTATTTTTTAATTGATGTAAGGTGCACTTACATTAATAAAAAAAATAAGAAAAAACCTACACATTTAGATTTACTTTAATGTGGGTCCAAAAGTAATAAGATGTAGTTATTCAGTTATCGCAATAAAGAATGGTTAACATTCGAACCATCCCCTATTTGTTTCAATTAGGTCACTCAAACTTTTTTTTGTTCCGATTAAGTCACTCATACTTTTTTTGTTCCTATTAAGTCACTCATACTTTTTTTTTATTCCGATTAGGTCACTGTACTTTTAATTTTGTTTCAATTAGGTCACTCATATGAGTGACTTAATCGGAACAAAAAAAAAGTATGAGTGACCTAATCGGAAAAAAAAATGTATGAGTGACTTAATCGGAACAAAAAAAAAGTATGAGTGACTTAATCGGAACAAAAAAAGTATGAGTGACTTAATCGGAACAAAAAAAAGTATGAGTGACCTAAGTGGAACAAAGCTGAAAGTTGGTTACATTTGTATGACGTTTTCCCATTATTAAATTATTATAATAAGCAGATTTTTTTGATATTTAATTATATAATTTAATTTGTAAAGGTTATTAGTATTTATTAAGAGAGAGAGGGGTGGGAAAAAAGTTTTCAGATTACAACAGAACGCGACACGTGTCTTCTAAAAATATTACTTTATTAAAATAGGTAGATTTATATTATATATATAACATAAAATATAAAATATATTTAAAAAACATGTTCGACCTTCCGATTCCTTCCAAAAACGCTTCTAAGTACGTAACTGGCCCGTCCTTGGTAATCAAATCCCGATCCGACCCCGGTCTAGTCCGTGTTTAAAAACCTTGGATATAACTCGATGGCATTAATATATTAATGCTTATGAGGTGTTTATAAATTATAATTTATTCAAAACGATGCGTTACTACTTGACACGTGGATATTATTTTTGTGGAAAGCCAACTTCCAAGTGCCAGAATACCCAACCGCTTCACTTTTTCGGCCCAATTAGCTGAGGCCCAAAAACAAACAAATTATCAAGTTTTGTTTTATTCGGGTGCAATACCGGATATTTAGCAAACAAAATCCAATCCAATCCAGAGTTTTTAATTATTTTCTTAAGTTTTTTATTATTAGGTGACAACTTGAAAATTTAATTAAATTTAACAAATCCGTAAAAATCATTAAAACTAAATCAAACTAAACAACATGTATATAATTGGGTGAAACATATTTTGGTAGCGCACCATCAATAAAATTTCTCCACCGTAAATAAATCAAATCTAATAAGCTGTCAACGTCAACTTTAAGTCTTTAACTTTAAAAATAAGTATGTGTTTTTTCTTCTTTGGTGTAACTGATTGTTTTGGGTATTCTTGTGATCAAGATTATTGGATATCAATAATTAAACTATTATGAATGGATTCCACTTTTCTTAAATATTTGTGTTTCTTAGATTACTATGTTAGAAATATAATTTATTTTATTATACATGATCAATAAAAAATAAATTAAATAATAAATTGCAATCTTTTAGTTAATAATATAATAACTATATAGAACTAAATTTATATAAATTAATTTAATGATATTATTATTATTTAATATGTGAAAAAACAATAAAATAAAGAGTTATTATAAAATAATATGTGGTTTCTAATTTAATATAAGAGAAATAGTGAATTGAAGAGTCATTGTAACTGTTGTGTTTTTTCTTATTTAATATGAGAAATAAATGAAAAAATTACAAATAAGAAGACACTATGTTGTTTTTTTAGTTATTTATTTATTAGTATAGATTTAAACATAATGCATGCACACTACTTAGCTTAAAGACGTGTCAATAAGATATTTTAATAACATTAGGTTAAGGTTGATATTACTACCAAATTTGGATGAGAGGCTTATAAAAAATAATGTTATTGATATTACTATAACTAATAAAAAGGAACGTCGGTGGTTCCCATCCTTTTCTTTCTTTCTTTCTGGTTAAATAAAACACATTTCGAATACATACACAATTGTTGCTTTGGATGAGATGGTAAGGGAGTTTTTCCCTTGAAAGCTTTGGGCGAGGGTTCGAATCCCTCACAAGAACACTTTTTTTTTCCTATTCTCCCATCTTTTTTTCAACTATTTTTAATAATCTTTCTTTTTTTCACTTTTTTTCGGTTGCAACTGATCTTTAGACTTTAAATCTCCATTCTATGATTTCGGGGTTATCACTTTCACCTCCTTAAATTTCAAAAAAACTTTGTAAATATTACTTTAACTTCCTCAAGTTTCTAATTTACCTCTTTTGTTACTTAACTAAATATAAAAATTTTCTTACATGCTTAGCTTACATATGAGTCCGTATAAATTCGTGTTGATACACGTTTCGATATAATTTTTTTTGAAACGACTCCGGTTAAATATAGTTAGTTTCCTTACTTATTTTGTATACTTTTTATGTTGGTAGATAATCCCTCAATATATTTGTTGAGAATCAAAACAAACCTAAGGCAGAAGAGATGGCAACTTTGTTGGCAATATTTTGTAAAAACCTTTCTTCTTTTTTTTTTGTGTCTGATTTTTCTTTTTCTTCCATTTTTCTTTTTTTTTTCTACTCTTATAATATAATATTTCTCTATACTTTAGGTTAATGCTACTGCATTATTTTGATAATTACATTTAGGTGAAATACTAATCAAATCGAGTCCGTTTATTTTTCAGTTGGGTTAACTCTGATATATTTTTAGTTTTTCGGCATAAATATATGTCAAAACTGCCATGTTACATACGACGTATTTTTACCTTTTTTAAATACGTTTTCGGGTTTTTCTACTTTGAAAATATAATCATTATGTATGCTTTAGGTTAATGTTGTTGCATTATATTGATAACTTCATTTAGGTATAATACTAATTAAAATAGAGTCTGTCTATATTTTCAGTCAGGTTAGCTCATATATATTTACTTTTTACACATTTCGGCATAAATATTGATCAAAATCGTTGAGTTATATACAATGTATTTTTACCTTTTTTAAATAACTTTCGAGTTTCATAATTCTAATTTTACGACATGATATTTTATCTACATTTCATTTTTTTCGTTTTCCTTCACATATTTTTACAACGATGTAACTTACGCATGATCATATATATTTACTTTTTATACATTTCGGCATAAATATTGATCAAAATCGTTGAGTTACATACAACGTATTTTTACTTTTTTAAATAAACCTTCGAGTTTCATAATTCTAATTTTACAACGACGTGATAGTTTATCTACATTTCATTTTTTTCGTTTTCCTTCACATATTTTTACAACGATGTAATTTATCCATGATCAAATATATCGTTGCAACATTTTTTTTTTAAAATATAAAGTTATCTCCTATATTGTATATGATTAGATTTTTTTACAATAATTTCCCTTTATTAATTTTAAGTTATAAATTCATATGTCTCTTTGAATTAAACCATCATGTTGCAACACACGAGTCTTAATCATAATACCCGCGGCAACGCGCTGGTCACATTTCTAGTTTTAAATAAATACTAACCAACTTCAACTAACTTTTTAAATGTAAATAAATAAATAATCCTACGTCAAAATGAGACTTTCTTTGTTTTTTTTTGAACGACTATGTTTACTATTCACCTAAATTACACCATAATTACACACTTGTATGGGATTGAACCCATAACCTCATATTTTAAAAGACAAGCCTCTGCTAAGTGAGCTAGTCCCACATTCAAAATGAGGCTTCCTAATACGCTAAAAACAAATGTTCAATTCAAAACGCGAAAAAAAAAAATAAGTGGGAACGTTGACCCACTTTAGAATTATTGTGATGACAAAGAAATTTATGTTGTGAGAAAAATATCTAGTATAAAGTCTCATATGTTACACAGTACATAAAAAAACAAATGTTGGTGTCAAAGAACTATAAAAAGTGAATGAAGAAGTGAAAGAACAATGAGGCCACTCAACCTAGGGTGTCGTTCGGGTTGATTTCTTGGGTTTCGGGTTTCTCGGGTCAGGTTATTCGGGTTTTTCTAAAATAAAATTGGAACCAAGAACCGAACCATTTAACTTCGGTTTAATTGGTTCTTGGGTTTTGGTTCTCGGGTTTAATCAGGTTGGGTTAAACGGTTCTCGGGTAATACTTGATGTATATTATTCAAAACTAACTCTTAAATAGGGTTTGACTTTTATATATGAACCATCCAATGTTTTTTAATAAAATTTATTTACATCTTATACAAATTTTGAGTTCGGTTAGAAAATAACCTTCCTTTAAAGGATACTAGGTTAAATCTCGTGTGTTACACGGGTTTAATATACAAAATGTTATATACTTTTTAATAAAAAATTTATGTCTATAAAAAAATAAGAATTACACTACTTTTTATAATTATATATATTGTATTTTAACATTCAAATCATCCTATCAAGCTAAATATTTTAAAATGTTTAAAAATAATTTATGGAAAATAACTACTACTACTGCTGCTGCTGCTGCTGAATATAGAGTAAATTGTCATTTTCCTCCTCATGCTTTGAAAGAATTTGCCATTTTCATCCAAATTTTTAAATTTTGCCAATTTGACATTGTAGTTTTTGTTTTTTTGCCATTTTACTCCAACTTGTTAACTTTATCTAATTACACCATTAAGTGTAAGGGTATTTTTGTCAATTTATATTAAACTCATAACAAAAAAAAAAAAGAAAGAGAGAATATTCAAATATTTTTGTGAAAAAATAACAAAAATAATTTCAATATCAATATCCAACATAAAAAATATATTACAATAGCCTCTATATTATAGTCAAATATCTTCAATTATATAAGTTTTATATATTCTTAGTTCAAAAAAAAAAAAAGATTGCAACATAATATAAACAACAAAAATAATTTTAAGAGCAACATTCAACTTTAAAAGATTGCAAAAACATGCAAAAGTACATTAATTTGTACAAACATTAAAAAAACTAAGAATTTATATAACTTATATTATTAATAAAAATAATAAATTTATATATAAATTTGGTTTAATCGATTTACCGAATATACCAAACAAGTTTGGTTCAGTTTTTTCGGTTACGGATATAATTTGGTTTTTGATTTTAAATGGTTTTTGGTTTTTTGAACACCTCTAGGTTATAAAAAAAAGTAAGCATCCAACTAGAGGTGTTCAAAAAACCAAAAACCGTTTAAAACCAAAAACCAAACTATATCCGTAACCGGAAAAACTGAACCAAATTTGTTTGCTATATTCGGTAAATCGATTAAACCAAATTTAAATATAAATTTATTACATTTAATAATAAGTTATATAAATTCTTAGTTTTTTAATGTTTGTACAAATTAATGTACTTTTGCATGTTTTTGCAATCTTTTAAAATTGAATGTTGCTCTTTAAATTATTTTTGTTGTTTATATTATGTTGCAATCTTTTTTTTTTGTTTTTTTTTGAACTAAGAATATATAAAACTTATATAATTGAAGATATTTGATTATAATATAGAGGCTATTGTAATATATTTTTGATGTTGGATATTGATATTGAAATTATTTTTGTTATTTTTTTAACAAAAATATTTGAATATTCTCCTTTTCTTTTTTTTTTTGTTATGAGTTTAATATAAATTGACAAAAATACCCTTACACTTAATGGTGTAATTAGATAAAGTTAACAAGTTGGAGTAAAATGGCAAAAAAAAAAACTACAATGTCAAATTGGCAAAATTTAAAAATTTGGATGAAAATGGCAAATTCTTTCAAAGCATGAGGAGAAAAATGGCAATTTACTCTTGAATATATTAATGAACATAATTTGAAGTTAGTGATAGTAAGAAACCTAAATATATATAAGCTTAGATAAGAAAAGAAGTTTAACTAATAAAACTTTATAACTAATTGCAGATTAACTTTATTTGCTTAATAATATATTATTTATTTTTCGTATCTATAATTCACAATGCATGATTAAATAATGGACATCAATAACTAAATAATAGATACACATTGAAAAAACAAAAACTAAATGACTACAATGATAATAAATGTTATCAATTGTTTATATTTTTAAATTAAGAGTTATAAACAGATAATAACAATTTAAAATAAGTTGTTGTCAAAAAAAAAAAGAAATAGAATATATAAATATTAAACTTATTTTTCATATTTTATTATATATAATTAGCTGAATAAGTAAAAATATTTATATAGTAACATTTAATAATATTACTATACATAAAAAGAATTAACTTTTATGAATTATAATTATACCGTAATTTGTAAAATATATAAATAAGTCTTTAGTTTTGTAACTTACCTGAAAAATGAAAAGATTTAAAAGTTTTATATTATTTAATGAAAATAGTAAGTTAGAATATAAAAATATATAAATATACTTGAAATAATTTAGGTTTTTAATATTCTTATTATTAATAAAATCATTATTTGTATAGTTTACGATTTTTTTATAATATATCTATTTTATTTTGTTATAAAAATATATGAATATACATGAAATAATTCGTGTTTTTAATATTCTCATTTTTTATAAAATCATTATTTGTATAGTTTACAATTTGTTTTATAATGCATCTATTTTATTTTATTTTGTTTAGTTATTTGCTTTTATACTCTAAACATATTGTTAAATTTCTACATTGAAGGTGTAAGATATTCATGGCTTAATTATTATTTGTATACATAATTTATTAAATATAAGAAAATAAGTTAAAGTACTAATTTGTTAAATCAATTAATTATCACTATTAATAAATGAGTGTTAATAAATGATTTAAAGTTATAAGTTTTAGGAGGGAAACAAAAATGAAACATGCTCCATTGCATGACATGTGTCAAACAAAAACCTTGATTTATTATATAAGATAGATTCTATCGCCAGACAGTGTTTTGTCATATAACTTGTCATGATAGGTTAGTTTCTTATAACAAATGGTTTATTTTATGAAGAAGCACCGAAAGCACCAACATAACTTCGAATAACTTTTTAAGCTTGCTTTGATGGTTTTTAAAACTTGAGTTTTAAAGACTATATACAATATTTGAGCATATTTTTAGTATTAGAAATGTAGAGTAGAAGTGTAATTAAATCAAAACATTCACCACTTATTTATATCAAAGGGACATTTACATATTTCTTCTTTTAGATATCATTTATTACATATATACACAAGTAAAAAATTAATTACATATTTCTCTTTTTTAAAAGACATTTTCCTTCCAAATAAGTTAGTCAATTAAATATTTCCCCAAATGTGTAACTAATTTTAAGTGCTAAGTAAATATGCAATAAAGGTACTTAACGGAGGATATATGTAAAAATCTCTGTATTAAATTATGAGAAAAAAACGGTTAATAAAAGGGTTTAAACAGCTATAAACAATTATATAGCCGTTCCAAACATCTATTTTTTTTTAAAAAAAAAACCGGTTACCAAGTACTCGATGACTATTCTTTACAAGTCTAACGGATATAACCAATTAATCAGTTTCTCTTTAATTGGTTCTAGACTGATGCCTCTTTAGTTAACTAGTTTTTTTCAACTCTGCTGATCTTTGTATCTTTTTTTTCAACACTGTTGATCTACAACTCAGTGCATATTTGGGATTATTTGAAGATAAACTTGGTAATGTGATTTTGTATTATGTCAATGAATCATCTAATTACATCAGATATATATAACCAATATATTTACACTTTCTACCCTCTAATATTAATATACTAAACATCTGTCTAATATTCCCCCGCAAACTAAGGCCGACTAACGACCTGTAGTTTGGACCGTAATTCAGCAAATCGTTGTGATGACAATGGCTTGGTAAAGATATCAGCAATCTGATCATGTGTGGAAAAGAATTCCACAGAGAGCTTTCCAGCAGCAATCTTCTCTCTAACGAAATGAAAATCAACCTCAATATGTTTCGTACGAGCATGGAACACAGGGTTCTTGGAAAGATAAGTGGCACCCAAGTTATCGCACCATAGTATCGGAGATGATGTCATAGGAACCTTAAGTTCATGAAGAAGAGCTTCAAGCCAAGTGAGTTCAGCTACCGTGTCGGCTAAGGCTTTGTACTCCGATTCAGTTGATGACCGAGAGACAGTCCGTTGCTTTCTGGCTGACCATGAAATAAGATTGTTGCCAAGATAGATAGCAAACCCCCCCCCCCCCCGTGGATCGATGGTCATCTGGGCAACCAGCCCAGTCGGCATCCAAGAAAGCAGTCAAACAAGGATTGTGAGCATTAGTGTAGGCATGAAGAATAGGATTGGAAGACTGTTGAATTAGAAGACCATAACCAGAGGTGCCTTGAAGGTACCGAAGAATTCGTTTGACTGGGGACCAATGGTTTTCAGTGGGAGAGTGCATAAATTGACAAACCTTGTTAACTGCGTAAGTAATGTCCGGACGAGAAAGAGTGGCATATTGTAAGGCACCAACCAGCTGACGGTAGCGGACTGGATTATCAAAAAGGGGGCTGTCATCGAGGGACATTTGGGCAGTGGCGGCAATCGGGGATGTGACCGATTTGGCGTGTGAGAGGCCAGCTCGTTGGAGTAAATCCAAGATGTATTGTCGTTGAGACAAGAGAATATCCGAACCTCTATGAACAATCTCAACACCCAAGAAATAAGAAAGATTACCCAAGTCCTGAATGGCGAACATCTGGCCTAACCTTTGAATGATTGTATCAATCAGGCCGGGATTATTACCAGTGAGAATGATATCATCAACATAAATCAACATGTATAAGAGATCTCCTGTGGCAGAGTAGATAAACAGAGAGGGATCAGTTTTAGATCCTTTGAACCCAAGGGAATGTAAAGCCCGAGTTAGCCGACTGAACCATGCACGTGGAGCCTGCTTAAGCCCATATAGAGATTTGTGAAGGAGACAAACATGATCTGGTCTGTGGGGGTCTACAAATCCATGTGGTTGGCGTAGGTAAACTGTCTCACTGAGGTCTCCATTTAGAAAAGCATTTTGAACATCAAGCTGCCTGAGGTTCCATCTTTGAGTGACAGCAAGAGAGAGAACGGTACGAATGGTAGTAGGCTTTACAACCGGACTAAACGTTTCATGGTAGTCTACCCCCTCTTGTTGGTTAAACCCCTTAGCCACCAAGCGGGCTTTGTGACGAGTGATGGAACCGGTTTGATCCCTTTTTATTTTATACACCTATTTACAGTCAACCACATTGGAATTAGGAACAGGAGGAACTAGAGACCAGGTTCCATTACGAATCAGGGCTGCATACTCCTCAGCCATGGCTTGTTGCCACTGAGGACTCTTGTTGGCAATGGTGAAAGTTGTGGGTTCAATGTCAGGGGAGGTGGTAGAGGTGGTATAAGCTGATGGATTGAAGGGAACTCTTGTTGCCAATGGTGACAGTAATGTCCGGACGAGAAAGAGTGACATATTGTAAGGCACCAACCAGCTGACGGTAGCGGACTGGATTATCAAAAAGGGGGCTGTCATCGAGGGACATTTGGGCAGTGGCGGCAATCGGGGATGTGACCGATTTGGCGTGTGAGAGGCCAGCTCGTTGGAGTAAATCCAAGATGTATTGTCGTTGAGACAAGAGAATATCCGAACCTCTATGAACAATCTCAACACCCAAGAAATAAGAAAGATTACCCAAGTCCTGAATGGCGAACATCTGGCCTAACCTTTGAATGATTGTATCAATCAGGCCGGGATTATTACCAGTGAGAATGATATCATCAACATAAATCAACATGTATAAGAGATCTCCTGTGGCAGAGTAGATAAACAGAGAGGGATCAGTTTTAGATCCTTTGAACCCAAGGAATGTAAAGCCCGAGTTAGCCGACTGAACCATGCACGTGGAGCCTGCTTAAGCCCATATAGAGATTTGTGAAGGAGACAAACATGATCTGGTCTGTGGGGGTCTACAAATCCATGTGGTTGGCGTAGGTAAACTGTCTCACTGAGGTCTCCATTTAGAAAAGCATTTTGAACATCAAGCTGCCTGAGGTTCCATCTTTGAGTGACAGCAAGAGAGAGAACGGTACGAATGGTAGTAGGCTTTACAACCGGACTAAACGTTTCATGGTAGTCTACCCCTCTTGTTGGTTAAACCCCTTAGCCACCAAGCGGGCTTTGTGACGAGTGATGGAACCGGTTTGATCCCTTTTTATTTTATACACCTATTTACAGTCAACCATATTGGAATTAGGAACAGGAGGAACTAGAGACCAGGTTCCATTACGAATCAGGGCTGCATACTCCTCAGCCATGGCTTGTTGCCACTGAGGACTCTTGTTGGCAATGGTGAAAGTTGTGGGTTCAATGTCAGGGGAGGTGGTAGAGGTGGTATAAGCTGATGGATTGAAGGGAACTCTTGTTGCCAATGGTGACAGTAATGTCCGGACGAGAAAGAGTGACATATTGTAAGGCACCAACCAGCTGACGGTAGCGGACTGGATTATCAAAAAGGGGGCTGTCATCGAGGGACATTTGGGCAGTGGCGGCAATCGGGGATGTGACCGATTTGGCGTGTGAGAGGCCAGCTCGTTGGAGTAAATCCAAGATGTATTGTCGTTGAGACAAGAGAATATCCGAACCTCTATGAACAATCTCAACACCCAAGAAATAAGAAAGATTACCCAAGTCCTGAATGGCGAACATCTGGCCTAACCTTTGAATGATTGTATCAATCAGGCCGGGATTATTACCAGTGAGAATGATATCATCAACATAAATCAACATGTATAAGAGATCTCCTGTGGCAGAGTAGATAAACAGAGAGGGATCAGTTTTAGATCCTTTGAACCCAAGGGAATGTAAAGCCCGAGTTAGCCGACTGAACCATGCACGTGGAGCCTGCTTAAGCCCATATAGAGATTTGTGAAGGAGACAAACATGATCTGGTCTGTGGGGGTCTACAAATCCATGTGGTTGGCGTAGGTAAACTGTCTCACTGAGGTCTCCATTTAGAAAAGCATTTTGAACATCAAGCTGCCTGAGGTTCCATCTTTGAGTGACAGCAAGAGAGAGAACGGTACGAATGGTAGTAGGCTTTACAACCGGACTAAACGTTTCATGGTAGTCTACCCCCTCTTGTTGGTTAAACCCCTTAGCCACCAAGCGGGCTTTGTGACGAGTGATGGAACCGGTTTGATCCATTTTTATTTTATACACCTATTTACAGTCAACCACATTGGAATTAGGAACAGGAGGAACTAGAGACCAGGTTCCATTACGAATCAGGGCTGCATACTCCTCAGCCATGGCTTGTTGCCACTGAGGACTCTTGTTGGCAATGGTGAAAGTTGTGGGTTCAATGTCAGGGGAGGTGGTAGAGGTGGTATAAGCTGATGGATTGAAGGGAACTCTTGTTGCCAATGGTGACAGTAATGTCCGGACGAGAAAGAGTGACATATTGTAAGGCACCAACCAGCTGACGGTAGCGGACTGGATTATCAAAAAGGGGGCTGTCATCGAGGGACATTTGGGCAGTGGTGGCAATCGGGGATGTGACCGATTTGGCGTGTGAGAGGCCAGCTCGTTGGAGTAAATCCAAGATGTATTGTCGTTGAGACAAGAGAATATCCGAACCCCTATGAACAATCTCAACACCCAAGAAATAAGAAAGATTACCCAAGTCCTGAATGGCGAACATCTGGCCTAACCTTTGAATGATTGTATCAATCAGGCCGGGATTATTACCAGTGAGAATGATATCATCAACATAAATCAACATGTATAAGAGATCTCCTGTGGCAGAGTAGATAAACAGAGAGGGATCAGTTTTAGATCCTTTGAACCCAAGGGAATGTAAAGCCCGAGTTAGCCGACTAAACCATGCACGTGGAGCCTGCTTAAGCCCATATAGAGATTTGTGAAGGAGACAAACATGATCTGGTCTGTGGGGGTCTACAAATCCTTGTGGTTGGCGTAGGTAAACTGTCTCACTGAGGTCTCCATTTAGAAAAGCATTTTGAACATCAAGCTGCCTGAGGTTCCATCTTTGAGTGACAGCAAGAGAGAGAATGGTACGAATGGTAGTAGGCTTTACAACCGGACTAAACGTTTCATGGTAGTCTACCCCCTCTTGTTGGTTAAACCCCTTAGCCACCAAGCGGGCTTTGTGACGAGTGATGGAACCGGTTTGATCCCTTTTTATTTTATACACCTATTTACAGTCAACCACATTGGAATTAGGAACAGGAGGAACTAGAGACCAGGTTCCATTACGAATCAGGGCTGCATACTCCTCAGTGGCAATGGTGAAAGTTGTGGCTTGTTGCCACTGAGGACTCTTGTTGGCAATGGTGAAAGTTGTGGGTTCAATGTCAGGGGAGGTGGTAGACGTGGTTTAGGGTTCTGGCGAAGATTGGGTGGGCGAATACGAGACACAGAAGAAGGTTCAGTAGGAGCAACTGGTGTAGGAGAGGGATCTGGTGCAGGTTGGGTAGGGGGAGCGGACTGTTTGGGTCGCCTGCTGTATGTAAGTATAGGAGAAGTGGGCGGATGTGAGGGTGCAGGCGGAGACACAGGAGGAGGAGAGGGATCAGAAGAGAGTGTGGGTGAAGGATAACTAGTGATATATCGATCTGGTAAAGAAGAAGAGGGTTGTGGGGATGAGATGTGTAGGAAAGGGAAATGATGCTCATTAAATCGTACATGTCGAGCAATATAGAGGCGATCGTTTGCCTGATCAAAGCACCGATAGCCATGATGGACATGACTGTAACCGAGAAAAACACATGGAAGAGAACGAAAATCCATTTTGTCGTTGTTGTACGGACGAAGGTGAGGAAAGCATTGACAACCAAAAACACGAAGAAAGGAATAATCTGGTTTACGGGAGAAAAGATGTTCGAAAGGAGAAATATGTGATGAGGTACGAGAAGGCATTCGATTGATAAGGTAAACAGTCGTTTCGTAGGCAAATTGCCAGAAACGAGATGGAACACCAGATTGAGCCATTAATGTGAGACCAGTTTCCACCACATGTCTATGGCGACGCTCCACAAATCCATTTTGTTCACTCGTGTGGGGACACGAGCGACGGTGGATAATGCCAAGGGAAGAGAAGTAGGTGGAGAGGTTCCGAAATTCACCACCCCAATCTGTTTGGACAGATTTAAGTTTAGTTTGAAATTGTCGTTCAACCATTGCAACAAATTGTGTAAAATTGGCAAATACATCTGATTTTTGTTTTAATGGAAAAAACCACATGTAGCGAGTGAAATGGTCAACACAAAGTAAAAAATAACGATGTCCATCAGAAGAAGTATCGGGAGCAGGTCCCCAAACATCACAAACAATCAAATCTAAAATATTATTACTTTTAAAATTAGAAGATGACAATGACTGTCACACCCCCAATTTCCCACTCGTAGTGTCAGTCCACGTGGGTGTGACGTGTCCAGAATCACAGCTCAAGGTCATATAGAACACTTCTATATGCATTTACAAATCCAAAGTTTGACACATACACTCATAAAATAGTTTGCAGCGGAATAAAAGTTATCATATCATAACGCAGCGGAAAATCAAGTGTTTGACAAATTGCAGCGGAAATGTAAATAGTTCAACACAACATTGTTTAACCAAAATAAAAGTAAATTGTTTTTGAAATAACAAGACAGTATGCATGTAGTTCCTAATGCTCGTTCCTTAGATTGTGCATCCCTGTCCTCCTGCTAGTCATACTAGTTACCTGAGAATACAAGTTTGAAAAGTGTCAACACAATGGTTGGTGAGTTCACAGGTTTTGATATACATATAGTAAGAAAGTGTGTCATGATGTTTATCAATGTTAGTACCGAGCCCTAGGCCCAAAGTGTCAGTGCGTCACTACCGAACTAGACTTGTTTGTCCTTGCCTCCGCTATGTCTCGTATACATAGCAAGTTAGGTCAGAATTTGCACGGGTTATGACATCCAGTCAACATTGTGCCCCGTGGGGTTAGTCATTCCCTAATGGATCCATCCAAATCTACCACGTTGTTCGTACATTAACGGTAAGACTTTGTGAGGGCTTAATACGAGTTCAACACTTAATGTTTGTCCAATAAACCAGCATACACCAAATATGTTTGTACAGTAATAAATGTTTGACTCGATGTAACTAGTATTCTCCCCCTATTTAAAAGCGTTTGAAAAAGAATAAAGAGGGGGCCGTAAACTCACCTTAGTGATAAAGTAGTAAGTCAAGCGTAAGCTCCTGCGTGGATGGCACGTCGGTCACTGGAACCTATATCGTATATCGTACGTGAGTTTGTGTAAGTGACCGTGCTAGTGTTTGTGTTAGTGCTCGTGTTTGTGTCCAACAACCCTTGGTTGTTCATGTTTGTCCGTGTCGGTCCATCATGACCGTGTTTGCTCGTGTTGGTCCACATTGACCGTGTTTGACTGTGTTGGTCTACAATGACCGTGTTTGACCAAGTTTGACCAGAGTTGACCAAGTTTGACCGTGTCAAGTCAACGACCCGTTGGTGAACCGTGTGACGGTTGTGAATCGTGTAGCAATCGTGTAAGTGTTTGTCGTGTGCAAAACGTGCATGTCGCGTCTATGGACAACTTACTATTTATAGTAAGTTTCCATTTATGGAAAGTTCACAAAGCATATCGGTGTTAGAGTTCTAGCATGCTCAATGGTCCTACGGGGTCATGTTAACACGTAGCACATTATCATACAAGGTCATATACGTCGTTTATATCATGTTAGCACACAAAAGTTTCCTTAAATGGAAAGTTTCCATTTTTAGCATACGTAACATCGGAAACCGTCTAACTTAGCATCTAATCATCATGTTATAGCATTATAAGTCATTTAGCATGCTCAAATCATTCAACACGTTGACAAATCGGTTTTTGTAAAAAAATAAAGTTACTAAATATAGTAACTATCTAGTTTTTCATGAAAATGACCATTTTAACATTTCTAATCCTATTTTCATGTCACCAATCATCACAATAATCAATCCAATACCACCTAGGCATACCAACATAACCAAAATCATCACTTAACATTATTTCAACTAATAAAGTTACTAAATATAGTAACTCATCACATATGACCATAATCATCATTAAAATCATAATCTAAACATTCAAATCGTCATATTATCAATCTAACAACAATTCTTCATGCATGCATGTTCACCATTCCATTCACAACATCATTTTACAACGAAAAGTTTCTATAAATAGAAAGATTGTCAAAAATCATCATCTTAATCATTTCATCATCATCTAACCATGTATCATTCATTCAATATCATCAAGATGCATATCTAAATACCGAAAATCATCTCTATCATCATGGATCATACATGCATGGCAATATAATATCATAAAACATCATTTTAAGCATCATGGCTCATGCTCATCATCTTAGATCATCATAGATCATCATCTAATCATCTTAGATCATCAAGGAACATAGTGAAATCATCAAACCCAGAAAAGAAATTCATGCATGAGCATTATATGTGCTTGCATGTGAGAGTTAGCACATGCATGTGGGTGTGTGAGTGTCTAGAGAGTGTTTGGACTAAGAGACTACCTTCCAACACTTCCTTGATGGCTAAGATGGTGTTTGAGCAGCTTCCAAGACTCCTGGATTGCTGGGTTCGTCAAGTTCAAGCAAGACAAGATGAAGCTCAAGCTTGGAAGGTCTTCTCCCTTGAGTTCTCTAAGCTTCCCAAGCTCCAAATGAGGTCTTCAATGGCTTCCAGAGGTGTTGCAGGTGTTTAGAGGAAGAAGATGGTCGAGGTGTTGAGTGTGAAGCCGGAGAAATGATGAAATGGGATAGCATAGGCATGATTGTCTTGGTTTTATAAAGATTTTGTCGACTGGGCGGCTTCGCGTACCGCGATGGGGCTTTCAAATAATCTCCGCGTACCGCGGAGGATTCCGGAAGTCAACACTCCGCGATGTTGGTCGCGTATCGCGACACTGATTCTTGTTGGGCCATCGCGTACCGCGATGGGCCCCTGAAGAGCCTAATAAGCCCTTTTTAATGGGTTTGATCCGTTCGTCATTGTTTTCACGCTTCCGAACTATCGTTTGGCCTCGTTTGAACTTCCAAGTTCGATGTGTGAGTGTTTCGTGAAGTCTCGAGTGTTGTGCTACACAATGTGCTTGACGTTCACCAACGTTCGTGTGTTTTGACACGTGTGTGTTGTTTGCCGATAATTCCACGAATTATCTTGTTGTGTGTCAGTGTTTGTACTGTCGTGCCACGTGTCACACTAAATTAATCTAATTCTAGTGCCACGTGTACATAAAGTATTTAAATAAACATTTAAATAAATAAAATGCTGACCTGGAAATTACGGGGTGTCACAATGACAGTTTCGATGATTTTCCCATATGACAAGCAGTACAAGAAATATTCGAACTTTTATTGAAAATAGGTAAACAATGTTTAGATAACATAGAATGTAAAAGTTGTGGATGAGGATGCCCAATCGTTGATGCCATGTGTCAACAGAAGCACGAACAGCAGTGAAGGCAATGTTGGAGACAGGTTGAATGGAAGGAAGACGAATGGAATAGAGCCCTTGATCACTTGGACCCATGAGGAGGGTATTGCGTGTAAACTTGTCCTTCACAGCAAAAAAAGAATCATGAAATTCAAAGAAAACATGATTATCATGACAAAACTGTTGAACTGAAAGTAAATTGCGTTTGATTTGTGGAACATGAAGAATATTGGATAAAGAAAAAGTTTTGGTGGGTGAATAAAAACGAGTGGAACCAATATGCAAGATGGGCAAACCCTTACCATTACCAACATGAAGAGCCTCCTCGCCAAAGTAAGGTTCAGCAGTACCAAGACTAGAGAGGTCAGCAGCTACATGGCTGTTGGAACCTGTGTCAGGAAGCCATACAGATGGTTGGGAACGAAAATCCGCATGGTTAGCAGAATATTGTTGCCTCGGACGAATAGTGGAAGGATCACGGTTAGGGCAATCAGATGGAAGGTGACCAATGCCACACCGATTACACGTACCATATACCATATTTTGATTTGATGCCCAGTTGAACTGATTTCTATTTCCCCCGGAATGCCGATTGTTCGAGCCTCGGCCACGACCACGGTTGTTGATGGTCCGATTTATGCCACGGTTGTTTTGATTATATGAAGTAAAAAAGGCTTGAGATTGGAAATTGGTGGGTTGAAGCTGGAAACCAAGCTGAGAAGCTAGTTGTTGAAGCGTCTGCAAGTGGTTCTGTTGTGAAAATCCAGAAGAAGCAGTTTGGGTGGAATTGCCAGTAGTAGCAGCAAATGCCTGGGGTTGTTGCACAACTGGGACAGATTGTTTTATCATGTAATCATGATCAGAAAGAAGACCATTAAGTTCAGCAAAGGCTGTAGGGACCTGTCGAGCAATAAGAGTGGATTTTAATCCATTATACTCGTCACGAAGTCCAGAGATCACAAGCATGACCAGATCTTTTTCTTTGAAGGGTTCACCAATGTTGGCTAGAGCATCAGCATATTCTTTTGCCCGGTTGAGATAAGCAGAAGTAGTTTCATCACCCTTCGTCTGAAGTTTCAGAAGTTGAGTCTTCAAGGTATATTCCCGAGAAGATGTATGAGGTGCATACGCACGTTCCAAGGACAACCAGAGTTCCCGAGAAGTAGTACCTTGAACATGTGGGAAAGAAGCTTCTGATATGGTGGAGATGATCAGCATACGAATATGGGCATCATTGGCAACCCATGTCGCATGATTAGGGTTTGGTTGTTGAACGATTTTGGGAGCATCCTTGTCTGATGAAGTTGACTGTGAGATCACAGGTGATGGACATGGAATAGTGCCATCTACATAACCAATCAAGTTGTTTGTGACCAGAAACGGGTGAATCATCGTCTTCCAAAAACCATAATTCGTTGGAGACAAGGTGAATCCAAACTTATGAGAATTATGAGATGTTTTCTCAGATGTAGAGAAGGGCGCTAATAAGGCCATTGTTTAGCCGTGATGTTGCTGGTCGTTGAGAAGGTGTTGGTCGTCGGAGGTGCTGGTCGACAAGATTGCTGGTCGAGAAGATGCTGTTCGTCGGAGGTATTGATCACTGGTCGCCGGAATTAGAGACGTCGAGGTGTTGATCTCTGGTCGCCGGAATTAGGGTTCCCGTGAACCTCGCTCTGATACCAAGATAAACTTGATAATGTGATTTTGTACTATGTCAATGAATCATCTAATTACATCAGATATATATAACCAATATATTTACACTTTCTACCCTCTAATATTAATATACTAAACATCTGTCTAATATTTGAAATCAACTTTTTAATTTATTGGCTTGATAAAGAAGTTAATAAGTTAAAAATATATTTGGTAATTTAAAAACACTTTTGGTTTAAACTTTTTAAGCAGTGTCAAAAAATTATAATTTGTAGTTTTTAGAATGTCTTTTTAACTTTTTGACAAAATATGCTAAAAATAATCCCAACACTTTTTTAAAAGCTAATCCAGACAACTTATTGACTATTCACATATCAAAAACTAATACAAACACTTTTTTAAAAACTTCATTTTAAAAACTAATAAGTTAATAAATACTTTAAAAAAAAATTCATTTTAACTTAAATAAATAATCTCAAACATGCCCTTAACAAGCTACTTTTTGTAACTTTTAAAAGTGTTTTTTAACTTTTAATGGTTGCACTCTGTTAATTTTCGTGGGAATTTACATATCCAAACAACTTAATGACTTTTCATACACAAAAAACAAATCTAAACATATTTTTAAAAACTTTATTTCAAGAAGTCACAAGTTAATAAGAAATTTTGACAAGAAATCCTTTTAAACTTAATAACCAATCTCAAACATGCCCTAAAATTATGATTAGTACTTTTTTAAAGAAAAGTTACCGCATGTATCCTTCTTTTATGAAGTCTAACATTCGCAGCTATTAATTCATCAAAACACTTGCTTGTCCTGCAATTAAAAGACAACCCATGTGCAAAAAAATATTTGAATTTGAAATTACAAAACTCAAATATCCGAAAATTCTGATATCTAAAAATTTTGGATTTAGATATGGATGGTGATTAGGAACTTCCAAAATTTTCGGATCAAGAATTAGATACTTGATACTTTGACGCTTACTTCTCGAGTTTATTACAGGAGAGAAAAGAAAGGAAAAGAAAGAAAAATGAATGAGAGGAAATAAAAAGAAAAGAATTTTGCCTTCCATTTCCTTCCAAATCGAAAGGAAATAAAAACTAAACAATTTTGCCTAGTTTCCTTCTATTTCTCTCCCCTTCCCTCATTAAATGAAACTCGAGAACACAACATTTGTTATTGAACTTTTTTTCCTTTCCCTTCCTTTGTTAAATGAAACTCGAGAAAACAAACATTTTCTCTTTTCTCTCCAATACTCTTCTTTTCTCTCTTTAAATGAACCTGGAAACAGAGCGTAAACAAATTATTTGCCTTCTTTACGCTTTTAATTTATATGAGAAATCTAAAAATTATATATCATGTGTGTGTTTTCTTTTCTTCTTGACAAAGCAAAGCTCAGCTCCTATGTATGCATGCTTTTTCCTCCATATTCTGGGTTCTGAAAGTTAAATCAAAGTGTTTTATTCCATAATTGCGTCGAGTGCTTTTGCTTTATTTCAATTAAAAGTTCATCAATAAACCCTTTGGAATCTGAGAGATTGAATACACACACAAGTAGCACAACACACACAATCATCTTTCATTTGAATCTTTAACGAAGATCCATGCATATTTCACTTCGATATGCTTGTCTAATCTGTCGCAAGAAAACCAGAAGGAAACACGGGTCCAGTCGACCCACTGAAGAGATCAAAAGAAACCCATCAGAGGTTCGAAAATCACAAGAAATTAAGATCAAAGCTGCTCTTCAACAAGCATCTGAATATGGGTCTCTTGTTAAACCCCAAAGTATGGATGTTTCAGACACTATTGAAAGGGGTTTAGAAAGATCAAGATCACTAGCAAGACTAGAAGCTCAAAAAGAGTTTCTAAAAGCAACTTCATTAGCTGCAGATGCAACATTTGAGACTGAAGATTCAATTCATGATCTTGACCAAGCTTTCATGAAGTTTTTAACCATGTATCCAAAATACAAATCATCTGAGATGATTGATCAGTTAAGGGTTACTGAGTATGCCCACTTGGAAGACAATGATTCTAATGTTTGTCTTGATTATTGTGGATTTGGGTTGTTTTCATATCTTCAAGTTGCTCAATATTGGGAGACATGTTCAATTAGTTTATCAGAAATAACTACAAATTTAAGAATTCATGCACTGTATGGTGGTTTGGAGACAAGTACAGTGGAACATGATATCAAAACTAGGATCATGGATTACTTAAAAATCCCTACAAATGAATACGGGCTCGTGTTCACGGTTAGCCGAGGTTCAGCTTTCAAGCTTCTAGCCGAATCATACCCGTTTAATACCAACAGAAACCTGTTAACAATGTTCGATCACTCAAGTGAATCGGTTGATTGGATGACTCAAACCGCTAATCAGAAAGGTGCTAAGGTTCACAGTGCTTGGTTCAAATGGCCTACACTTAAACCATGTTCGACCCATTTAAAGAAACAGATTATACACACGAAAAAAAGTAAAAAAGATTCATCAAAAGGTCTGTTTGTGTTTCCGGTTCAGTCAAGAGTTACTGGCGCAAAGTATTCGTATCAATGGATGTCATTTGCTCAACAGAACAATTGGCATGTATTGCTTGATGCCGGAGCTTTGGGCCCCTTAGACATGGATTCACTCGGGTTGTCTTTATTTCGACCCGATTTCATAATCACTTCTTTTTATAGAGTTTTCAAGTATGACCCGACTGGATTCGGATGCCTTCTGATCAAGAAAACTGCAATTAAAATCCTTCAGAAACAATCTGGTCCTACCAGTTCCGGTATAGTGAAGATCGATTCAGTGTTTCCGAGACTCTTGAGTGATTCAATGGGCCAATTATCTCGATTATCCGGCACCGGAGATGAAAAGGTTGGAAAAGATGAAGTGATACCGGAAACCGGTGCCGGAATCCAGTTGCCAGTTTTTTCCGGTGGGATCAATCCTTCTCTAGTGAGGAATGTATATGAAAGTGAGATAAAACATGATGGTAGTCCTAATTTTGAAGAATCTGAAATCTTTTCGGTCATGAAAAGCCCGATTTTAATGCAACATGAATCGCCTGAATACTCAATGTGGATCGATTTGGGTCACAGCCCAATAGAGTCTCAACCTGTAAACCTCAAATCGCCATTACCACCACCCTTTTGGTTTGCACACAAGACGAGAAACAACAAGGAATTGGATTCACAGCCTCATCAAATCAACAACTTTGTAAAAACTGATGAACACAGCCCAGAAATACAGGAAGAATCTGAAATCGAAAATTCTCTTATTCGAAAAGTTACAGAGCATGATTTCAGGTTAACCGGAAGACGGATGGCGTTCAATTTCGAAGAAGATGATGATTACATCAGTGAAATTGAAGATGATTACATCACTGATCAAGAATCCGATACAAGAGAGCCCGCGATAACATGCAGGCATCTCGATCATGTTAACATGTTGGGGCTAAGTAAAACCACATCCAGGCTTCGGTTCTTGATCAATTGGCTCGTCACTTCTTTGCTTCAATTGAGACTACCTGGTTCGAACACAGACGAAGTTGTTCCACTTGTGCACATTTACGGTCCGAAGATCAAGTACGAAAGGGGTGCATCGGTGGCTTTTAACGTTAGAGACAGAACCAAGGGGCTAATTAGCCCAGAAATCGTTCAAAAAATGGCTGAATCAAATGGGATTTCTCTTGGTATTGCGATTCTTAGTAACGTAAAGATTATACAAAACACGAAGCAGAATGTTGGGGCTATGAATGGTGCAGATACAACAGTTTGCAGACCGATGGAGAACAAAAACCATAGCGTAGAAGGCTTCGTGAGGGCTGAAGTTGTAACTGCTTCACTTGGTTTTTTGAGTAACTTTGACGACGTTTATAAATTGTGGGTTTTTGTTGCAAAATTTCTGAATCCATCCTTCGTTCGAGACTATGGAGTTTCAACTCCCATGTAAAAATAAGAATAGTGAAGATCATCCCCCTCTTGATTTCAATATAAATTTCAGAATAGTCTATAGTGAGTATGGGTCTATTTAGATAATGTTCCTCTCTTTCACATCCTATTAAATAGTGGAATTTGCTGAGAATATTTTCTTATTTGTTAGAACGTAAGCTAGACACTTGCATGTGTTGCGTTAGGATCATACGATTAAAACTTGCGTATTATGGTGTCATAGTATAATTATTAAAAATATGAAAGTAAGACAAATCAGTTAGAGGTGGGGAAATCGGATTTTTTTTAAACTGATTCCGGTTCCGGTCAACAAAATCAATAATTGGTTCCGGTTTTTGTTTCTGACCGGTTCCTACCGGTTTTTGGCCGTTCCAATTCAAGTTTTGCCGAGTAAAGGTGGAACATGTTCTGTTTTTTCCGGTTCTGATTCTCTGAGAGAATCCAGAATCACTTGTACCCACCGGTTCCGGGTATTTTGCCCACCTCTAAAGACTAAGATCAGTTATGAAGATTAAAATATGAAAAAAAACATAATAAAGCATTCATTCAACAAAAAAAATTTAATATAATAAAATATCAGAAAAAAGACGCGCTTGCAACTCAATTACATGTCTTATATAATGAACATGTATATTTTAGTCGATGCTCGTTTTATTTATCTCACACCATGTTAATCCTTAACTCTCCCCCCTCTTACCAACTTCTGAGGATGCTCCAGAATCTTTTCGGTTGTTTGTTCAACAGCCCTGCCAATTTTTGATTGAGTGGAAAAATAAAGAGGTCAAGGTCAATTCCTTTTTTAGCGGCAATTTGGATCAATGACAGGTCATAGATCTGTCATTGATTATATTCACACACAATAGGAGGAAATCTACCATACTTGAGAAAAACCGCTTAACCCAGCATGAAACCCCTGTTTTGTTCATGTGAAAACTTGAACTCTTGACCTCATCAATATTAAAGTCATAGAATACCTCCCTCGACAACTTGAGCTGGGGATTGTTGGTTGTTAATTCCTTATTAATAAATAATAGTGTATTTAGCGTGGTTTGGGAACATAATAAGTAAATGGATATGCTGAAGATCGTAGCATTCATTAAACTCTCTCTTAATTTAGATCCTCATGTTTGGAGCTTTTCAATTTTTTTGGTTATTTTTTTTGTTTATTTTACATTTTTTTAATGTATTAGTTTTAGTTTTTTATTTTATTTATGTTATTTTTACCGTGCATTTGTGTTTGCAATTAGGTTTTCTGATAGTATGATTTCATATTTTACATTGGAGGCACCGTCGACATGATTATTGACGGAACTTAAAAAAACTTATATAGGGCCGAAAGTTATGGGCACAAATTTTTTTCCTATCAATATGTTTCGGATTATATATTCAAGTCGGCGATTTGGTTCGGGTTAAATATTTAACAACTTAAAATATCTAATTTCACTTACACGCAAAAAATGAAATATATTTTTAACTAACAATAAATAAAATGTTAAAGATGGAATGATGAGTACCAGAAAAAGAATTACAACTCAGCCCAACGATCTTTAAGCCTTTTGAATTAATTTTTATAGACTCTAAATCAAGCTTCTCACTGATGTATGGGGTTTGGAATGATGATTATGTGTGTTTAATGCTAGAGTTTATACATACTCAAGTGCGTAATTGGTTGTTTTGTAGGTTAAACGCACGGATTGGAAGCATTTTGGAGAAATAAAAGATGATTAGGAATGAATGGATTTCAAGCTTGAATGATAGAGGATTGAACGACGAGAATTTGGGCGTTTACGGTGCGAGAAACGGACTTGAAATGAGAAAGTTATGAAGAAAACAAGATTTGGAAGATTCTGGCAGGAGTAGGCTACGCCCGGAAGAGTAGGCTACGCTGCTGGGATTACTTTTGACAGAACTCTGAAACAGTAGGCTACGTCCAGGGCGTAGCCTACGCCCGTCGAGAAGCCTACACGTATTTAAACCTAAAAAATCAGGTTTTTGAGGATCCTAAGTCATTCCATTAGACTTGGGACGGCTTGCAACGATTTTAGATATAAAAATTGAAGCTTTTCCACCATTCCAATCCATTCAATCGTTCCATAATCATCCATGATGAAGATCCAATCAAGTTTTGAAGATCAATTTGGTGTCATGCGCGGCTAATTTCTTCGTGGTTTCCTCCGGGTGGAGGATTCTTGTAAGTAGATGATTTGATTTAGTTTTCAATCTTGTTTGGGACATGCAATCTAAGCATTCGATGCTTTTTGCTAGTTGTTTTGATTATTTGATTGTAAACGATTGGATTTGATTTGAACCTTAATCATTGTTTTTCAATTCCTGAGTGTTCTAGTAATTAGGATATATTAAGTTGTGTTTTGGGTTGATTAGATTCAATTGATGTTCTTGTGATAATCTTCCATTGTTTTACAATCAAAGCAAATGGTCCTTGTGTGTCACAATCAATTAATTCATACGTTCATGTCTATGTGAATTCCCAATTGAAAACTAAGTTAAACATCTATCTTTGAATCCAAATCCTAGGGAAATCACCGTTTTCATAATTGTTTGAATTCTTTTTAGTTACAAATAAATCTTTTAATCGATTTTCCATTTGTTAATTAGTTAGGTAGTGATAATCACAAACACTTTCCACAATACTCCTCGTGATTCGACACCCAACTTACCATATCTAATAAGATAGCTGGGACTTGAGTTTTACTCTTATTTTTGACTGACGCTTCGACATCGGTCATATTTTGGCACCAATTTCTTTTTCTATATAAATCAACAACGAATCCAAAAGGAACTCATTTGGCATCTCATTGTAAAGACGATTCTGAATATTTTCATTGCTAAAAGTCTCTTCTATGTTGTTACAGTAGAAACTGAACGTATCAAGATTAACCGACATTAATCATATGATCTCAATTTCATCGTCCCAAATCAACCATCATAAACCATAATTTAAGTTCTTGCAAAATTGTGAAAACACGCACCATAAAATGGTTGATAGATACTAACATCAACATAATATATGTTTAGAACCCTAATAATATCTGTTTTTAACTCCAATTTCATGACTTTCAAAATCTAATTTGAACCAATCATTTTAGAAATCTAACAATGATCGTAAAAAACTAGAAATATGTAAGTTTAGCTATTGATTTCAATGATTAAAATGTAAATAATCTTGAATTTGCTCCTAAAATCTTTGCAATTATTGCCTTTGATTTATTGTTTTACTAAGGTAAAACATGTGTATTACACATGTTAATAAATAAAATTTAAACTTATTTATTTTAACTAACATAATATATAGTTTCAAATATGTTTTTTAAGTAAATAAAGAGTTTATTTTTGATACAATCATATAATATATATCAAGTTTAATAAAATTAGTAATATTTAATAAGAGAGATGGTGTGTGAAAATATTAAAATTTAATAAAAGATAACATATAAATATTAAATAAAAGAGAGAGACGGTAAAACCAACTTTTAAGTAGTATAAAAACTTAACATGTGTTATCCTAAAACCTTTATTTATTATGTAGTATAGATATAGATACTTTTTTACACGATGCCCACTGCCCAGCATTTGCTTTCATGTATCACGATGGAAGCAATATTTAGGGTCTAGGGACGTCTACGAAAGTCGATCTGCTCATTTTTTTCTTTTTCTTTTATTTGAAATCTTACATGTGTACCCCTGAAACATAAACATTTTCATAAATTAACCTTCATAGTTAATAGTCTATCTATACTAATAAACAAATATAACTGTGAACATTTGTCATAATTCTATACCACTTACATTTTGGTTTTCTCGTTTCTCTCTCCTATTTAATTATCAATATTTATTATATATATAGTTAAAATTAGGAATTAAGGATAATAATTATAATACTTATAATAATTAATATGTTATTAGTTAATTATATATAATATGAAATTAATTATGAAGTTTTTAAGTAAACTTATATTTTTATTTAACAGCTTCCATTCAGTTCTTTAAATATAAACAAATTCAAATTATATTTCTTAAAATATTTACAAATAAAACAATAATGATTCTTATTGCTTTTTATAATTGTTTTCAAAAAAATTTAAACATTTAATATGATTGGATGATAAAAATATACTATATTGAAGTAATAAAACGTAAGTAGTTTTTTTAAAAATCCATGTTATATTTTTATTAACATAATTGTTGGTTAAAGTTCATTTTAGTATGTTAAAAGAAGAGTAAATATACTTTTGTTAAATTTTGTTATGAATTACATTACATAAAAATATCAACACATAGTAGAAATAAATTAAAATTAAAACATAATTTATAATTATTATATCAAATATTTTAAACATATTTTGATGACTTTATGTATTAACAAATGATATTATATTTTATTCAACATATGTAAAACATTAGTTTAGTTAAACTTTACAATGTACATGTTTTTTAATTACATAACTTTTTGTTGTCAGATATGTATATATGATATTATTTTTTCAACTCGCGTAATACACATGATTTTAAGCTAGTTCACTAATATATTTATTTGATTTTTAAAATAAGTTTAAACGTTAAAATGTAAACCTTTAAATGTATTGTTAAAAAACTAGTTTAACTTTAGTATTTTTTTTTTTAAAAAAAAAAGAGGCCCAAATATTTTCAAGAAAAAAATAGAGGATGCCGGATTTAACACCTATAAAATTTTCTGACGAAAAATTATTAAATCGATTATTTTGAGCAGAAAAAAGCAGTGGCCGGGGCACCCGAACCCCTTTAAACCTCCATCCTTAGATATTTTTACCTTTCGTTTATATTTTTTATTTGTCTCGATAATAATTGCTCACAGTTAATAACCACACTCAATCCTCCTACAAAAATGTTAGTTTAAAATATATTATGCATTCAATAGTTTTTTTCCAAATAAATGTTGGTGAAAAATTATTTATTTGAAAAATATTTATCAAAGATGTTTTCTATTTAGTTTTTTATTTTTAACTAATTTTTTAATTTAGTTAACATATTTTTCTTTTTTTTTCAAACAACTAATTATGATGATATGTTGATTAAATTAAAAGAATTTATAAAAAAAATAATTCAAAATAAAAAAATAAATAAAAACATTTATTTTAATAAATATTTTTCAAATCAGTCATTTTAATAAACATTTTTTTTTTCACAAACACTCTTTAAAAAAAAGTAAAAGGAAAAAAAAAACTCTAAAAACACCTTTGAAATATTTACTTTTAATTAAGGCGCAATAAAAACATGATGAGCGCCAGACAACGAAGAGTCATCTATTTGTTTACCATTTTCCAGTTCACACAGTTTGCAAATTGTGATCACCCGGCAAACTGAAGTTATGAAATCCCACCGGCGTTTGATATCGACGGAAAATCCAGTCAACTTTCTCAAAATCATTTTCTCCGACGACACTCCATCGACAGGCATCGTAAGTTCATATTCACTTCATACAGTTGATTAGGATGAGTATATATTGTTTGATTTATGTTTCTTAAAAAAAACAGAGGTTACCGGAGAAGTTTACAGAGGAGTATGGAAAGGATTTGTCACAGAGGGTTACACTGAAGGTACCAAACGGCGACGTTTGGCAAGTGGATTTGCAGAAGTCAAAAGATGAGTTTTGGTTAAAAAATGGGTGGGAAAAGTTTGCAGATCGTTACAATTTAGGGTTTGCGGACTTGTTGATGTTCAAATACGAAGGGTTCTCGACGTTTGGGGTGATTATATTTAATGCGAGTGCATCAGAGATACAATACCCTAAAAACATTGATCGTGCTACTGCTGCAAACTCTGTAAAACAGTCATCATGGAGTGAAGATAAAAAACATGTGATCAAGATTAATGGTAAACGTCTAATCGCATTTGGTTTTTATTTGTTTATTTTCATTTTCTGTAACATAAAGAAACACTTGTTTAAATTAAAATCTTGATTTGATTTCAGATGAAGGTGAATGTTTAAGAAAATCACAGAAAATGAAGAGGAAGGAGGAAAGAAGGAGAGCACTTGAAAAGGCGAAAGCTAATTTCAAAAATGAAGGACCCTTTTTTATGGTTTATATGAATACATCAAATTTGGGAAACCATGGAGTGGTGATTTTTTAATCACAAACTCGGCATACACAGAACAATATTACATTTGAATATCTTATACATATATATATATATATGTGTGTGTGTGGGGGCGCGCGTATGTATATAAATTGTATAGCTACTTGACTACTTTAACAATATTACATTTTTCCTGATGCAGTTTTTGCCGGTGGCGTTCAGAAGGATGTTATTGAGGGGTCACAAGAGCCGTGGTCACAAGAGCCGTCGCCAATGTATGCTTCTACTTGAAGAGGATGGAAACATGAAGACATACATGGTGTTTGCACAAAATGGTCAGTTGGGTAACGCTGATTGGCAGATGTTTGTTAAAGACAATGGCATTAAAGTTGGTGATATCTGTGTTTTTGAGCTATTTCGCAAAGACAAAAGTGTTTTTGGTGTTACCATCATGAGATATGGTTTTTAAGTTGCTTTTGATCAAGATTGCTGCCTTTTGTATAAACTATTATGTAATTAACTTGTTTGCCAATGGTAGTAGTAACAAGATTTAACTTGCTAGTCATACAAACAAACAATAACAGTTTAAATACATTTGTATCAACTAAAATCTGATTTTGAAAACATATAATACAACTCAAGTAAACACCTACCAAATCAAAGTAAATTTGATGTCAGAACATTAGGCTGCTTCTTGTTTTTCTGAGCATATGACAAGCCTTATATGTACAATGTTGCCTTTCTGCTTCAAATCCGAGAATCATTGGGAATCAAAACTTGTATCCGTGCTATAAATTGAGTATTCGTTGAAATTAAAGTTCGGTTTTTCTTCATCCCACTTTATTATCTCCTTCGCATACTTGAGTGTTTGATCCACACTGTTGGGTTCTAACCCCTTAACCACTGAAACAAACAGCTTACGATCAGTAATTGATGAATACAACTTCTTGAACTTCGCAGCAACATAATGTGAAGCCATTAGTCCCATTGAAGGACTGTGATTAATGTTGTTGCTGCTAATGTTTTTATTCTGGCTGTTTCGGCTGACTACTGGCTGGAAGTCACTGAACCAATCACAGCTAGTTAAAGAAACTCGCTCGAGTTTCTCCTCAAGCACATCAAATTTGTTAAGTACGAGAAGAAACTCCATCTGATCATAAGTTGGGTGTGTCACAATGCTTGTGAAAAACTTCTTGTTTAGTAACATTTTGTTCACTAAATTACCATCTCCATCAATTGCGTACTGATCAAAATCACTCAACGAAACACAGAAGATGACAAGACGAACATCTTCAAACATTTCTAGCCATTTGCAATTTTCACCATAGCCTCGTGGTTGCACTCTTATTAATTGAAACCTGATTTAAACGGTCAAAAAGGTTACAATATACTTCTCAGAACGCAATAACTAAGATTATGATTTCTTGAACAAACCTGAGTTGAGAATTGAGTTGATCAGTAGTGTCGTCATTTTCATCTGGTAATAATGGGAATGAAAAATCAACACTAGAAAGACCGTTTGAAGAAGTAACATGTTCAGCATACAAAATGTCAACATCTGTAGGTATATAGTCTGTGCTCAATATATTGGCAGCCTGAATAATTCACATACACAATTAAGAAGTTAAATTCTGCTTATTTGGTGTGTGAATTGTGAAAAATGTTACCTCTTACAATTTACCTTTTCCATGAAATAACTTGAAACAGTCGAGAGGGTTTCCAGTTCATTTCGTCTCTTGTAAGTGGCCTGCATTGCTGGATGATTCCATAGTTCTTCAATTACTGGTGCATATTCCCGAGTGGCAGCTGGGAATATATCTTCCAAATTACCAGCCACCATGGTTTTAAGAAACCAATCAGAAAATGTTTTCAACCTTGGGGGAATGGAATATATAGGATTCTCACTTTCTGAAACGCCATTTCCTGCTGACAACCATAATTATTTACAACTTGTTGAGTAAAAATCAAGTATGATAACATAAAATAATATATTCTTTTTAAAAAAATAAGGTAGATTTATACCCATAGATTCAAAATTTTTCATTTCATTTAATGCTTCATCTTCAAAACGTTCACGCCCTTCTAGAAGTATCCCAAGGTAGCCATAGACATTGCTTTGGATTATGAATTTAATATTTTCCCGTTCTTCATCAGTAAAAGGGATCTCTTTATACAGAATTTTTGCCTGATAATAACATTTCATCAGGTTAATATTTGGTTGTAATATAATTAACATAATGTTGAAAATCTTAAATGAAATATACTTAAATTGGAATAACCTGCTTGAAAATGGTACTTGTGCCCGATCCACAACATCCAATTAAGAGAAGCTTACGAGGTGAAATTTGATCAAAATAATCAGGCATTGATTGACCAAGTGTGTTGTTACTCAACAGCTCTCCAGTGGCATTAACTGTTTTAGATGGAACTGGAAGAGATAATACAGCACAAACCAACTTTGTTCCAGCCTGAAAACCAATTATATGTTTGAAAATTTGTTACAAAAAACTACAAAAATGAAAAGAAGAAAAAATATCAAGACTTACTTTTCCCCATATATATCCTCTAGTGTTTTTCTGGCCTTCTTCCTGATATGAACCATCATCATTCACCCAAAAGTGTGGGTTACCAGCACACTGAACTCCAGAAAGCTACAACATTTAACAAATTTGAGATATAAATGTGTTGTAAAATTATTAATTTATTTATCATTGAAAAAAAAATTAATATATATGGCAGGTTCAAAAATCAAAAATACAAACCTGAAGCATTCTTAGCTCGACTTTAGTTATCTCACGACCATTTATGAATACACCCGTGTTTCCATTGCTAGCATCAGGCATAATTGGGGCTCCAACGTTTAAATGGGGACTGATAATCTTTGAAGGTTTCTCACCTTCCTGTTAAAAGATGAAGATCAGCATAACCGTTAATTTCCATGTAAACAGAAAATATACAACCATGTATAAGTTTTTAAAAACTGAATACTTACCTTTCCCCAAAGACCAGATACTTTATCATACCAATAATTTCCAGGTTTTAGCTTCTTTGGAGGATTAGGGCAGCTTTGCAGTATGGTCAGCTCATCATGGCAAAGGGGCTTTCCATTTACACAAACATACTCGGAGGGCAATTGGTTAACAGCACATAATTTTTCAGCCTTCATTATCTGCCTAACCTCTAAGCTATTAAGAAGTCGTTTTAACATTCGGGAACATTTTCCCAATTTACCCCTCTTTGACTCATCAATTGAATACCCAATGCAAGCAACACACTTTCTTCCTTCTGGCATAGACCCCATTGCTCTAAGCACACAGTTGACACAATACTTTGCATTACAAACTATGCAGACTTCCTTCTCAGTAAACCTACTTCCTTTAAGACATCGATAGCATGCCCCTTTTCTTGTTTTCACCTCTGGCTCTCTTTTCACCCTGGTAACCATGGATTGAGGTTGATCAAGATCCTCAGGCAAATCTTCATCTTCAGACTCAATATCACAAAAGTTAACCAACGGGTTTTTTCTTAAATCACAGGCAGATTCATCCTTGCAGTCTCCAGTTTTGAGAGACGAAACACGTGAAGACGGATACTCAAAGCTCAATCTTGACCCATTTGACACCCAATCAGAATGATTCAATTCATTGAAATCTAGAGACTCTTTGCAAGCATCTAAAGCTCCAAAAGCAAGTGAATTCCCAGAAAAATCCCTAGACTTGTCGAAACTATCAGAAAACCCTAAAGTCCCTGAACTCTCAACCCTGCCTGACAACTCATATGAATTATCATGGCTCACAGAAGACGACCCAAGACCAGTTGTACCATTCATCACATCCAAAAACTCACCTGAGCTAATAAACACGCCGTCGTGAGCAGGAGAAACGGTGGTTTCCGTTTCAGTGCCTAACCTTAGGTCTTTCGAAACCAAATCATTACTATTACTATTACAATTTTCATCACTGTTAAACGAAATCACGGAGACTGGGGAAATAATAGTTTCAGTATTACCTAATTTCACGTAGTTAGTGGTGATGTCGGGTGCAAGAATCGGTTGTACAACAGGCATCGAGAGTTTACCACTATTATGAGAGATCGGAACAACCGAAGCTACCGGAATCTTATTGATGTCGATCGGAACAGCTCGCGGAAGAACATGATGTGATATCGGAGGACCTTCGTACTCCAAAGCAAACGAGTAGGGAGCTCCACCCTCTTCGGAAACCATATTGGTAAGTTAACCAGAAAACCAAGTCCCCTTACCAAAACAAAACCCTAATTAAACAAACCCGTATGGAATGGGTAGAAAAAGAAGCCGTAGCTGAAATTAAGAGATAAAGAAGGTCTGCCGGAGGAAGTAAAAGCCGGAGGAAACTCCGGTGAGTGTGTAAAGGGAGATGGGTTCACCGGCGGGAAGAGGGAATCGATGGGAGGATTGGGGAGATGGGATTTGGGAAAGTGAAGCTTGAAAAAGACGGAATAAAAGTGGGAAGAATAAGTATGAGCATTGAGTGGTATTGAACAGAAGAATTTTGTCCTTTTTCCTTCGCCACTGGAATCGAAGCTGACAATTTTCTCTTTTTTTTTTTCAAAATTGTCGGGCAACCTTTTCTTTTTAACAGTTCAGTGAAAATATTTTTTAGAATAATATTTATTAATTAAAATTCAGTAAATTTCGCTCGTTGATTTATTTTTCACTAAGCTATCACTGTTTTCTTTTTTTTTTCTTCAATAAATTTGGTCGTTTGCTGATTTATTTAACAAAAAAACAAATTTATGGTTGTTTATAATTTTGTTTCATTGATATTATTGCTAAAAACAAAGTTTTATTGAAAAAGGATATAGTTTTTTTGTATCTTACGTTATATTGCATTATGTTAGGTTATTAGCATGCTTGTATAATAAAAAATAAGATATATGCCTATTAAAGAACATCAATATTATTATATAATTGTCTTTTGTCTATGTTTTAAGCTTCGAAACCGAGTCGTCGCAACTTCATATGTTTACGTTATATTCTTGATTACACTACAACACACATTTTATTTCTTTCAAACAGTTTTCACGTTCAATCCATCGCAACATGCGGGTCAAACCGCCAAGTTTCTAGTTATGTATTCATTACAACTCTAAATGTTAGATTCTTTTAAATTTTTGGATACTTAGATTCTAAAAGATAGTAGGGTTCATTATTAAGTGGATCAATAAGTTAACTATTTATTCAAAATAGGACATAATTTTTTTGTATCTTACATTATATTGCATGATGTTAGGCTTTTAACATGCTTGTTTTGTGAAAAATAAAATGTATACCAATTAAATAACAACACTATTGTTATATAGTTGCTTTTATCTAGATATGTTTCAAGTTTCAAAACAAGTCGTTATAATGTCATACATTTTTTTATATGCTTGACCAGGCTAATATCACCGATGTAATTTGTGAAGTAAGGTTCGTAAGCAAACTACAACACATGTTTTATATTTTTCAAACAGTTTTTACATTCAATTTGGGTCAAGTTTTTAGTTATATATTCATTAAAACTCTAAATGTTTGATTATTTGAAATTTTAAGACAATTGAATTCTAAAAGATAATAGGTTTCGGTATTAAGCGGATCAATAAGTTAGCTACTTATATGTGGATAATAGGGTAAAGAAACATTTGTCATATAATAATTATAGAAATTGTTGTTTAAACAACTAAAATAAAAAATTAATTTACAATATGTATTATACTATACGAGGCTTGGCCACGCATTGCCATGAACTGCCCTATCCACTTAACATTGTCATTGTTACGCACCAAGGACGAACCAATTTATAGAAAAACTTAATCGAAGACATGAAAACAAACACAACAGTGAAAATAATGTTTGTAATGTGTTGTGGCAATGACACGGTCCTAAATAATAAATTGTAAATAAAAAAAACAAATGAAAAGAGTTGTCTTTTCGTCAAAGAGTCCTAAAAACACTCCATCTTAAGAGTGATTCTAATTTATGGTTGAATCGTCAAAATATCTATTTTTTTTTAATTTATGTATTTGGTTGTTATCGAATATTTGTATATATATCTTGTTTTGCAAGTAACTTAACTTCCCTTGATTATTGGTACACTTTAATTTTACTTCATTCCTCCAACGAATGCCATTTATTTTAGTTTGTGACAAAATATAATATTTCGTTAACCCTTTACTTATTTGCCAGATATTTACGACTCCAGTCTAGAGATGTTATAAAAGCAACAAACTGTGGTAAATTGGCAATGAAACCAAATTTATATATTTATTTATTTTAATTTTGAAGTTGGTGAACACCGATCGACTATAGGCCCAAAAAGAATGAGGCCCAATCAGGGATGCTTATGGCTTTTAAGACGCTTCTTTTGTACGTATGATAATGATTGTATGAAGAATGAAGACCGAAGATAGATATCAGTGAGTGCGACAAATAGAAATTCCCTGGTTTTGTAAAGCATAAAAATGAAGTAAAGAAAAAGAATTAAACAAAAGTTCAAGAAAACCATAAGAGTAGAAAAGTTTTCCGGTTGTTATGGTAAGCGTAGATAAACTGTGTATTGTTACATAACTAACATATTCGTGTATATTTAACACTTTTGTTTTGTCTCCTGAATGAATTTAGAACATAACATTAATGGATAAAGATAGATCAAAAAACCAAAAAAAAAAAAAAAAACTAAATGTGTGTTATGGAGTCAATTTAGCACCTTATTTCATGAACTTAGAAGGAAAAACATTAACGGATAGATGTATCGAGGTTTGTGCGCATGCTTACACCCTTGTTTCACCTTGTGAAAGAACTCGAAAAGGAAATAAAAAAACATTAACGAATAAACATGTTCAACCATTAAAAAAAACTATTACGGGTCAAAAAGAAAACCAATAAAAGAAAAAGAAAATTGCTCACGTGTTATCGCGCCAATTTAACATCTATAGTACTTTTCGAACCCAAAAGAAAATAATTAATGAATAGATTAACCTAGTGATTATACTTTGCTCTTAGGTATTAGTGCATCTATATTCATATTTTCCTATTGTTATAGATGAAGTTAGCTAAGATTTTAACTTTAACCTCACTTTTAACTAACCTTTGACATTGATTAGTGCCGACAACAAACTAATTTAAAAAAGAACACTTAAACAGAAACACAAACACATGCGTAAAGCAAACCTAAAAAAATAATAGAGCATGTAACAAATTCGCTTTGTAGTAGCAGAGAAGTTAAGAAAAACAAAACTAAAAACAAAAACAAAATATGGAGAGGCTCGAGCTTGGAAAGAGGGAAAAGAAAGGTTGTATACAAAATTGTTGTGTCAACATCATATTTTGTTTTCACATCCTTCAACAACACATATATCTAAATAAAAATCGTAGGAAAAAAAACATGTATAGGATACTTATATAACGTGTTTCTTGGATTACATTGTTCAAAATTTACCTTTTGTAAATGGTGTAATAATATGTGATTATTACTGAATGTATAACATGTTTTTGGTTTAGTTAATAAAAGTGTTCTTGTAGTATTGAAATAATAAAAGAAAAGAAAAGAAATTAAAGAATGAGGTTTACAAATTATAAATAAATAATAATAACATTAGTCCTTAGTCACACAACATGTTATTTTGTATTTCTCACATCTAGTACAATTGTACAAATGTCCTTTCCTCACCTACAAAGGGCCTACTCTCTCTTCTTGTTGCATCTTCAACCTTTCCTTATCTTTCTTTTACATTGGCCCGAAACTTTCTATTAAAGATGGTTCTTATATGCAAACATAACTGTTATAAAAAATAGTAGTTTTTATGATGCTTGTCAGATCCATCCACCAGTCATAAAAGATGATTTAAACTAACTGTCGATCAAGTCCAGCAACTAGTTGCTTGATGTTGTGTTTTTTCGGTTTGTAGATAAGCAGGTCCATTAAATCGACACTATTTATCAATGCGACATTGCTATTGGCTAAAGGCCATAACTTTTCAGTTGATTTCTCATCAAAACATCATGCATGTTGAAAAACAATTCGCATTAATTGATCTTACAAAAACCATTGCAAGTATTTTATCATGACTCAACCATCGTATGATAAGTTTTTTAACTTGCGATTTCTTGAATAGGTTGTTGTCTATGTTATTCATGTTTTTTTAGTAGTGTGGCATGTGTTTTTCTTGTTAGTTACCCTAATTGTGTGCATGTTGTTACTGTCTCTTGTTAATAAAGTAATTTGTTTGTTTGTTCATGTTTAATACACTTGTCGTGTGAGTAGATGTTAGCATTGGCGGGACGAATCACGTAGTCATGAGTTTGTGTCCAAGGACAAGATGTGTATAATCATTTTGTTAAGGATATTGCCAAAGAAGGAAATAGTAAGAGTAGTTAGTACTTATGCTTTGTAATTTAGGGAAATTTAAACATTCAATTTCATAGCTATTACATATGCAATTTAGGGAATTTTTTTTTTTTTAAATTAAGGTTATTTCCTAGAGCTAACTTTGGTCGGAATTTGTTTTTTTTTTTTGAAAAAAAGGGTTAAAATTTAAAAAATTGTTACAAGTGGTTCTCAAATTTTTTTTCACAAATGGGGTTACTTCCATTGTTAATGACGATTTTAAGGAGAGATAAATTTGAAATATAAGTGTATAAGAATCTATAGAATGTGTCAGAATAAAAATCATTTTCCCCCCAAATCGCCACTACCAGTAAAATTTCAGAGGCTTAGTACATGATCTATCATTTCTTGCCAATGCTAGTGACGATTTTGTTGATTATAACCACTCCTAGTGACGATTTCAAGGTACACGCCAATCCTAGTGGTGATTTATTGGTAAAATGCCACTCATAGTGATGATTTAGTGAACAAGCCAATGCTAGTGGTGATTTTAATGGGTAGTCATGTCACTCTCATGTTGAATTCAATTTAACACCTAACTCTCCACCTCTCAATCGTAAATTGAATTCAAAATGGATTCGAGCCATAGCACATGGTTTCATAAAACCACGTTATTTTTCCATCTAAATCAAGCAGGTTTTACATAACAAGATTTGGCTCAGCGTGTTCTATTCAATACAGATAGAAGAAGAACCCGATCCGATATTATGAAAATAACAAAGGAAATGGCAGTGACATGACTACCCATCTCAATCATCTCTTCACTAACAAGATTCACCAAGGGGCCTGTTAGGGAGACGTCAGGGTGGATCACTGGACACCAGTCAATACGACCCGTATTGGGCTTTACGGGTCGTATTGAAAAGAATATTCTGACAAAAGCTGACACGTCAAATCATTGGCCTGACGCATGTCTGACACACCCCATACGGCCCGTATGTCACCATACGACCCGTAAACATCAAATAAAAAAAATGAAAAAGTAAGAGAGAGAAAGATTTAATGTGTAGATACCAAAAAGTAAGAGAGAGAAAGAGATGTTCAGGGGATTGGGTTACTATTTGGGCTGGGAATACAAAAAAAAATCTGACACGGGCCGTAGGATTATAAAAAAAGTACAAAAATAGCAATAAAAAAACAGTAGGATTATAGAAAAAATAAATAAAAAAATTAGTTTATAGCTATACGACCCGTATAGGGCCATACGGCCCGTATGTACTTTCAACCGCCAAACATTTTTCTGACAAAGTCTGACAAAATCTGACACCCATACGACCCGTATAGGCCTAGGTGGTGTCAAGTAATCCATAGAAGGTGTCCAAATAACATGTCCCTTCACGAATGCCATCTGTGTTGCTCGTCATTACCACCACTGACAAGAATCACCGACGATAACTTTTGTTCTTTATCTTCCAAAACAAATGTTGTCACGTCAATCTAATTTTCCTTGATAGTTTTCGTTAGTTGCTTTTTTTTTTTAAATGGTTACATGTTGGTCTATGTTTGTAATATTGTTCTTATTTTTATGTCCATTTCGAATTGGCATCCGTAACGGTGTAAAATTTGTCCGGAAAAAAAAGAAGAATAAAAAAGATATTAATTGCCGGTCAATGTATATACTATAGCCTTAAACACCAACGGTCACGGCTTCCATTCTAAGGCCCTGTTTGAGATTGTTTATTTATCTTCAAAAGGACTTTTTGTTAGAAGTGTTTATTAACTTATGACTTTTTGAAATGAAGTTTTTAAAAATGTGTTTCAATTATCTTTTACAAAATTAATTTTTAAAATGACCAAAAAGAACATTTTTTATTGACAATATTTTAATGTTATTGGGTAAAAGGCAAGGAGTGGGATAATTTGTAATTTTATGTTAATGACTTGACAAGTCATAAGTCATTTTGAAAAGCTATAATTTTTAACTTTTCAAAAACAACTTATCACCATTTTACAAAAAGTTATTTTTAAAAGTCTTTTTAAGTTTGACAAAAAACTTATTAACTTATTAGTTTTTTGAAAAAGCCAATAAATAAATAAGTTACTTTTAGATGAAATTACAAACAGGGCCTGAGAAGACTGAAGCTCATCAATGTCATATCTAAGGGCTTCTAGCCTAATAGTTACAACTTTGGCTTCTCTGTGGGGGGTCACGGATTCAAATACCTCCCAAGGTGAAATATGTAACTATACCTTGGTGACGTGACTTAAAAATCAGTGGTTATCAAATGTCGTTAGAAAAAAAAATCAATGGCATATACTATTTAATACGTCATATCTAAGGGCTTCTAGCCTAATAGTTAGACCAGTCCCATCCATGATTTGGATGGTTGGTCGTTCGCCAATTTCAAAAAAAAAAAAAAAAAATTACTCCAAAACCCACAATCAAGTTGCCCCACCAACCATTGGTTGGGTATTATAATATTAGTAAAAAACATTTCTATGCCACGTGTATTTTTGTGATTGGTTAATTTTATTAGGTTGGGTTGGTTGTGAATGAGAGTGAAAAAATTAAGTTTAGTTGATTGTATGTATGAAAGAGAGAGAAATTAATATTTTATGAAATAGTTTTGGTTGGTTGGTTGTGAATGGGTTATGGGAGTGGTCTTACAACTTAGGCTTCTCTGTGGGAGGTCACGGATTCAAATACATCCCAAGGTGAAATAAGTAACTAAACCTTGATGAGGTGGCTTAAAAATAAGTGGTTATCAAATGTCGTTAGAAAAAAAAAAATCAATGGCATATCCTATTTAATACGTATAAAAATATCTCAACTAAACACATTTACTTTCTTCCCTTACATCCACCGAAATCTATTTTTCTTTTGTTCAGATTCACTTCTATTTTTAAAACATGTTTCTGCATCTTCTTTTCCATGCGATTCTGATAATCGCATCATCATCATCATCCGCACCTGCCGGACCAAGCTGCAACAGGGTCTGTAAAGGAAGTAATCGTGAAATCCCAGTGCGTTACCCGTTTGGATTCTCCGACGGTTGTAAAATCCGTCTTCGTTGTTTAAGCACCGGCGAATTTAGTGTCGGCAGATACCCGGTTCTTAATCTAACTAGCGATCATATGCTGATCAATTTTCCGGCGAACTGCAGCCGCTCGCTTAAACAAACCCATGTACTCAGAGCCGATAATTACGCTCCCACACGGCGAAATGCTTTGCTGCTTGGTCACTGTAGCAAGACACTGGATGATTGTGTGGTCTCTGCGAGTTTAATCGAGGGTCAGTTCAACTTACCAAGATGCGAATCAATGAACAGAAGCTTAAATTGTTACTCAGATGATAACCTTGATTCTGTTGAGTTTATGGACCTTCCTCGGTTGGAAATGACCGGTTGTAAGGTTTTGTACTCGTCTATTTCCGTTGATTATGACCGGAAAATTACGAAGAGATCACCGGTGTCGATGGGGTTTCAGTCGATGGAATTGGGGTGGTGGATCCAAGGGAATTGCAGTTGCCATCAGAAGGCGGTTTGTAAGGACGTGTCTATTGATAATGTGACGGTGGGGTATCGATGCCATTGCATTAATGGATACGACGGAGATGGGTTTGCCGCCGGTGATGGTTGCCGGAGAGGTTAGTGTATTCATCTTTTCAACCACTTTGAATATTAGGATAACCGTTGACCCGGTCCGCGAGTCATTCATGTATACGGGTCATATGTGTCAGTTGGGAATAAACGCCCATGCTTAACTTACTAGGATAACGACTGAGATACCGTGTGATGCGTCGGAAAACAAAACATTTTTAACGACAATTTGGATTTATTAACGGGTCATAGACTCACCCGATCATGTCTAATTAAACTCAATAGGAGGAAACCCACTATAGGTGAGAGAAAACTCCCTAACCTAGCATGAAACCCCTATTTTGTCCATGTCAGGACCTGAACATGTGACCTTCCTAATATTGAAGTCACATGGTACCTCACATCAACCATTTGAGCTGATGATCATTGGTGGAAAACAAAATATTTAAGTTGTTGATTTTGGCTCGTAAAAAAGCATAAATCAACCACATTTTCATAAAATCAACTCTTTTAATTTAATTTAATATTAATATTTAACTAAAAAAATATTATGATAAAAGTTACAATTTCAAAGGTCAAACATGATATGACAAATGTGACATAAATGTTAAGAAGTGATTCATTTGATTTGAGATGGTTTCCTTTATATTTATTCTTTAACACTTTATTTTTTAAAGTTATCAATATATGACAAGCTAAAAGGTAAAAAAAGCCCTTTGTTTATGGTTTTTAAAATTTGGAAGTTGTAACTCATGCTATAAGAGTTGTAAAGATCTTAATTTTTAGAGTTTTTAGTAAAAGACCATTGTGTCCTTCTAATATGTATTATATAGTAGTATAGATTTATACAAGTGCAATATAAATACTATTATATTTACAAAAATACTCTCACTAATAGTATTTTTATTAAACTAAATTGTTTTGTTTTTTCTTTTATTATATTTAACTACTATTTTATTTTTTTAGTGATACTTTTTATGAGGGAAATGTATTATAATTTCATGTTAGAATGAGAGTCGTTCGTCAACTAGTGTTTCTATGGGTAGACCGGGAACCAAGGCAAAAACCGGTCGGGTTTATGCCTCTAAACCATTTATGATATCATCAGGTTTTTTAATCCGGTACGACAGCGAAACAATAAGACGCCCAGTTCATTGTATGGTTCCATTATATGAAAACATTGGTCAAGAGGGAATCCCCGACGCAAGATGCCCTAGATGCCAACATTGGTTATAAGTTTTTTTTCTAATGTTCTTTATCATAGTGTGCGCGTTTACGTTTTTTGGGTTTTACGATGGAGAGATTGCTGCTTTTATAATGGAATACGCTTTAGAATTTTATGTTGAAATGATATTCATTTGTGTTTTTGTATCTGTATTTACATATTTAAGATAATCTTTGCGTTTTGATACTCGAGGTCATGACAGAATCTCTAACGTAACACACGGGTTGCTAATCCTCTAATTTCATTAAGAACAAATAAGTTGTTATATTTTGCTAAGTCATGGGCAGGTTGGGTCGGGTTAAGTAACATGTTAGAATGAGTTCGAATTAGAATGGTGCGGGTTCGAATGAGTTTTAAGCAAAATCAGTTTGATACTAAATGAGTCATTTTAAAAACTTCAATTTATTTCAAGTAAAAATGAGTTGTAACTAAACAAATAATATATTTAAATAATTTAGTGATTTTTCATCAAGCATATTATTAAAATTATTATTCATTTGAATCTGTTATATTTATATGTTTTTAAGTTACCCATTTTGATTCGTATTATCTTAAGTGGTTACCCATCTCAACTCGTTTTATGTTATGGTACTACATATTTCAACCCAAACATAATACTTATTCACCCAAACCAGCACATTACCCTTGTTTTGAGTCAAGATTGTAAGGTCTGTATTTTGCTATAAGCACAAAAATTGGTGATGAGCTGTATGCTTTCTTTGATTTAGTCAAAGAAGAAAATAAGAACATGAGTCGCTATTTTTGAATCATTCAAAATGTTATGGATAATTGGAGTGGAATATACGGAACTGAAATTTAATATCTTGTTCTTGTCCCATCCCATCTGTCTTTGTTGTTGTAGTAATTGATCTTAAATGCATTGACATGCCCACATATGTTGATCTTGATAGATATATCTATTAAATATCAAACAATCTATCATCTTCATGAGTCATGCAATTACATTTACAGCCACCCAATTGCTGGGTGTTCTAACAATTGATTATTTCGATCCAATTGGCTTCATGTGTAGTTGCGATCGGATCTAGTCATTAAAAAGAACCGATTTAATATATTTTATATACTTATAGGTGCTATGTTGGATTTGGTGTAGACATAAAAGCAATTCTAAATAAGTGATTTCGCTTTCAAGTGCCTACCAAGTTGTTCTTGACTTCCGTAGGCCATACTTACTATGTAACATACAATAAAAAGCCATTTGAGGGAATAATTCTAAAAGTAAAAAAAACAAAAAAACAAAAACACAAAAAGGTCAAAGGCCTATGGTCAATTTGAATCTTTAAAATCTAAGTGTTTTCAGGAAGATCTCATCTATGTGGGGTTTACAAATGTTGAAAATATAACTAATTTGAATAGTAAATTTGAATATTCTGTTATTATAGGTCGTTGTGCCATGAACTTTTCTTGATTTTGACTTAGATGCTCAAATTGTATAATATGTTTAAAAATATCAGTTACATCATATGGAAAGATACTTTGCATATGAAATTTTCTTGATTTTTACTTAAAATGTTGTGCAACAGTGTCAAATTGCAATGTTTCAAGATACATGTCTGCTGAATGTGATGGAACTGCAAGAGTGGTAGTTCTAATTGGAGGTAATTGACTTAAATTTTGGTCAATTTTTAGGCACTTACAGTACTCGGTCACCATTTATTATGTGTATATTGTTCTTAGGTATTATTATTGGAGCTTGTTTAGTGTCTACCATAGTGCTTATTTGTTACTGCATCAAAAAACGAACAAACTTAAGAAAACAAAAGAGTGCAAAACGTCTGCTTTCGGAAGCTACAGGCACCTTAAATGTACCTTTTTACCAGTACAAAGAAATCTCAAGGGCTACAAACGGTTTCTCAGATAGACAAAGATTAGGTGTAGGAGCTTATGGCACGGTTTATGCCGGAAAACTCAGTAATCATGAATGGGTTGCCGTTAAAAAGATTAAACATAAAGAATCATATGGAGTCAATCAAGTAATGAATGAAATCAAGCTTCTGTCTTCTGTAAGCCACCCGAATCTTGTACGGCTTTTAGGATTTTGTATCGAAAAAGATGAACAAATCCTCGTGTACGAATACATGCCAAACGGTACCCTATCTCAACATCTACAAGGAGATAGAGGAAATGGTCTTTCATGGGCAATAAGGCTGGCCATAGCAACAGAAACTGCACAAGCAATTGCTTATCTTCATTCTGATATGAACCCCCCAATTTACCATAGAGACATAAAGTCTAGTAACATACTTTTAGATTACAATTTTCGTTCAAAAGTTGCAGATTTTGGTCTTTCTAGGCTCGGGATGCTTGACGAGTCACACATCTCGACTGCACCTCAAGGGACACCTGGCTATGTGGACCCACAATACCATCAAAACTTTCATCTTTCTGATAAAAGTGATGTTTACAGCTTCGGTGTTGTTCTTGTAGAGATAATCACAGCTTTAAAAGTGGTTGACTTGTCGAGACGTAACAGTGAAGTCAACTTGGCTGCTCTTGCAGTTGACAAGATCGGGAAAGGTCTAGTGGAAGAACTTATAGACCCGTTTCTAGAACCAAACAGGGACGTGTCGACAACTTCGTCCATTCACAAAGTAGCTGAGCTGGCATTTCGATGCTTAGCTTTTCATGGTGACGTGAGACCAACAATGACCGAAGTTGCAGAAGAGTTGCAACACATTAGAATCAGAGGATGGACCCCGACTGATGATTACATAACCAAAGATAAAGATGGCTCGCCTGTGACAATGCAGGACGGGTGGGTTAGTGAGCAGAGCTCACCCTCAACCAGTAGCCTGTTAAGCAACATCGTCCAATGAACCTTAAATAACTTTTTTTATATTAATTCAATGCTTTTGAATAACTAGGTGTCATTATTCTTCTTGTAAATACATATATTATGCTTATGATCATGATTATAGACTGAATTATCTACCGATTTCTTGTTGGTATAGTTCAATATCTATGTAAAACTCATTTGGATACTAGGAAAACAATGCTGTTGAAAGTCGTTATTTTTCAACAAGTGGAACCCCACATGTTATGATAACAAAGTTTTGGTGAACTATTAAATGGACTGATTGGTAAGGAATTATAACTAACGATTTCGAATGTCAGTCCATCACACAGAAATAACATCAAACCAACAGCAATTGATAGCATAATAGCATATGGTAGTGAAAAATGACGTGAAGGAGATGGTCAAATGAGTGCACTTGTCTATAGGTGGTCAAGCACTTAAAATTAAGTGTAAGCTTTGAGGTTGTAAAAACGATTATTATGAAACACAAATTTGATTTTTTTGCCCTTACGTATGCCGCTAGTTAATTATAGGTTATTATTGACCGGACTTGTTTGAAAACAAAGTCAAATTTATATCGTCGAACCAAAACGTACTTTATTTGACAAACTCATTTTTGAAAAAAATTTACGCCAAACTCGAACACGTAAAAATAAGCATGAGAAAGTATTATATTTTACCCAACTTATTTCCTAACAAAAATTTCTCGAAATGCAAACCAACTCGAAAGTTTATATCAACACGTGCATAAAAATTAGCATGTAATCATTTTTTTTAAGTTAACAAACAAAAGTTATCAAAGAAAAATTAGATTAGATATACAAACTTAAATTTTTAGAAACTTAAAAAGTTAGATCGACATTTGACAAAGTAGAACAGTTAGTTTTCTCGGTGACAAACATTGCTAATCGAGATGAATATAATCTGATTATAGAAACGTATCACATTAAAAAAATGAAGAAAAACCACCAAAATAAACACGTTAACAACCAAAAAAACAAAAATAAACCTTGATTTTTAGCTTCTTTTATTCACATCGAAACAATGAAAACATTACCTACAGTCTAGAGTTTAATTGACATAATAAAATGAAGAGTAAATTACTGATTTTGTCCTTTAAAAATATAACAATTTGCTGGTTTCGTCCTTTGACTTCGAAAATTACTAGGAGTGTCCTTTTTTTGAAAATTTTGCACGGGTTACGTCCTTTGTCACTTTTGTCACTAACCCCGTTAATTATTTCTGTTAAAACCCTCATGTGCCTGTCACATGGGGTAAAATAGTCATTTCTTCATCATCTTCTTCCCCACTTCAAATCACCGTCCCCTCCCTCTCCCGATAAAGAAGTTGATTCAGATTTTGAAAGTGATTCCGATCGTACGGACGCGATAATCGAGAGATTGATTTCTATTTTGAATAATCAAAATAATGTTGATCGTTTCAGAAACGTGTTACAGGCGAATGTTTTGAAAGCCATGGAAGTTTTTCAGTCTACGAGATCTAACAAACAGATCTTCCATAGAAACGTGATGTTGTTTCTTCAAAATCTTGGTTACAATGCTGCGATTTGTAAAACAAAGTGGGAGAGCTCCGGCGGACTTACATCTGGTAACTACGAGTTCATCGACGTCGTCCGATCGGATTCCGGCACTCGCTACTTCATCGACGGTAACTTTTCCGGCGAGTTTGACATCGCCAGAGAAACGAAACACTTTCGCCGGATACGGCAGCACTTATCCCGCCATGGAGGAAAAACCGCTTCATGCAGAACAAGTGGTTCGGTCCGTCCCCTCCCTCTCCCGCCGTCCTCGGCCACCGCTTAGCACCACCGTCACCATCAGCCTCCGGCCGCCGCGTGACTCTACTGCCGCCGATGGTGGTTGCTGGTGGCAGATGGTGGTGGTTGAAAACCCTAGTGAAGTGGGGAAAGAAGATGATGATGAAATGACTATTTTACCCCTCATGTGACAGGCACATGGGGGGTTTTAACGAAAATAATTAACGGGGTTAGTGGCAAAGGACGTAACCCGTGCAAATTTTTCAAAAAAAGGACACTCCTAGTAATTTTCAAAGTCAAAGGACGAAACCAGCAAATTGCTATATTTTTAAAGGACAAAATCAGTAATTTACTCTAAAATGAAAAAGAACATGCTGCTACAAAAATAACTAACTAGAATTAAAATATCAATTTTTACCATTTTTTTCTCAACCCAGCTAAAATTCTGCCAACCCACAAAAGTAATCAATCAAAACAAGCCACGTGTACTTACCAGGCTAAATTTTAGTCGACCAATACACATGACCTGTTTTGATTGATTGATTTTATGTGGCACTTAACCAGTTAAACTTGACTAAGCATTGATAAGATTTCCAGATGTGGCACAAGCTTTGACAACGAATGTACATATTTATAGGGTTGGATTTCCGTGTCTCTATAAAAAAGAATTTAAACTCAAATTCAATCAAAAGCTAAATAATAAAATTCACGTTCCAAGTCTAACAAACTTAGAGATAAAGTTAACAAAGAGAAAAAATTCAAAACAACAACAACAACTACTACTAAAAAAGAAAAATTTTAAATTAAAAAATAGATATAGATAAACTTCATGTTGCATAAATATAGATAAACTTAAAAAATTTAACTCAAGGTCGTACTTTATAGTTCATATGGTCCTTAATCTCGAGTGAATTCCAAATGGGACACAACCGAAATAGTAGGCTTGGACGAGATTTGTTGATAGACTATTTTTTTTTTTAATTATTTAGAATGAGGGATCTGGGATTCTGCAATACATATAGTCCTAATCGTATACTTATTTTCTTTTTCGCAAGTTTATTACACCTATCAATACCCAAGTTACGAGAGGCAAAATTATATTATGATTTTCGAGCTAATGAAAGTTAGTTTATGATATAATCACCATGTGTTTTGATCACCAATGGACATCTAAAACCATCTCTCTAAATGCTTTGGGGGCACTCTTCTGCCAGTCGGCCTCCAACAATTAACATAACTATCGGATAGAAGGTTACTTTTTTTGGCACCTCTTAAGTAAACATTGAAACTTAAGGTAGGAACCCGTGCAAATTAAGTCCAAAGTCTATTGGCCCAGATACTTCACTAAAATATCAACAACAATCCAAAAAAGCCCAATATTCTATAATTGTTACGACTAGTCGACTAGAGATGCACAAACCGGTTTTTTTATCCAAACCGGTTCGGTTTCAAAACCAGTCTGGTTTGAGTGGAGCATGGATGAAACCGGTTTGGGTGTAAACTGATTTGGAGGACCTAAAACTCAAACCTATGAGAACCGGTTCGGACTAGGTGAATCCGGTTTGGGTGTAAACTGGTTCTACAAACTGGTTTTTCAATTTTTTTTACAAAATTGAAAATAAACTTTTATAAAAACCTAAAAAAACTTAATAAAATTTGTAAATTGTAACATTTGTGAATTTATAACATTAATCATCCACTTGTATATTTATTATAAATATATTTTAAACAATAAATTATAGCTTAATAATAATTTATAAAAACACTCATTAAATGAAAAAAAATACATCATAATGAACAAATTGAAAAAAAACATAAAATAAAATACTTAAAATTTAAAAATAAACTGAAATCATAAAACATAATAATTAAATAAATTTTGGAAATTTATTCTTCACGTTTATTTTTTTCCAAGCTAATTTGATAATATGCGGCTTCTTCCTCGTCGGTTATTCCTTCCGAAAAACCCGCCTCGACCTCCTCTTGTAATGACTCGCTCTCGTAATCTATTTCGCCTTCAAGTGAAGATTTATCTTGAACTCTTTCCTCCGCATCAAAGTAATCCTTCAAGCAAATCGACATCTCTACCGCCGGAGGAGCAAGTCTTGTTCTTCTTAGTAAAATGACCCTGCCACTAACAGAAAATGCTGTAACTTTTCCAAATTTTCGGATTCCTCTTTGTAGGAATAACTTCAACAACTTTAAGGTTAGTTGAAGTACAACAACCTAAATGAAGATTGAGCACTTGATGAAGCCATTTGTGAGCGGGTTTACGTTTTGAGAGTTTTGGGAGTGTTTTTTGTTTTTTGAGAGCTTAAAGAGCGTTTGAGAAAAGTGTGTTTGAACCTAAACAACCACTACGTATTTATAGTAAACATATGGGCGCTAAAATGCAAAAAAAAAAAGTCAAAAACACCCCCCAACGGCTACTTTTTTAAAAAAAAATACAGTCAAATATGATACTAGCCGTTAAAACCGGTTTGCAAACAGTTTAGGAACCAGTTCGGGCCCAAACTGGTGCTAAGGGAAAAAATCCCAAACCTATGGGTCGGGCCTGTTTCCAAACCGGTTTTTGGGTGTAACAGGACCGGTTTATATTTGCTTGTGCACCTCTAGTTTGGACTTTCCTCTCTAAATAAAAGTATGAAACTAAATTTCAATATTAGTTCAAGGTCAGGCCCAAATACTTCCTTAAAACATCATGATTCAGGAATAATCTAATAAAGCCCATGACAATCTTACATTTGCCTATTCCAAATTCCAATGCTAAAGGATACGGCTGTAAATGAACCGAACGAACACGAACAAGCCCTTGTTCGTGTTCGTTCGTTTAAGTTTTAACTTGTTCACGAACGCTAACCGAACGAAAATTCTTGTTCGTGTTCGTTCATTAAGGAATTTATCTTGTTCACGAACACTAACGAACACATATTATTTAAACATTAAAAATCAACATTTCTAATCTCAAGGATTTGAGATAATCATTTATATATAAATAAATTAAAATATTATAGTATTAAACTAAAAATAATTTAATTATTATATTATTAAATTAAAAATTAAGATTATACAACACATTTAATGAATGAATATAATATAATAAATGAACTTAACCGAACATAAACGAACGTAAACGAACATGTTACCGAACGTTCACGAACACAAATGAACGAACACGACCTCTGTTCATATTCGTTCTTTAACTAAACGAACGGAATTTCTTGTTCGTATTCGTTCCTTTATTAAATGAACAAACATAAACGAACCTGTTCGTTGAACGTTTGGTTCGTTTACAGCCCTACTAAAGGATTTGGCTAATTGCACCAATTATATCAACTAATTCAGTAATTCACCATTCCTACAACATTAATTATTCTATCCAACTCTAACAAAAAGTATTAGAATTTGTTTATCAAGAAAATGCTATTAAAACTTATTTCTTTCTTTACACATTCTTACAGTAGGGAATTTTATTATATGCTATTAATAAATAGTTTGGATGTCTTGATTCTCTAAAGCAATTTTTTAAACCACATTATCTCAATCACATTAAAAATCATCTTAATTAGATTAGAACAATATATTTTTGTTACAAAAAGGAAAAAAAAAGTCCTCCGATTGAATTCAAACTTTTTATTAAAAAAAAAATAGAATGATCCTTGTGATGGTGCTTCTTTTATTACTTTTCCCATTATTTCGTTTCGAAGAGGGCTAGCCATTTCCCGTACAAAAAGATGATCACAATTACACTAGTGAATACAAATCATTATGTGAATGTAGAAATACAAGGAAATTCTTTTAATACAAAGAGACCTAACTGGGTAAGAAACCCTATATACGTAGTATCAAAAGCTTTATTATAATTGGATGAAAATTTGTTGAATACCACATTATACATTAGTTTTTTTTACGAATAATTGAATTTTAGTTGTTGCAAAATATGCTAAATTAGGAATATTTTTTAGATATATCAAGGGTTGTTAATTATGTTATTTAAATATCATATATTACATAAATTAATGTTTCATTAATAATATGTTGATGCAAATATGAGTGTAATTAGCAAAACCATTCGTTTAATTGTTTCGAACATGGATCATCGAACATTTGAATATTTGATTGTTGTTTAAAAAAACACTTACTATTAACAATTTAATAAGCAAAGGCTAATGACTTAATGATTACGTTCACTTCCTTATGGAGGCATTGAGTTTGAATCTGGGCTGAGACCTATTTGATGAGGCAAAGTCAGAGGGTTTATCTAGTTGTGAGGTTTTTCCTTGAGTGGGCTCGGACGTACGCCTAGAGCGTCAAATACGACGGTTGAAATTTCGTATTAAGTGTTGTTGCACCAAGTCGTTAAAAAAAAATTAACAATTTGATATCTTTACTTGTGATATTTAGTGGATGTTCAGGTCATTTAATAATCAAATAAACATAAAAATATTTATTTATTTATTATAATAAATCAAGATTTATAGAGGCATATGATATATCTTTAGAGCATCCCAACTTTAGTTTTTTGCATCTCTCTGCTATTAAATATTTCTTACATCAAATAACAGTATTTAAAATATTAAATATGTCTTTTATACATTTTAAAAATAAAAAATATTTTTTAATATATTAAAAATATATATTAATATTTAAAATTTTTATAAATAGTTTTATTATAAAGTCACAAACTTTGAAAAAATAGTGTTTAAAAGAATAATATTATTATATTATTATTATTTAAAATATTAAACTATAGAAATTTTTATCATATTTTATGTTAAAAAATCTTTTCATATTGTCTAAATTTACAAACCTAATTTATATTTATATAACTAAACAAACAAATATAAATGCGAGTCACACTTTGTTCATTTCTGTATGTTTATATCTGTTCATTTACATTGATTTATGTTTGTAATTATTTCTTTTTGATTTATTTATTTCTTTTTGTTAGTAATTATTAGTTTTATTAATCAGTAATCAACCCGTCATTTGAATATTCATTCGTTTACTATCGCTTAAAAAGCTTGCGTATCACTTATTTTCTTAAATAACCTAACGGTATTTTGACTTTAAGTATGTATTACTTTATTAAATCATTTACTTTGAGTGTATTAGATTCTAATTTTTATATTCTTAGTTTAATTACATTGAATCGGTGATCTTTTATGATCGTTTATATCATGTTCATTTATGCTCATTAAATTTTTAATGGACGATTATAAACGAACACTACAATTTCTTAGCGAAATAATATGAACAACAAGCTACTGTTTATGTTTGTTTGTTCGTTTATTGTTAAACTAAAACAAAAATGGGTCCTATTGGTGTTCCTTTACATATTCTATTCAACCAAGTTAAATCTTTAGAGAAGAAATGCGACAATTCCTAATTAATTGTTTAAATTAGGCAAGTGTGAAGATTAAAGAAGCTTAATTTAAAATCAAACACTTAAAAGAAAAACAACCAAAACTTTAGCACATTCATGATTGACCATTGTTTAATAATCATCAATCAAGCATGCATTCATGCAAGCGTGTGGATTATGATCATTTGATGTATAAGTTTAACCACACCAGACCAGACAGATCATACTGCATGGCCGGATATATCGATCACGAGGCTTTAATATAATGAATTGAATGAATATGGAGCCATGGATGACGGAGAAGAATCTTGTTGCAGATCTTCAGACATCACAGATAAGCTCATATGCATGTTGTAAATTAAAAAAGAAAGCATTATTATTATGATTATTTTTTTTTATAGACCAACACGTGGATGAACCACGATGGCAGGATTAATTAATGGCAGTCTTAGTCATTGCTGGTAGTGTTTTCTTGTTGTGTTGCCGGTTGTTTGGTGAACTGTTGAACGTGTCATGCAACTGGTTAATAAAATTCTTGAAATCCAGTCGGTCATTGCCTCCGTTGATTAATTTGGAATCTGTGAGTGTAGATCTCAAGATATATATAATTTCTGATTAATGTACAGAAATTAAAACTTTGTTAATTTTTATACAAATTAAACGAAGATCACTGGTAGGCAGCTAGTGGAGGCATACGGCTTTGCTCTGCACATGATTTCTTTTTATATATATATATTTTTTTGTAAATTATTTTTAACGTTTTCGTGAAGCTAATGTGGATATGGATTATAGTATGTTTAGGGAAGTTTCCTTGTGATGGATTAATTGCCATCATAACCTGTTAACATAATAATAAAAAAAATTGCCATCATATATAGAGTATCTTATTTTAGGAAAATCATAACCAAAGTACAACAGGGACGAGTTTAAAACCTTAACTGAGTAAAATTACAGAATTAAATGCATAAGCACATGCGTGTCTCGTGTATCACATTTCAAATGATTGAAGGTGTTTACGAGGTATGTTTCAAACTTTTGAGGCATCTAAAACGAGTTTATAAGTTTTGGGTCTTTCGTAATATTTTTTGTGCTTTTATTTTAATTCAAATATTTTATAACTAGCTAATTGACCTGTGTGTTACACAGAGTTGTATAAAAATAAGTATTACAAAGCAATCAATAATAAAAATAAATACACAAATAACAGATAATCTTTAAAATTTAAAAATAAATAAAATTATATTTTATAAATATTTGTATACTTCTTTAAACAATACAAATGAGATTGAAAATTTTGAATTTTTGAAATTATTGGTTGAAAATGAAAAGTTTAAAATGATTATATTATCATTAATATTTAAAGAAAGTGTATATTGTTTTTCTTTTAAATTTGAAAGTTTGAATTAATTGTGTTAAATGGAATGACATGTGGATATGCTAGAATTACGCCACGTGGCATATTGTTATTCTTTTATTATATAGTATAGATATGATTAAAATCATTTATTTGATATGCTATTTAACTACTGATTTGCTTTTTAAAAGTATTTTAGGTTTGAATATGTGTTACAAGTTTAAGTCATAAAATTGACCCATATAATTTTAGATGTGTTAAGTTTTGATTTTGTATATTTAAATTTAATCAAACTAATGAAACAAAATAAAAAATAATGATGAATCGTTAATTTAATTGCATTGAAATTAAAATTAACTTTGGTTTTCATTCTAAAGTTTTATTTATTCTTAAGATTTACTCATTTTTTAAGTAGAGACTATCAAAATTGGATCAATTGTATTGGTATAAAAAACAACACGTTTCTGATGATACAACTAGACCATACTAATTATCAATAAAAGAACCAAAATAAGAAAGATCAAGATTTAAGCTTAAAATTAGAAGAATGAAATATGACTAAAAAATCAAGATTTAAGCAATTACTAATCAATTAGTAATTGGTACTTAAAAAATTTAAAAGAGCAGAAGCAATTTCTAAACGAACAAAGAACCTTCTTCGTTGATTTCTCTATCTACAAATAATCTACATAAATTATCTTGTTTCTCTTCGATATTTCTCAGTTTTGTTTAATTTTTTAACCTATTAGACCTAAAATACAGACCTAATTGTATAAAACATGTACAAAATAAACTTAAAATGAGACCCTAAGTATAATATTTATAAAATTGTGAGCTTAAAGCAATTGCTTTAGATGTCTTACCTATCGAGACGCCTGTTGTGTTTATGTGATATTAAAAGATTTATATTTGTGTGTGAGTGAGATAGAGAGGGAGTTAATTATGCAAATCTCTTTGGTACTTCCTTTTTTTTTTAATTTAATAAAATAACATATTTGAGTTCAACACTAAAATAATACATTTCAAGTTGATTTAAAATCTGGATCTAAAAATAATTTAACTTAAAAATTTTTTGTTAAATTTGTGAAAAAATAAATAAATGTTTTAACTTTCTATAAACGAAAGAGAATTTATGTAATTTAATCGATAGTAAAATAACCACAATTATTGTAACCTTAAAATAGATAACCTAGTGGTAAAGATGTTGGAGCTTCAACCTTAAGATCATGAGTTCTGGTCATGTGGGTGACATTTTCTCCACAAGGTCACCGACCGGGTGATTGCGACTGCGGTTTACCCGTTCTCCTGGTTAGTCGGGTATTGAGGGGCCCAAGGTTTACCACGCAAGCATGTTCTACGGTCTTCGAAAAAAATAGTAATTTTATACTAAAACTTCTAGCAAAAATAAAACGTTAGATGTAGAACATAGCTGGTACAAATTTGAAGCTTGTTAACTATTTCTTTTTTTTGAAAAATACATTTATGTCCTGAATACATATAAGTTAGTTCGAGTACTCGACGTTGTTACTTTAATGTTACAATTTTATTTTTCTATTACTGTACGTAAACAAAAATAATATTGATTTAGATAACTAAAGTACAAATTTTAAGGTATGAAAAACAATCAATCTTTATTAAAAAAACTCACAGATCAAATAAAATCAGTAACATGCAAATAACATCGGAAACTACCAAAATAACTTACACCGAAAACCAGCGCCACCTTGTATCCATTGGAAACCGTCACATAACCTGGAAACCGCCACGTAACCACAATAATCCTCCGCAGTAATCTTTGAATTAAAACTACAACATAACCATTAAAAATATCCATGTAACTACCTTAACCATCAAAAACTGACACGTAACCATCATAAACAACCGTAACCATCATAAAACACCATATCACTACCCAACTGTTGAGTTTAAATGACCCTGATCTTATTTTATCTTGAACAGACGTTAAAGATTATTTTAGACGTCGGTTGGGGAAAAAAAAGCAACGTCAATATGTATAATTTAATCCGTCTAATTTTGTTAAACTTTTATAATTGACCCGTTACTTTTTCTTTATTTATTATTAAGTAGTTAAATCATATTCGAATTAATCAATTTTCATTTTACACGTCATTTTCGTATTTTCTTTCCTCTTTTCTTATTGATTTAAACTTGTCTTTTTTTGACAAGGAAAAAAGATGCCGAACATGACTCAAGTGAGTGAAACATGATGCGGGAAGGGATGAGTGAGAATAAAACTGAACTGTGGAAGATATGATGTGAGGGGATGTGTAAATAATTAAGCGAAGGGTTATCTACACACCCCAGGATTTTAATTCAACACCCCGCCGCCACCCATACGTCCCGTAGTGGCCACTACGGGGCGTTTGAGCCACAGACTGACAACCTTAAACGACAGAATTCTTTTGTCAGCTTTTTCAGGACCTATACGACCCGTAGTGACCACTACGGGGCGTATGGGTCTAAAAAAAACAAACGCGCAACATCTTGGGTCGTTTGAGGGTGATTTGGGGGGTTTGGGGGGTTTGGGTATGATTTTTGAGGTGTAAAAATATAGTTTTTTTGTTAAAAGCTATTTTTATATTTTGCGTATTTTGCGACGTATCTCTCGTAGCATTTTTATTTTACGACGACGTATCTCTCGTACGTAAAAGTTTAGTTATTTTTTTAAACGCATGTTTTTTTGTTTGTAAAAATCTAATATTTTTTTGTTTAAAACTTGTTTTTTATTTTTTACGGTCTCTCAGTTCGTTTATTTTTTAATTGTTTTTTAAAACATTTAGTTTTGAAAGCTAAAAATGTTTTTACTTTTTAGATTTAATTAAAATTTAAATATATTAAATAATTTATATATGAATGACGTTCTTTGTTTAAGCATACTGATGTTACAGAATAATACGATAAATAATGCATCACCAACCAAAACATATTTAAATAATAAACACGCATCAACAAGAAAACATATAATAATAAACACGTATCACCAACAAAGCATATTTAAATAATAAACACGCATCACTAACTAAAACAACCAGATATATGCACGCATCATCAACCAAAACAACCAAATATATACAAACTATAAACATGAATACAAGTGTCTGTTTAACAAATACAAATATGACTGAAAATACTAAGTGGAGGTGGAGGTGGAGGTGGAGGAGGATAATCTCGTGGCTGAGGAACTGCAGGAAGCTGAATACCCTCACCTTCTGCATGCCTAAGCTCGACATGCACATGCCACGAGATCAGATCCTCCAACCGATCCAGTCGTCGCGTCTGATCAGACTGCTGTTGTAGGATCTGCGTCTGCTGCTGCTGTATCTGCAACAACTGCTGCGTGAGCTCGAGCTGCTGCTGCTGCATGTGCTCATGCTGCTGGATGAGCTGCTGCGTCGAATCAGCTATCCCCTGTATCATAGCCTCGACACGAGCGGGAAGCCGCACCGCTCTGTATATGCGCTCAGGATGCTGATGTGGCACATCCTGATGCGGCTCCCCCTCGCCATGTGGCGGCGGCGGCGGTGGCGGCTGCTGTGGCTGCTGCTGCGGCTGTGGCTGCGGCTGTGGGAACACAGGCATAGGGTCCTCGTCTCTGCCATCAAGGAGCGATTCGCGGGACTTTTCTGAAGGTTCTACGAGCGAGGTAAGCGCTTCTACTCCCATTTCTGCTAATTCTTCTGAGCACACCCCATCTTCTTCTTCTACTTCTTCTATTCACTCTAGTCCACGCGTGCCTTTTGATCCACAAATGGCAGCACGTCGAACCGTTCACCAGCAGGCCACTGCGGGATTCACGGGGCTTAATAATCCCATTTTACTGCCACCGATCCCGAATGAAAATTCATGGCAGATTCCTTCATATATCATGACTGCGATCAACAATTCTCAGTTTAATGGTCGTGATGATGAAGATGCACCCGCACACCTTGCTCGGCTCACACGCATCTGTGGCACCTTTAATCTTCAAGGTGCTACCGAAGATGCGATTTTCATGCAGCTTTTTCCTTTTTCTTTATCAGGGCGAGCAACTACTTGGCTTGACTCTCCCCCTCCAGGCACTTTCACTACTTGGGTTAGCCTTAGGGATGCTTTTCTTAAAAAGTACTTCCCACCTGCTAAGGCTGCCCGCCTGAGAGATGAGATCCATTCATTTCGAATGGCCCCTGATGAGCCCTACTATCTTGCTTGGAAGAGGTTCCAAAACCTTCTGAGTCGATGCTCCCAGCATGGTTTGTCTGAATGGGCCCTTGTAGAGAAATTCTACAATGGGCTCACATATGAGACTCGTGCCCGATTTGACACTTCTGCAGGAGGCCACCTCATGGGTAAGAGGGATGTGGCTGAATGCAATGATCTTTTTGAGAGCTTCGCTCAGGCCGAGCATGAGCAGCGGTCTTCAAATAGGAATTCAACCCCTATCGCTAGTTCTTCCTCGTCAATGAGGGGTGTTCACCATGTGAACACAGACATTAGTGTTGCTGCTGCTCTTGAGTCTTTAGATTGGGATGTCAAGGAGTTGAAGATGAGAGTAGACAGATGTGAGATCTGTAGAGGTGGTCATGCCACTTCTGAATGTTTGGTGATTCAGGAGCAGGCTAACTACTTAGGAGGACAGGGTAGGTTTGGGCAATCTTATAACCTCGGTTGGGGAAATTCTCAAAACCAAACTTATAGATCTTCAGGTAATCCCCCTGGTTTTCATTCTGGTCAAAATCAGGGACATAATCCAGCTCCTAGTGGTAGTAATCAGGGTAGCACTTCAGGTGCTGGTGGTGGTTTGGGTAGGATAGAAGAGTTATTGACTCAGTTAGTGGCTAAGGATGCCACTACACAAAAGATCCTACATGAACATGATGTTCTCCTCAAGAACCAGCAATCTGCGTTCTTGGATTTACAGCGAACGGTTGGTGACATAGCCAAACGGTTGGATGAACGACCTCAGGGTCAGTTCCCGGGTCAGCCCCAAACCAACCCAAACGCCCACGTTAAGGCGGTCACCACCCGTTCTGGAGGAGGTAGAGGAGAAGTGTTCATGCCACCCGTGTTGGTTGAAGTTGAGGAGAGCGAGAGGGTGATTCCACCGGTTGATTTGGATGAGGAGGAACCGGTGGATGAGGAAATTGAGATGGAGACTCCTGGGAGGGTGCAAATGAGGCTAGTCCCAGCAAGTACCGCACCTAACAGTGAGTCTCCCGTTGAAAAACCGGTAGTTGGGAAGATGCCGGTCATGTGTAAACCCACACCGGAGATTGATCTTACCCGTGTTCCTTACCCTGCGCGCTTAACTAATCAAAAGCATGCGAAGGAATACGGGCACTTCCTTGATATTTTCAGACAATTGAAGATCAATCTCCCACTCATTGATGTCCTTCAGCGTATGCCTAAATACGCCAAGTTTTTGAAAGATCTGTTGAAGGGTAAGGACCGGTTGGGCAAGTTAACTGAGGTTCCGTTGAGTAGAGATTGTTCTGCGGTGGTAACGAACACACTACCGGAGAAACTGACGGACCCGGGTATTCTCACGATCCCGTGTTTGTTTGGTAGCGATGTTCGTAGTCACGCGTTGGCAGATTCAGGTGCTAGCATCAATCTGATGCCCTATTCTCTTTATGAGAAGCTAGCACTTGGTGACCTTGTCCCAACGCGCATGACACTTTCTCTAGCGGACCGGTCCGTGAAGTGTCCTCGGGGCATCTTGGAAAACGTGCTAGTGAAGGTTGATAAGTTTGTTTTCCCCGTGGACTTTGTGGTTATGGATATGGAGGCGGATACCAATGTTCCGATCATTTTAGGACGTCCGTTTCTTCGAACAGCTAAGGCCGTCATTGATGTTTTTGACGGGAAGCTCTCACTAAGGGTCGGTGACGAGACGGTCACTTTTGCGGTAGCCAAATCCATTAGTAAAGGAAGGATTGGTGAGGGTATTGATAAACCCAAGTGTGGGGATGGTGTGAATTTGATGAGTGATGAGGTAAGTGTAGATGAAGTTATGGGAGAAGGGCCATGGGATGTTGGTGATCATGGTCATGATCGAATTGCAAGGGAGGAGGTTTCCCTTGATTCTCCCAGTTGAGATGAGTTTGAGTAAGCTCTTGGGTTAAACTCCCAAGTGTATAGTTTGTAGATTTTAGTTTTTTCGTGTGTTCATTTTCGTTTGTTTGCTTTCGTTTTTGTGTGTTTAATGTGTTTTGCAGGTTTTTGATCGATTTGATGCCATAATGATGAATTGGAGTCACCAGGTATGTATTTCTGAGCTTTAGAAGGGTTTTGGATGGTTGGGAATGATTTGGGGTGAAAATTTTGGCTAAGGCATGAAAATTCCAGAAACTTTCTGGAAAAATGACCCCGTCGCGTCACGCGACACCCACAGGGCCATCTGTCGTGCTACGCGAGAGATTTTGGTTAACAAGCGGGTCAAACTTTTGTCGCGTATCGCGACGGCCATTTGAGATCCTGTCGCGGTACGCGACGGGTCCGGGAATGCTTAAAAGTGTTTAAAAAACCCTAGTTTTCAAATTTTACCCCCAATTTCCTTTCATACATCGTGTTCACTACCGTAGGAGGCTTTCTAAGTTCATTTTTGTTGCATTGAATTGATGTTTTTCAAATTTTTAGTTAGTTTTTTTTTATTTTTATTTTCTTTGTTTGATTTGTTTTTCTTTATTAATTTTAGTTAATTGGTAAGGTCGGTTTGTGGTTGGGCTTAATCATGGATATCAGTATGTTTCTTGGGACTTGTTGATGCTTGTTTGATCTTTGTGTTGTGTAGATCTTATGTTATTGTTTATAGCCAGTGGAGCAGAATTGTGGATTGTGGAGCTACATGGAAAGATTGGCACTCGACAATCTTCTCGTTAACCAGCTAAGTCATTTTCAGTTTTTAGTTGTTAGTTTTTCTTTTGGGTTTCCTTTTTCTCTACATTGGGGACAATGTAAAGTTTAAGTGTGGGGATGTGGGAAACTTTGTTTTAGTCTTGTTTTCTTTTAGTAGTTAGTTTTTGAATTTTAGTTTACTTAAGTTTTTAAGTCAAAATTTTTGAAAATTTTTATTTTTATTGTGTTTTTACATCTTTGGCTTAAATCTTTCTCGTCTTTGTTTAAGTTAGTTGCAAAAGCATGATGGGAAATGATAGAAAAGTTAGGTTTTATGGTTTCATTCATAGTTAACTTGTTGGTTTGGGTTTTATGTTTTGGTTATGGGATGTGTAGGTAGGCTCAACTGATTGTAATTGTCCCATAGGATTGGTATAATCTTAATTAAATGCATGAATTTCATGGGAAACATCTTGGGTAGTTTGGAATTGATGAAACTGTTTTCTGGTCATAAAGGAGTCTTTACATAATAACAAATGAGAGTTTCAAAAATCTGATTTTTGTTTGGCACATAAGTACTCTTTTTATGAGAATAAATCCGAGTCTTATGGCGCCCCCATTTCACCAAATAAGCTGAGTAAAAAGAAAAAAATGAAAGAAATGAAGTTGGATGAAAAACTTATGTGTCACACGCCGGGTTGCCGCCTGGTTGAAACACCACTAAGTTAAATTCAATGGATTGAAAAATAAAAGAAAAACGCTCACGCTTTCATCTGATTCCATTATAAAAATCTGATTTGAGAAATTTCTTGTTTGTTTATATGTAAGGATGACTTGAAAGCTAGAATCCAGGATTGAGTTGATTTTAGATTACCTAAGTGTGGGTCAAATGAAATGAATGTAGAACATGAACTTAATGAACCATGATTGAGGGACAAGAGAAATCAGTATTGGTTTAACGGGATAAAAATACTTGCAATCTTTTCCAAAGCATTGAACTTTGAATTGACTTTGTTAATTGTGTAGAAACCATTTTATTTAGCTATGATCCCAGATTTTTGCATAAGCCTTTTTCAGGGACGAAAAAGGGATAAGTGTGGGGATGTGATGTGTTGCAAAACACATCTGTTTTTCCATTTGTTTTTATTGAGTTTCTGTACAGTTTATTGGTTTTTAGAGTCGATTTAAGCTGGTTCTTCACAATTCTATGATTTTATGCTTGCAGGTTATAAACACATCATTTTAGCACAAAAGATCAAGAAAACGAGCTCCCGGTTGGAGAAGAACAGACCCGAAGATAAAGAGGAGAAAAAAGCTGGATTTTGTGCCCTTCGCGTATCGCGAGGACTTCAAGAAAACCTGTCGCGTAACGCGACAGGTGGAAATTACCAAAATACCCCTCACTTAATAATGCCGGTTGACCCGACTATTTTGTCGGGTAGTGGAACCCGTCGCGCTACGCGAAGGGTTTGGAGGAACCTGTCGCGCTACGCGACAGGGTTAAATTTCCAGAATTTCGAGTTTTAAACTTTGGAAACGGCTGGAGTCGGGGGGATTCGATTTTGGATGACCAGAGACGACCTAGGAGGCGACAAGAGGCTAGAGAACAAGATTGGAGTCGATCTTGATCATCGGAAGCCCTAGACGAGTGATCCGAAGGGTGTAACGTGATCGGTTTACTTTGTTTCTCTTGTTTCTCATGTTTTCTTACTTTAAACTTATTATGATTTCTGTTCATACAATGTTTCTTGGCTAAACATTTAGAACTATCTAGGTTGGATGATTATACATGTTTGATTTTGGTTTGATTCGGTTTTAGAACATTATGATGTGATGGATTTATGATTTAAAGACTTGGTTTTGAATATTGGATGTGTATGTGTATCTTGGATTGTTAAATGATTGATATTATTTTCCTCATGTGTCTTGGTGATTGTCTGTCACATAATAGGTGCATGCTAGAATCAATTACTGTGTGTTTTTGATTAGTGGATGAGTTGCTTAGGCCGAGTGATTCATAGGAATGTTTTATCAAGATTTAAACAGTTAAGATGTGCAACTTGCTTCAATAGCCGTGAGGTGAGAAGTTGTTGATAAGTCTTGGATGTTGGATTTCTAATTAGAGTCTTTGTGAGAAGATCTTTTTAGTATGTCTAGCATTTCTTGTTTATCAAGTCCAATAGGAAAATCCAAGTTATTCCTAGCATTTAAGTGAATTGTGATTCTCGTGCCGTGAGGTAGAATGTGTGACATTTATTTCTTAGGTGTTTTGAGATTATTGTACTGTGAGGTAGGTAATCTAGCGGATATTTCATAAATAGTTGGATAACCTGTGAGGGAAATCCATGTGTCCGGTTGTTTAACGGCTTTTAGGATCTTTGGTTGACTATCCTTGAGAAGTGTCGAGGGTGCTCTAATTTTCCTGTGAGTTTAGTATTTTAAGATCCCGGTATCACATTAGTTCCAATCCCCGATAGAACCTTGTCAAACATGTATATGATTCAAGCCTAGGTAGTACTTCTTATCTTCTCTGATTTAGTCTTTGGTTTGCTTGTCTGTTTTAGTCTATTTAAGTTATTATTAGTTTTGTTAGAAAACCCCCTTCTTTATTAATTAATTTTATTTAAGTACAAATTTTGTATAGATAAGTCATAGAGTCTAGTTAGTACAGTCTGTAGAAGTCTATGGGTTCGATATCCGGACTTACTTTTGTCTTGCTACATACGATAGGTACACTTGCATGTCGGTAGCTTAGGTTTTGGAGAGTCTAGATTTATTACTTTTTGTCTAGTTTAAAGTCGGTTTTTAGTTAGTTTATTAGCTAAGCTCCGTCGACATCAAGTACTCAGCAGTGTCGCCAAAACGATAGTAGTAGGATCCAGTGTCTGAGCATTGCTTGAACCTGGTGGTGGAGAATGCAGAGGAGGAGGTGGCGGTGGTGAATCAAGGGGTGTAGGAGTCGAAGAATGAGGTGCAGAGACTTGTGGAGTAGGTTGTTTTCTCGGCGGCATTCTGCTCATAACACAAAGAATTTGGTTAGTGCAGTGATCGAACGTAGAAAACATAATACAAGCTTAAGTCTTAAGTTCTCTACATGAGGGTCCCTAAGTTATAGTCTAGGCCAAACCGTTTAAGTAAATGACCTATTATTCTCTATAACTTTGAGCTCTGATACCAATCTGTCACACCCCGAGCCGGCGGGGTTGGATCGGAGTCCCCGCCGGGCGGAAGGTTCCCGGGGCGTGATATCGCGGATGATAATCATGATGATCAGATTGTTTACATAGCATCAACGTTTAAGAATATCTAAAGCACAATCAAATGATATATAGGATTACAAAGTTAAATTACAATAGCAATGTTCTGCAATTTAACTAAGTAAACCTAATCAAAAGAATAATGTATATATATCTTGTATATGTACAAGATATCAAAAGTAATAAGTATCATCAACAAAAGATGTGCTTCTCCAAAAGTCTACTGGGTCCTCTATCTGGGCAGCCTAGTATGCATATCCAAAAGCTTAAGTTTAAACCTGTTCTTCACCTGAGAAAACATGTAAAAAGATCAAGTCAACACAACGGTTGGTGAGTTCATAAAGTTTGTAAGTTTAAAATAGTTTTCAACAAACCTCTTTCGGTAAAACCTTAACCTCATTAACTCCACATGTAATATCCAAATCGGTATGCTTATATATAGGGCATACCCCTGGGTCGAGCCTACGACCCGCCCAGACGCCATCCCACCACATACTAATCCGGATATGACACTGTTGTTAATAATAATTAAGCATTTTACCTACCAATCAATTCAATCCTCATCAAAGTCTTTGTTATCTGTTTCAAAGTTTTCATGTCTATTGTATTCATAAGTGTTAGTTTCACATCATGTTTATCAAGCATCATAGATTCATACACACATAGTTTAGCAATTACATATCTACTATAAGCAGACAAAAGCTCTGGAATACCAGAAGTTTAGCAATTACATGTCTCTTATATAGATAATAGCTTAGCATTCCATAGGTTCATGTTTAGCCTTTACATACCTCTTATAAGCCGACAAAAGCTCTGGAATACCAGACGTTTAGCAATTACATGTCCCTTTTAACCAGATAATAGCTTAGAATCGATACTTTCATGTTTAGCCTTTACATACCTCATATAAGCTGACAAAAGCTCTGGAATACCAGACGTTTAGCAATTACATGTCCCTTATAACCAGGTAATAGCTGAGTATCATTATGTTTATGTTATTACATGTATCTCACCCCATAGGTACAAGCTCTGGAATACCAGAAGTTTAGCAATTACGTAGACTATGGTTAGATACATGTATGATGGCCTAGGAGCAAGTAATAGTTTCCAAACATCATATCTCATGTAATAGTATCCAGTCTCATGTAATAGTATCAAGTCTCATGTAATTAAATCAAGTCTCATGCAATTGAATCTAACTTCATGTGATTGTATCAAGTCTCATGTAATTGAATCAAGTATCATGTATTTGTATTATGTCTCATGTAATTGAATCACATCTCATGTAATTGAATCTAGCTTCATGTAATTGTATCAAGTCTCATGTAATTGAATCAAGTATCATGTATTTGTATCATGTCTCATGTAATTGAATCACATCTCATGTAATTGAATCTAGCTTCATGTAATTGTATCAAGTCTCATGTATTTGCATTAAGTCTCATGTAATTGTATCAAGTCTCGTGTAATTGTGTCAAGTATCATGTAATTGTATCAAGTATCCAACAATTGATTTTAAGCATTATGCTTAAAGTAAAGGTTTCAATCATAAGTAATCATGTTTATGTTTTAGAGCATTAAATAACATTTCAATAAAAATGTTTAACATGCTTCTCAGTCCCGAAGTAAAACAAATAAGTTTGAAAGGGGACAATGAACTCACCTTGTGTCCTTAGTGATTGACTATGAAAAAAAATAAGAATGCGCGCGCTCTTCGTTTGCTCTTGTTATGATGTTCACGCTCCTGTATTGATTTCATAATGTTGTATTTTATAAGTATAAGTTATAAAGGTCTTGTTGTGCGTACATGTGTTAGTCCTAAAGTTGACTAACACTTGCGATTGTTGTTTGTTATCCGGCCCCAATTCATCATCGTTAAAGGTTTCATATTTGTTCATTTAATTCCAAGTTTTCATGGATTTCTTTAAAAATGTTTAAGTGTTTTAAGCTTTCATGATCATGTTAAAATCTTATTCTTAAATTAAGTTAGACTTAATTAGAATAAAACTAATCCCACAATCACTAGAATCAAAGTAGGGCTATAATACCCTTATTGATTCTTTTAAGCCCAATTGATCTTTTGTAAGTTCATTATTATGGGACTTAGATGATCCTTAGGTTTAGAACTCATGCATAGACTCAATGAAATAATACCGACAACCTTGATGATAGTAGGATGATCGAACTTAACCATATCGACTATCCAAAGTTCAAGGAAATACCATCGATATTAATAATATTGATGGTCCTTAGATCCATCGATATTGTTTCCTTTAAACATCCAGGGCCCATTATATTTGTTCTAGACCTCTTGGATCAGCTTAGTTTAGTCAGGTTGTTGATTTACGATGCTTTTATAAAGTTGTATGGCTGATTAAGTCGAATAAACATGATTGGAGCTGAAGTGTGGTCCAAAGACATTAATATACAGTGGTTGTTAAAGATCGATGGCCTCATTCAATATTATAAGTCTCCATCCATCACTAATTGAATTTGCTTGAGCTGGAAATAGATGTTAATAACGTGGGACAGTGGAATGTCAGAAGCATCATAAAGGATAATATTGGTTTGTGATGTGTAGGTGAGCATGAGGTTTACGATGGCAGCAAGATTCAGCCATGGCAGCCCCGTTTTTACCCCTTACAGCCACAATCAACCCTTTTCAACCAAAAATAATCTTAATACAAGTCAATCTAGATGTTCCTATGCTGATTACAGGTCAAAATCGTGAGCTATAAGGGCTGTATATGCAGTTTTGAGGTGAAGAAGAAGATGAACAGTAACATACCTGCAGATCAGCCCCTTCTTTCCACGATTCCGGCCAGTATACTTTGAGTTAGCTCCGATCCATTGTACTCCTAGATTCCTCTCGTCGAGCCGGTCGTTTTGATATATTATATGCGCGATTCCGACGAGAAACGAAGAAGTTATGGCTGAATTTGTGGAGGTGTTCTTGTTGAAAACGGGAATTCGAAAATTAGAGAGAGAGAACGAGTTTGCTGCATTTTTTAGAAGAATGGGGGGAAGAAATAAAGTCTTTTATGCCCCGGTTGTTTCCCCGCGAGTTCGGTCTCGCTCGGTGTCGGTTTCGCGTATTTTTACGCGCATTTTATTACGGATGCGTAATTAAATTTTTTTTTTTTTAGATTGAAATTTAGATTTCTTTGATTATTTTTGATAAGTTTCAAAATTGTAAAACGTAAAATATTATATTTTACTTACTTTTACCGTTTCGTTCGGGATCAGACTGTTAAACCTCGTTATTTAACGTTAGTTTCACGTAGTATAACAAAAGTAGTTTAAATTAAATCTTTTTAAGTGGGATTTACTAATAAATATTATTTTTAATTTATTTTTATTATTTTAACGTTCGTAATCGTTTTCGTTTTCGTTTCGTTAGAACGCGTCGCCATCGCGCGTATTCGTTCGAATCGTCATTCGAACGAACACGACGATGGTTTGGCTTTCCAACTTTTGTTTTCTACTTTTCAGTCATTATTTCAGAACGTTAAACTCTCAGAATCATTCGTACAGATCGTCACCTATACGAATAATTCGTCTGTTTAACATTCCGTCACAATAACCGTTATAGTTTCGTTTTGTTTAACCTCACATACGTATATACACAATAGTATCAAATCAAGTTTCTGTGTTTCAACACTGTGTTGTCTGACATGTTTCTGACTGTTAAACCCTATGGTTTCAGTCAGATTCAGACAATCGTTTAATAGTCTAGTATAAAGCATAATGTTCCAATAAAAGAAGCATAGTTTCACGTAATGTGTACCTGATTTACTGTACGGTTTACTGTTGCGATCACTGTTCCGGCACGCGTCCGGCACTGATGTTACAGTCTCCCCTTGTTAGAGAAATTTCGTCCCGAAATTTAAGACTCGTTATTCGGTACGACTTCCTCGGCAAAGAGTTGGGGATACTTGTTCCTCATGTGATCTTCACGTTCCCAAGTAAACTCGGGTCCGCGCCTTGAGTTCCAACGAACTTTAACTATAGGAATACGGCTTCGCCTCAGTTTCTTGACTTTGCGATCCATGATTTCTAACGGTTCTTCAACAAAGCGTAAGTTTTCATCCAATTGAATTTCTTCAACTGGTATGATAAGAGTTTCATCGGCCAAGCACTTCTTCAAGTTTGAGACGTGAAACACGTCATGTACACCACTAAGTTCATCCGGTAAGCTTAATCTGTACGCCACAGGACCAATACGTTCGATGATCTCGAACGGTCCTACGTATCGTGGTGTTAGTTTGCCTTTCTTTGCAAAACGGACTACGCCTTTCCAAGGAGAAACCTTAAGCATAACACGATCTCCCACTTGGAATTCCAACGGCTTACGCCGTTTATCAGCATAGCTCTTTTGTCTGCTTCGTGTCGCTTGTAGTCTTTGTTGTATCTGAGCAATCTTGTCTGTAGTTTCTTGAATAAGTTCTGGCCCCGTGATACGATTGTCTCCCACTTCTGACCAACAGATCGGTGACCGACACTTTCGACCATAAAGGGCTTCGAATGGGGCACAACCAATGCTGCTGTGATAACTGTTGTTGTAGGAGAACTCGATTAGTGGCAAGTGGGAGTCCCAATTACCACCAAAGTCTAGAACACAAGTTCTCAACATGTCCTCCAGGGTCTGAATAGTACGTTCGCTTTGACCATCCGTTTGTGGATGATAAGCTGTACTCAAGTTTAATTGTGTCCCCAGAGACTTCTGCAATGACTGCCAGAATCTTGATGTAAATCTGCTATCGCGATCCGAAATGATAGACACTGGCACACCATGGCGTACCACTATCTCATTGATGTAAAGCTTCGCTAGTTTATCCATTGAGTAAGTTTCTCGCATCGGCAAGAAATGAGCAGACTTGGTTAATCGATCAATGACAACCCAAATAGTGTCGTGTCCACTGGAAGTGCGGGGTAGCTTGGTAACAAAGTCCATAGCTATTTGTTCCCACTTCCAAAGTGGAATTTCAGGCTGTTCCAGTAAAACTGACGGTCTCTGGTGTTCCGCCTTCACCTTAGCGCACGTAAGGCATCGACCAACATACTCAGCAATGTCTTTCTTCATACCCGGCCACCAATAAAATGCACGTAAGTCTTGGTACATTTTATCAGCACCGGGGTGCACAGAGTACTTGGTCTTGTGTGCTTCATCAAAAATAAATTTCCTTAACTCATCTACTGTAGGAATCCAGATACGATCCTTGAAGTAAACAAGTCCATCGGGTTTTGTTTCCAAATGTTTCTCTATTCCACAATCTAAGTCTTTCTTCAAGTTCCCTCGTTCAATCGCTTCTTGTTGTGCTTGTATAATGTGGTCATGTAAGCTTGTCTGCACAATCATTCCCATTGCTCTGACGCGCAAGGGTTTGACTCGTTCCTTCCGGCTCAAGGCATCAGCTACAACGTTTGCCTTGCTCGGATGGTACTTGATTACACAGTCATAGTCATTCAGAAGTCCAACCCAACGTCTGTGACACCCCGTAATTTCCAGGTCAGCATCTTATTTATTTAAATGTTTATTTAAATGCATTATGTACACGTGGCACTAGAATTAGATTAATTTAGTGTGACACGTGGCACGACAGTACAAACACAGACACCTGACAAGATAATTCGTGGAATTATGGACGAACAACACACACGTGTCAAGACACACGAACGTTGGTGAACGTCTAACACATTGTGTAGCACAACCCTCGAAACCTCACGAAACACTGTCACAAGTCAATTATGACTAATAATTGATCAATAGAGTCCAAACGACACTCGAATGATGTTTTACAGTCGAGAAACGGGCAAGAATGGGCCAGAACAACAAAACAAGCTTATTGGGCTTGAAATTCAGGCCAGGCGGTACGCCTGACCCGGGATGCCCGCGACAGGCGATGCGCGCGGATGAAATATGAGCGCCTCGTCTGTCTGGATCCGCGCGTAACGTACCAACTTGCACAACCACGCCAGGCGATACGCCTGACCTCTCTGACAGCTTAAAATCTTCTTGAGCAACACAAAATCCATCATTATCTCTATATCATCATTTTAGTCGACTCCAGACGCCATTGCACGAGTTTCTCTTCTCTAGCACCTCTGTTACATGCAAAACACACACAAAGGAAGCCATTGAAGCCATTGTTGAGGTCCTTGAAGCCTTGGAAGCTTGAAGGAAGACGTTGGAAGCTTGACACCACCACCATCACTTCACCACTGCTCAAATCCGAGTCCCAGGAGCCTATAGAAGCTGCTAAGATCAACATCTCTCAGTTCTTGAGCTTTAGAGGTAGTTCTTGTGACTAAAACACTCATTTGCACATCACTACACACACATGCAAGTGTTAAATCACACATGCAAGCACTACCCCATCACATGCACGGATTTTGTAATGTAGATCTGGGTTTGTTGATTTCAAAGTGTTTAATGATGATCTAGAGTGATTAGAATGTATTTCATGACGATCTATGATGATGTGAGTCATTAAAGTGTGTTATTTGGTCTTGGATCGTTGAAATATCACCATGCATGTACGATCCATGAGTATTGGAACGATCTTGAGTATATGGATATGTTTATTGATGATGTTAGAAGGATTACCCATGGTTAGATTTGCTTAGAATGATTAAAACTATGATTTTTATGAATCTTTCCATTTATAGTAACTTTTTAAATTGCAAGTGATGATTTAGTGGAAATGATGAACATGCATGTATGTGGAATTGTTGTTAGGATGATAACATGATGATTTGATGTGTTAGAAAGTAGTCTTGATGATGTCTATGATCATATTTGGTGTTATTACTATTTTTAGTAACTTTCTAGATAAAAATATTGATGGATGATGATTTGGACTATGTTGACATGATTAGGTGATAGTAAATAGCATATTATGATGAATGATGGTATGAAAAATTGCTTGGAAATGTTAAATGGTCATTTTTATGCAAAAACCACAAAGTTACTATTTTTAGTAACTTTATGGTTACAAAAACCGACTTAGGAATATGTTGAATGACTTGAGCATGCTAAATGATTTATTATGTTATAATATGATGTTTAGATGCTAAGTTAGATGGTTTCCGATGTCACGTATGCTAAAAATGGGAACTTTCCATTTTAGGAAACTTTTGTGCACTAACATGTTATAAACGGCATATATGAACTTGTATGATAATGTGCTATGTGTTAACATGACCCCGTAGGACTATTGAACATGCTAGAACTATAAAACCGTCATGCTTTGTGAACTTTCTAAAAATGGAAACTTACTATAAATAGTAAGTTGTCCATAAACGCAACCTACGCGTTTTGCACACGACAAACACTTACACGATTGCTACACGAGTCACAAACCGTCACACGGTTCACCAACGGGTCGTTGACTTGACACGGTCAACTTTGGTCAAACACGGTCAAACATGGTCAAACACGGTCAAACATGGTCAAACACGGTCAAACACGGTCAATATGGACCAACACGAGCAAACACGGTCATTGTGGACCGACACGGACAAACACGAACAACCAAGGGTGGTTGGACACAAACACGAGCACTAACATTAGCACGGTCACTTACACGAACTCACGTACGATCTACGATATAGGTTGCCGGTGACCGACGTGCTACACGACAACTCGGGAGCTTACGCTTACATACATTCGTTTCACTAAGGTGAGTTTACGGCCCCTCTTTACTCTTTTCAAACGCTTTTAAATAGGGGGAGAATACTAGTTGCATCGAGTCAAACATTATTGCTATTACAAACATTTTTGTGTATGCTGGTTTATTGGACAAACATTAAGTGTTGAACTCGTTACAAGCCCTCACAAAGTCTTACCGTTAATGTACAAACAACGTGGTAGATTTGGATGGATCCATTAGGGAATGACTAACCCCACGGGGCACCATGTTGACTGAGTGTCATAACCCGTGCAAATTCTGACCTATCTTGCTATGCATACGAGGCATAGCGGAGGCAAGGACAAACAAGTCTAGTTCGGTAGTGACGCACTGACACTTTGGGCCTAGGGCTCGGTACTAACATTGATAAACAGCATGACACACTTTTTATTACTATATGTATATCAAAACCTGTGAACTCACCAACCATCGTGTTGACACTTGTTTTCAAACTTGTATTCTCAGGTAACTAGCAGGCTATGGATGCCAGGAATGCACGTAGGGGATCGGGCATAGGACCTACATGCATTTATTTATGTTTTCATGCAAACACTGTTTATTATGAATATGTATCTTTATCAAACATCGTAGTGTTTAACAACTTTTGATTTTCCGCTGCATATGTCAAACATTTGAATATTCCGCTGCTATATGATGAAATACTTTTTCCGCTGCAAACTATTTTAATTGTGTATGTGTCAAACTTGGATTTGTAAACGCATATAGAGGTGTTCTATATGACCTTGAGCTGTGATTCTGGACACGTCACATCCACGTGGACATTTGCCACAAGTGGGAATTTGGGGGTGTGACAGACTGGTATCAGAGCCTTGGTTATAGAGAACTAGGTTTGCATATAGTAAGCTTAGACTATAGCCATTGCTCAACTTTAGACACTACACGTAGAACTTACACTTTGATGATGTTCTTGCTTATATTGAACGGTTACTTACTAACTTGTGACTTGCAGGATGGCCGACAATAACAACAATGCTAACAGGAACTCGGCTGGACACCGACCACAGACGACATGGTGGCAGAGAGCCGCCGACGAGTCCACGATATAGTGGCACAGGTTGACGCCGAGATGGACCGGCGAGCGAGGGACGCAGCACGAGCCAGATATTGGGGATGGCTTCCCACCATACTCCAGAGTTGGATCGTCGAGGAGAGAGTACCTCCATATCGATATCCCGGCGACACCACTCCAGGACACCGACTACCACCACTTGGAGTGCCGATGGAGCAGGCCTTCGCGGCACACGTTGCTTGTACACGACGGGAGGTCTGGAAGACTAGGGAACTAACTGATGAGTTCCGGACTCTTCGTGAGAGAAACGATCGTCTAGAAAGGCGAAACGATCAGCTAGAGGAGCGCAACAACAGATTGGAAGCCCAGATGGAGGCTCTACGACTCCAAATGTCCCAACTACTGACCGAGCATGGACAGGTCGTCGATGTCGTGCAGGAACACGACGTGCGTATCACCGAGAATCGGACGGACATCACCGAGACTCAGGCCATGGTGCAGGCCAGTGATGCCATGCTTAATGCATGGGCTGCACAGTTTATTGAGGAGCCACCTCAGGAGGATGGTCCTGAATTCGAGGCCGAGGACCTCGAAGAAGAGGACCTTGATGAGGATCCTAATGAGGATCCGGAGGAGGATGAAGAAGACGGGGACGCTGCTAGCGATATCTCACACGTCTCTATGGATTCGGATTAGAGGACTGTTGTATTTTGTATTTTCTTTATTTTAGCCTAGACGAGCGGGATGTGCTCGAAGAACTTATTATGTATTTCCTTTTGAAATCATTGTACTTCAAGCTTATTATTAATGAGAATTATGTTTTGTCTTACTTATTACATGTTGACCATGATTGCTTTGACTTGACAACTAACATGACATATGATCTGACTTCCGACACAACATCTGACTAACATTCTGACTTACTAACATTCTATCCCTTCCGTATAGAAAATATCTATGGCGGGAAGAGGACCACATGCACGCCCTCCTAGACGAACACTGGACGCAGCCGTCATTAAGATGATGGTTGACAGACGAGTTAACAAGATACTGGCAGAGCACGAGGCAAACCGCCATGCTAGTGAAACCAGTGGCTCGAACAACGGTACTAACACTCGCCTAACATGACTAACATAGTATAGCTAACACGCTCTGACCTACGACATTGGTTTCTGACTGACAGGATCACAAGGCAACAACAACAAAGGATGTTCTTTTAAATCCTTCCTGAACTGCCACCCACACAAATTCAAGGGGACTGAGGGAGCCGTGGGAATGCTCCGCTGGGTGGAGAAAGTGGAGTCTGTATTCGCCATGTGCGAATGTACTGAAGAGAACCGGGTGAAGTTCGCAACTGGTACACTGGAAGGACCAGCACTCACATGGTGGAATACCCATGTACAAACCCTGGGGTTGGACGGTGCCAACTCCATGCCATGGGCTGATTTCACCCGACTACTGCAAGAGGAATACTGTCCTCGTGATGAGATCAGAAAGCTAGAGGCTGAGTTCTGGGTACTGAAGATGGTGGGCTCTGAGATCGAGCAATACTGTACTCGATTCCATGAGCTGTGTAAGCTATGTCCGGCTATGGTGACGCCGGAGTACAAGAAAATCGAGCAGTTCATCAGTGGGCTGCCCGAACAAATTCAGAGCATGGTGACTGCGTCTGACCTCACCACTATCCAACCTCTGATCAGGCTGGCTCATAAACTGACTGACCAAGCTGTAGCTCAGGGCAAGCTACCAAAACGAGGCGAACATCTGAAGCCTCAAGAAAGCCAGAAGAGGAAGTGGGAACCCAGCCACCACCAATCTCATCAACCTCAGCAACAACAAAGATCTGCACCAGCCAGAGCCTTTACTGCCACCCAACCCGACGACAAGGGGAAGGGTGTGTACCAAGGGAAATACCCCTTGTGTAACCGATGCTCTTATCACCACTTCGGGCAATGCGAACGATATCGTTGCTTGAAGTGTGGACGACATGGCCACATGGCCAAAGACTGCAGATCCAAATTTCCCAGTAACAACAACCCTAACCACAACCAGAACAACAACCAGAACACCTCCAGAGGGTGTTATGAATGTGGAAAACCAGGCCACATGAGGAGGGATTGCCCTCAATTGAAGAAGGCCGGAGGAGGAGCGGCCAAAGGAAGAGCATTTGTGATTGGCTCGGGAGAAGCCAAGGATGACCCAAACATCGTAACCGGTACGTTTCTTTTAAATAATGTCTATGCTAGCATATTATTTGATACCGGTGCCGATAGGAGCTTTATATCTAGTGAGTTTAGCAAATTACTAGATATTACCCCAACGCCACTAGACTACAAGTATACTGTAGAGTTAGCTGACGGCAAACTGATTGAAACACAACACATCTTCCAAGGATGCGTCATGGTTTTGGCGAATCACGAACTCGAAATCAATTTGATGCCGGTGACTCTCGGAAGCTTTGATGTGGTCGTTGGAATGGATTGGTTATCCGCTAACCAAGCTGAGATCGTATGCAACGAGAAGATCGTACGAGTGACGTTGCAGAACGGAGAACAGATCTCGATTCAGGGGGAAAGACGGGGAGTACCTCTGAACATCATGTCATGCATGAAGGCGAACAAGTACCTGCAAAAGGGATACACTGCCATACTAGCCCTCATCGCAGAACAACCGAAGAAGGAGAGGAAGATTGAGGACATCGCCGTAGTCTGCGATTTTCCCGAAGTGTTTCCCGAGGATCTACCTGGACTACCTCCGAAACGACAAGTCGAGTTTCAGATAGACCTTACACCAGGAGCAGCACCGATTGCTAAGGCTCCATACCGACTAGCACCAACGGAGATGCAGGAACTGTCTAACCAGTTGCAAGAACTGTTAGACAAGGGATTCATCAGACCGAGCTTCTCACCTTGGGGAGCACCGGTCTTGTTCGTAAAGAAGAAAGACGGATCATTCCGTATGTGTATCGACTACAGAGAGCTGAACAAGGTGACGATCAAGAATCGATATCCCTTACCGCGAATAGACGATCTGTTTGACCAGTTGCAAGGGTCAAGCTACTATTCCAAGATCGATTTAAGATCGGGTTACCATCAATTGAGGATACAAGAAAACGATATTCCTAAGACTGCCTTTAGAACCCGATACGGACACTACGAATTCTTGGTTATGCCCTTTGGACTGACCAACGCACCAGCCGTATTCATGGATCTCATGAATAGAGTGTGTAAACCTTACCTGGACAAATTCGTGATAGTGTTCATCGACGACATCCTGATTTATTCAAAGGATCGGGAGGAGCATGCCGAACATCTAAGGTTAGTCTTGGAACTACTGAAGAAAGAACAACTGTACGCGAAATTTTCAAAATGCGACTTTTGGATTCGCGAAGTCCAATTCCTTGGACACGTGGTTAATGAGCAGGGAATTCACGTAGACCCAGCTAAGATCGAAGCCATTAAGAACTGGGAAGCACCCAAGACTCCAACTGAGGTGCGGCAATTCCTAGGTCTGGCCGGGTACTACCGAAGATTCATTGAAGGATTCTCGAAGATTGCCCAATCATTGACGTCCCTGACCCATAAAGACAAAAAGTTCGATTGGGGAGACAAACAAGAAGCTGCTTTCAACCTGTTGAAACAGAAACTATGCACTGCACCCATCCTATCCCTACCGGAAGGATGTGATGACTTCGTGGTGTATTGCGACGCTTCGAAACAAGGACTCGGTTGCGTGCTGATGCAACGCGAGAAAGTGATAGCATACGCTTCACGTCAACTGAAGGTGCATGAGAAGAACTACACGACTCATGACCTTGAGTTGGGAGCCGTGGTGTTTGCCTTGAAGATCTGGCGACACTACTTGTACGGCACGAAATGTACAATCTTTACCGATCATAAGAGCCTACAACACATCTTCGACCAGAAAGAGTTGAACATGAGACAACGAAGATGGGTTGAACTCATAGGTGATTATGATTGCGCCATCAAGTATCATCCCGGTAAAGCCAACGTAGTGGCCGACGCGTTGAGCCGAAAAGAAACAACAAAACGCGTGCGCGCACTACAACTTACGATCCATTCCGAACTGCCGAATCAAATTCGGATAGCACAACAGGAAGCTCTGAAAACTGAAAACCTCATTCTTGAAGCCATGCGTGGCATGGATAAGCAAATAAAGGCAAAAGACGACGGAGCTTACTACTTAATGGATCGAATCTGGATTCCACGTTACGGAGGATTGAGAGAAGTAGTGATGGATGAAGCTCACAAGAGCCGGTATTCCGTACACCCAGGCTCTGATAAGATGTATCACGATTTGAAGACAACCTATTGGTGGCCAAACATGAAAGCGGAGATAGCAACATACGTGAGTAAATGCCTAACGTGCTCAAAAGTCAAAGTTGAGTACCAGAAGCCATCAGGGTTACTTCAACAACCGGAACTACCAATGTGGAAATGGGAGCAAATTTCCATGGATTTCATAACTAAACTGCCCAAAACGGCAAGTGGTTGCGATACCATCTGGGTTATCGTGGACCGACTAACAAAGTCAGCACACTTCCTACCTATCAAAGAGACTGATAAGCTAGACAAGCTCACACGTATCTACCTGAAGGAAGTGGTTACTCGACATGGGGTGCCAATCTCAATCATATCTGATCGCGACAGTCGATTCACGTCACATTTCTGGAAGTCTTTGCATAAGGCTTTGGGCACGAGATTGGACATGAGTACTGCTTACCACCCGCAGACGGACGGGCAAAGTGAGCGAACGATACAGACACTGGAAGACATGCTCCGGGCATGTGTCATTGACTTTGGTAGTAGCTGGGAATCTCATCTACCGTTAGTGGAGTTCTCATATAACAATAGCTACCACACTAGCATTCAAGCTGCACCCTTCGAGGCACTTTACGGACGTAAGTGTCGATCACCCATCTGCTGGGCGGAAGTTGGAGACAGCCAACTGACTGGTCCAGAACTGGTGCACGAGACAACTGAGAAGATCGTGCAAATACGCAAACGAATGGCAGCAGCTCGGGACAGACAGAAAAGCTATGCCGACACGCGACGCAAACCGTTGGAATTCCAGGTGGGGGACAGAGTGTTACTCAAGGTCTCGCCCTGGAAAGGTGTCATTCGGTTTGGCAAACGAGGAAAGTTGAACCCTCGTTACATCGGACCTTTCGAGATTACAAAGCGAATAGGCCCTGTAGCCTACGAACTAAACCTGCCAGTTGAACTGAGCAGCGTACACAACGTATTCCACATCTCGAACCTCAAGAAGTGTCTATCAGATGAAACACTTGTTATTCCTCTCGAGGAAATACAAATCGACGAACAATTGAATTTCGTTGAGGAACCAGTAGAGATTATGGACCGGGAAACTAAGAAACTCAAACTCAGCAAGATCCCAATAGTGAAAGTGCGATGGAATTCGCGACGAGGACCGGAATTCACGTGGGAACGTGAAGATCAGATGAAACAAAAGTACCCACACCTGTTCGCGGAACAGGCAAACACTAGCAACACAAGTTGAATTTCGGGACGAAATTCTTTCTAACATGGGGAGGATGTGACACCCCGTAATTTCCAGGTCAGCATCTTATTTATTTAAATGTTTATTTAAATGCATTATGTACACGTGGCACTAGAATTAGATTAATTTAGTGTGACACGTGGCACGACAGTACAAACACAGACACCTGACAAGATAATTCGTGGAATTATGGACGAACAACACACACGTGTCAAGACACACGAACGTTGGTGAACGTCTAACACATTGTGTAGCACAACCCTCGAAACCTCACGAAACACTGTCACAAGTCAATTATGACTAATAATTGATCAATAGAGTCCAAACGACACTCGAATGATGTTTTACAGTCGAGAAACGGGCAAGAATGGGCCAGAACAACAAAACAAGCTTATTGGGCTTGAAATTCAGGCCAGGCGGTACGCCTGACCCGGGATGCCCGCGACAGGCGATGCGCGCGGATGAAATATGAGCGCCTCGTCTGTCTGGATCCGCGCGTAACGTACCAACTTGCACAACCACGCCAGGCGATACGCCTGACCTCTCTGACAGCTTAAAATCTTCTTGAGCAACACAAAATCCATCATTATCTCTATATCATCATTTTAGTCGACTCCAGACGCCATTGCACGAGTTTCTCTTCTCTAGCACCTCTGTTACATGCAAAACACACACAAAGGAAGCCATTGAAGCCATTGTTGAGGTCCTTGAAGCCTTGGAAGCTTGAAGGAAGACGTTGGAAGCTTGACACCACCACCATCACTTCACCACTGCTCAAATCCGAGTCCCAGGAGCCTATAGAAGCTGCTAAGATCAACATCTCTCAGTTCTTGAGCTTTAGAGGTAGTTCTTGTGACTAAAACACTCATTTGCACATCACTACACACACATGCAAGTGTTAAATCACACATGCAAGCACTACCCCATCACATGCATGGATTTTGTAATGTTTAGATCTGGGTTTGTTGATTTCAAAGTGTTTAATGATGATCTAGAGTGATTAGAATGTATTTCATGACGATCTATGATGATGTGAGTCATTAAAGTGTGTTATTTGGTCTTGGATCGTTGAAATATCACCATGCATGTACGATCCATGAGTATTGGAACGATCTTGAGTATATGGATATGTTTATTGATGATGTTAGAAGGATTACCCATGGTTAGATTTGCTTAGAATGATTAAAACTATGATTTTTATGAATCTTTCCATTTATAGTAACTTTTTAAATTGCAAGTGATGATTTAGTGGAAATGATGAACATGCATGTATGTGGAATTGTTGTTAGGATGATAACATGATGATTTGATGTGTTAGAAAGTAGTCTTGATGATGTCTATGATCATATTTGGTGTTATTACTATTTTTAGTAACTTTCTAGATAAAAATATTGATGGATGATGATTTGGACTATGTTGACATGATTAGGTGATAGTAAATAGCATATTATGATGAATGATGGTATGAAAAATTGCTTGGAAATGTTAAATGGTCATTTTTATGCAAAAACCACAAAGTTACTATTTTTAGTAACTTTATGGTTACAAAAACCGACTTAGGAATATGTTGAATGACTTGAGCATGCTAAATGATTTATTATGTTATAATATGATGTTTAGATGCTAAGTTAGATGGTTTCCGATGTCACGTATGCTAAAAATGGGAACTTTCCATTTTAGGAAACTTTTGTGCACTAACATGTTATAAACGGCATATATGAACTTGTATGATAATGTGCTATGTGTTAACATGACCCCGTAGGACTATTGAACATGCTAGAACTATAAAACCGTCATGCTTTGTGAACTTTCTAAAAATGGAAACTTACTATAAATAGTAAGTTGTCCATAAACGCAACCTACGCGTTTTGCACACGACAAACACTTACACGATTGCTACACGAGTCACAAACCGTCACACGGTTCACCAACGGGTCGTTGACTTGACACGGTCAACTTTGGTCAAACACGGTCAAACATGGTCAAACACGGTCAAACATGGTCAAACACGGTCAAACACGGTCAATATGGACCAACACGAGCAAACACGGTCATTGTGGACCGACACGGACAAACACGAACAACCAAGGGTGGTTGGACACAAACACGAGCACTAACATTAGCACGGTCACTTACACGAACTCACGTACGATCTACGATATAGGTTGCCGGTGACCGACGTGCTACACGACAACTCGGGAGCTTACGCTTACATACATTCGTTTCACTAAGGTGAGTTTACGGCCCCTCTTTACTCTTTTCAAACGCTTTTAAATAGGGGGAGAATACTAGTTGCATCGAGTCAAACATTATTGCTATTACAAACATTTTTGTGTATGCTGGTTTATTGGACAAACATTAAGTGTTGAACTCGTTACAAGTCCTCACAAAGTCTTACCGTTAATGTACAAACAACGTGGTAGATTTGGATGGATCCATTAGGGAATGACTAACCCCACGGGGCACCATGTTGACTGAGTGTCATAACCCGTGCAAATTCTGACCTATCTTGCTATGCATACGAGGCATAGCGGAGGCAAGGACAAACAAGTCTAGTTCGGTAGTGACGCACTGACACTTTGGGCCTAGGGCTCGGTACTAACATTGATAAACAGCATGACACACTTTTTATTACTATATGTATATCAAAACCTGTGAACTCACCAACCATCGTGTTGACACTTGTTTTCAAACTTGTATTCTCAGGTAACTAGCAGGCTATGGATGCCAGGAATGCACGTAGGGGATCGGGCATAGGACCTACATGCATTTATTTATGTTTTCATGCAAACACTGTTTATTATGAATATGTATCTTTATCAAACATCGTAGTGTTTAACAACTTTTGATTTTCCGCTGCATATGTCAAACATTTGAATATTCCGCTGCTATATGATGAAATACTTTTTCCGCTGCAAACTATTTTAATTGTGTATGTGTCAAACATTGGATTTGTAAACGCATATAGAGGTGTTCTATATGACCTTGAGCTGTGATTCTGGACACGTCACATCCACGTGGACATTTGCCACAAGTGGGAATTTGGGGGTGTGACAACGTCGTTGCCGCATGTTGAGTTCCTTCTGATCAAATATGTGTTGCAGACTTTTGTGATAAGTGAATATGGTACACTTGGTGCCATATAAGTAATGTCTCCAAATCTTCAGTGCAAACACCACTGCTCCCAGTTCCAGATCGTGAGTTGTGTAGTTCTTCTCATGAATCTTTAATTGTCTTGAAGCGTACGCAATAACTTTGTCTCGCTGCATAAGTACACAGCCAAGTCCCTGATGGGATGCATCACAATACACAACAAAGTCATCACAACCATCTGGAAGAGATAAAATTGGAGCATCACATAACTTCTGCTTCAAAGTCTCAAAGGCTTCTTCTTGCTTCTGTTCCCAAACAAACGGCTCGCTCTTCTGTGTCAACTTTGTGAGTGGCAGAGCTATCTTAAAAAAGTTCGAAATGAACCTTCTGTAATAGCCTGCTAAGCCTAGGAAAGAACGTATCTCTGTAGGTGTCTTCGGAGTGTCCCAATCTTTTATTGCCTCGATCTTGGCAGGATCAACGTGAATTCCCTCACAGTTAACAACGTGGCCTAGGAATTGAACCTCTTTTAACCAAAACTCACACTTAGAGAATTTGGCATAGAGTTTCTCTTCCTTTAACAGTTCCAAGATCGTTCTCAGATGTTGCTCGTGTTCTGCTTTGCTTTTAGAATAGATCAATATGTCATCAATGAAAACAATAACAAATTGATCTAAGTATGGCTTACACACACGGTTCATGAGATCCATGAAAACCGCGGGTGCATTCGTTAAACCAAAAGGCATCACCATGAACTCGTAATGCCCGTATCTGGTACGAAACGCCGTCTTCGGTATGTCTTCGTCTTGCACTCTAAGTTGATGGTATCCGGAACGCAGATCGATCTTCGAAAAGTATTGAGCTCCTTGCAACTGATCAAACAAATCATCAATCCTCGGTAATGGATACCGATTCTTGATGGTTAGTTTGTTTAGCTCCCTGTAGTCTATGCACATCCGAAAGGATCCATCCTTCTTTTTCACGAACAAAACCGGAGCTCCCCAAGGTGAGTAGCTCGGTCGTATGAAACCTTTATCAAGTAATTCCTGTAGTTGGTTAGATAATTCCTGCATCTCCGAAGGTGCTAACCTGTAAGGAGATTTAGCAACAGGTGTTGCTCCAGGAATCAGATCGATACGAAACTCTACCGGTCGCACAGGTGGCAAACCAGGTAGATCCTCCGGAAATACTTCAGGATATTCCCTCACTATCGGTACGTCTTGTATTGTTTTCTTGTCTTTGTCTTTCTCCACCACATGAGCCAAGAATGCTATGCACTTCTTCTGCAGACACTTACGCGCTTTTATGCTTGATATGATCTTTACGTTTCGTTTTGCTTGATCCCCACGAACTTCCAATACACGATCATCCGTTACTGGAATCCAAAGTAGCTTATCTGAACAGATGACTTCAACTCGGTTGAGTGAGAGCCAATCCATCCCCACAATGATATCGAAACTGCCCAACTCCATCGGCAACAAGTCGATGGAAAATGTATGATCTACGAGTGTAAGTGGGCAGTTCCTAAGTATAGTGCTAACTGTAATTTGTTTCCCATTAGCTACTTCAATAATGTAAGGGGAGTCTAAAGTTTTCTCAGTAAGGCTAAGTTGTCATGCAAAATCAGATGAAATAAAGCTCTGGTCTGCACCAGTATCAAATAGTATAGATGCATAAAAATCATGTAAAAGAAATGTACCAGTGACCACATTAGGGTCCTGACGTGCAGCATTGGCTCCGATGACAAAAGCTCGTCCACGAGGTGCTTGTGCTCCAGCTGGCACCTTCTTTGGACAGTTGCGGGAGAAGTGACCTGGTTCCCCGCAGTTGTAACAGTCTCTGTTGTTGTTATTGCCTGGGTTCTGTGGTGGTGGTGGTAGTGCTCTTGTTGCAGTGTTGGTTGCTTGATTCACCGCAAAGCGGCATTTGTTAACCCAGTGACCAAACCGACCACAGTTTGTGCACCTCCTGCATTGAGCACCAGCAGGATGATGATACTTGCAGTTTGTGCACTGGGGATATTCCCCTCCATAACCCCTAGTAGTAGGGTTGACAGGTGCTGCAGGTGCCTGTCTAAGTGGGGTGACGGCCGCATAGTTCTTTACGACCTTCTGTTTCTTCTTCGGGTGATACTCGGGTTTCTTTGTTGCTGTTGTTTCCTTGGACTTTCCTGTTTCATCTTTAAGAACTCCAGACTTCACCATCACATTGGTGAGTTTAGCTGATAAGGAGATAGCAGACTCCAATGTAGCAGGGTAGGCAGCCAAAACAATGCTTTGGATGCAAGAAGGTAATCCCGCCACATAACGGTCAATCAGCTTTTCCAATGTGGGTACCATTTCTGGCACCAAAGCTACCAGCTCATGATAACGTGTGGTGAAAGTCATATGATCGGCTCCCTTCATCACATGATTCGAGAGCTCAATCTCCAGTTGCTGCAGCTCATGTTTTGGGCAAAACTCATTCCTCAAGAGAAGCTTAAATTCTGCCCAAGGCATCGCCATTGCCTCATCTCTTCCCTTGGCTCTTATCTGAGCGTTCCACCAAGTCAAAGCTCGCTTGCTGAAAGAACCAGCTGCATAGCGAACTTTGTGATGTTCTGGACAACCGCTGATGTCCAAAGTATTTTCCATTTTCTCAAGCCATTGGATTAATCCAACAGCTCCTTCAACACCAGTAAAACTTGGGGGTTTGCATCCTACAAAGGATTTGTAGGAGCAGTCAGAAGTATGGCTAGTGTTTCCACTAACCTCCCCGGTAGTATGGCCAGAAGTGTGGCCATGTCCTTGAATCCGATTTATCATCTCAGGGATGACATCTTTCAGTTGACTTGTCAGTTGAGTACTGATGTGTTGCAAAACACATATGTTTTTCCATTTGTTTTTATTGAGTTTCTGTACAGTTTATTGGTTTTTAGAGTCGATTTAAGCTGGTTCTTCACAATTCTATGATTTTATGCTTGCAGGTTATAAACACATCATTTTAGCACAAAAGATCAAGAAAACGAGCTCCCGGTTGGAGAAGAACAGACCCGAAGATAAAGAGGAGAAAAAAGCTGGATTTTGTGCCCTTCGCGTATCGCGAGGACTTCAAGAAAACCTGTCGCGTAACGCGACAGGTGGAAATTACCAAAATACCCCTCACTTAATAATGCCGGTTGACCCGACTATTTTGTCGGGTAGTGGAACCCGTCGCGCTACGCGAAGGGTTTGGAGGAACCTGTCGCGCTACGCGACAGGGTTAAATTTCCAGAATTTCGAGTTTTAAACTTTGGAAACGGCTGGAGTCGGGGGGATTCGATTTTGGACGACCAGAGACGACCTAGGAGGCGACAAGAGGCTAGAGAACAAGATTGGAGTCGATCTTGATCATCGGAAGCCCTAGACGAGTGATCCGAAGGGTGTAACGTGATCGGTTTACTTTGTTTCTCTTGTTTCTCATGTTTTCTTACTTTAAACTTATTATGATTTCTGTTCATACAATGTTTCTTGGCTAAACATTTAGAACTATCTAGGTTGGATGATTATACATGTTTGATTTTGGTTTGATTCGGTTTTAGAACATTATGATGTGATGGATTTATGATTTAAAGACTTGGTTTTGAATATTGGATGTGTATGTGTATCTTGGATTGTTAAATGATTGATATTATTTTCCTCATGTGTCTTGGTGATTGTCTGTCACATAATAGGTGCATGCTAGAATCAATTACTGTGTGTTTTTGATTAGTGGATGAGTTGCTTAGGCCGAGTGATTCATAGGAATGTTTTATCAAGATTTAAACAGTTAAGATGTGCAACTTGCTTCAATAGCCGTGAGGTGAGAAGTTGTTGATAAGTCTTGGATGTTGGATTTCTAATTAGAGTCTTTGTGAGAAGATCTTTTTAGTATGTCTAGCATTTCTTGTTTATCAAGTCCAATAGGAAAATCCAAGTTATTCCTAGCATTTAAGTGAATTGTGATTCTCGTGCCGTGAGGTAGAATGTGTGACATTTATTTCTTAGGTGTTTTGAGATTATTGTACTGTGAGGTAGGTAATCTAGCGGATATTTCATAAATAGTTGGATAACCTGTGAGGGAAATCCATGTGTCCGGTTGTTTAACGGCTTTTAGGATCTTTGGTTGACTATCCTTGAGAAGGGTCGAGGGTGCTCTAATTTTCCTGTGAGTTTAGTATTTTAAGATCCCGGTATCACATTAGTTCCAATCCCCGATAGAACCTTGTCAAACATGTATATGATTCAAGCCTAGGTAGTACTTCTTATCTTCTCTGATTTAGTCTTTGGTTTGCTTGTCTGTTTTAGTCTATTTAAGTAATTATTAGTTTTGTTAGAAAACCCCCCTTCTTTATTAATTAATTTTATTTAAGTACAAATTTTGTATAGATAAGTCATAGAGTCTAGTTAGTACAGTCTGTAGAAGTCTGTGGGTTCGATATCCGGACTTACTTTTGTCTTGCTACATACGATAGGTACACTTGCCTGTCGGTAGCTTAGGTTTTAGAGAGTCTAGATTTATTACTTTTTGTCTAGTTTAAAGTCGGTTTTTAGTTAGTTTATTAGCTAAGCTCCGTCGACATCAAGTTTTTGGCGCCGTTGCCGGGGACTTCTTAGTCGATTGCGCTTACTAGTTCTTGTTCTTATCTGTGCATATTTGTGTTTATTTTGTTTTCAATTTTAGTTTATTTTATTTTGTTTTGTTTTATTTCTTTTTGATTTGCTTTTATTTGATTTGCAGGTTTGGTAGTGTATGCCCCACCTACGCTCACACGGACCGCCACCTGAGCTTTCTTTGCCATCAAGGAGCGATTCGCGGGACTTTTCTGAAGGTTCTACGAGCGAGGTAAGCGCTTCTACTCCCATTTCTGCTAATTCTTCTGAGCACACCCCATCTTCTTCTTCTACTTCTTCTATTCACTCTAGTCCACGCGTGCCTTTTGATCCACAAATGGCAGCACGTCGGACCGTTCACCAGCAGGCCACTGCGGGATTCACGGGGCTTAATAATCCCATTTTACTGCCACCGATCCCGAATGAAAATTCATGGCAGATTCCTTCATATATCATGACTGCGATCAACAATTCTCAGTTTAATGGTCGTGATGATGAAGATGCACCCGCACACCTTGCTCGGCTCACACGCATCTGTGGCACCTTTAATCTTCAAGGTGCTACCGAAGATGCGATTTTCATGCAGCTTTTTCCTTTTTCTTTATCAGGGCGAGCAACTACTTGGCTTGACTCTCCCCCTCCAGGCACTTTCACTACTTGGGTTAGCCTTAGGGATGCTTTTCTTAAAAAGTACTTCCCACCTGCTAAGGCTGCCCGCCTGAGAGATGAGATCCATTCATTTCGAATGGCCCCTGATGAGCCCTACTATCTTGCTTGGAAGAGGTTCCAAAACCTTCTGAGTCGATGCTCCCAGCATGGTTTGTCTGAATGGGCCCTTGTAGAGAAATTCTACAATGGGCTCACATATGAGACTCGTGCCCGATTTGACACTTCTGCAGGAGGCCACCTCATGGGTAAGAGGGATGTGGCTGAATGCAATGATCTTTTTGAGAGCTTCGCTCAGGCCGAGCATGAGCAGCGGTCTTCAAATAGGAATTCAACCCCTATCGCTAGTTCTTCCTCGTCAATGAGGGGTGTTCACCATGTGAACACAGACATTAGTGTTGCTGCTGCTCTTGAGTCTTTAGATTGGGATGTCAAGGAGTTGAAGATGAGAGTAGACAGATGTGAGATCTGTAGAGGTGGTCATGCCACTTCTGAATGTTTGGTGATTCAGGAGCAGGCTAACTACTTAGGAGGACAGGGTAGGTTTGGGCAATCTTATAACCTCGGTTGGGGAAATTCTCAAAACCAAACTTATAGATCTTCAGGTAATCCCCCTGGTTTTCATTCTGGTCAAAATCAGGGACATAATCCAGCTCCTAGTGGTAGTAATCAGGGTAGCACTTCAGGTGCTGGTGGTGGTTTGGGTAGGATAGAAGAGTTATTGACTCAGTTAGTGGCTAAGGATGCCACTACACAAAAGATCCTACATGAACATGATGTTCTCCTCAAGAACCAGCAATCTGCGTTCTTGGATTTACAGCGAACGGTTGGTGACATAGCCAAACGGTTGGATGAACGACCTCAGGGTCAGTTCCCGGGTCAGCCCCAAACCAACCCAAACGCCCACGTTAAGGCGGTCACCACCCGTTCTGGAGGAGGTAGAGGAGAAGTGTTCATGCCACCCGTGTTGGTTGAAGTTGAGGAGAGCGAGAGGGTGATTCCACCGGTTGATTTGGATGAGGAGGAACCGGTGGATGAGGAAATTGAGATGGAGACTCCTGGGAGGGTGCAAATGAGGCTAGTCCCAGCAAGTACCGCACCTAACAGTGAGTCTCCCGTTGAAAAACCGGTAGTTGGGAAGATGCCGGTCATGTGTAAACCCACACCGGAGATTGATCTTACCCGTGTTCCTTACCCTGCGCGCTTAACTAATCAAAAGCATGCGAAGGAATACGGGCACTTCCTTGATATTTTCAGACAATTGAAGATCAATCTCCCACTCATTGATGTCCTTCAGCGTATGCCTAAATACGCCAAGTTTTTGAAAGATCTGTTGAAGGGTAAGGACCGGTTGGGCAAGTTAACTGAGGTTCCGTTGAGTAGAGATTGTTCTGCGGTGGTAACGAACACACTACCGGAGAAACTGACGGACCCGGGTATTCTCACGATCCCGTGTTTGTTTGGTAGCGATGTTCGTAGTCACGCGTTGGCAGATTCAGGTGCTAGCATCAATCTGATGCCCTATTCTCTTTATGAGAAGCTAGCACTTGGTGACCTTGTCCCAACGCGCATGACACTTTCTCTAGCGGACCGGTCCGTGAAGTGTCCTCGGGGCATCTTGGAAAACGTGCTAGTGAAGGTTGATAAGTTTGTTTTCCCCGTGGACTTTGTGGTTATGGATATGGAGGCGGATACCAATGTTCCGATCATTTTAGGACGTCCGTTTCTTCGAACAGCTAAGGCCGTCATTGATGTTTTTGACGGGAAGCTCTCACTAAGGGTCGGTGACGAGACGGTCACTTTTGCGGTAGCCAAATCCATTAGTAAAGGAAGGATTGGTGAGGGTATTGATAAACCCAAGTGTGGGGATGGTGTGAATTTGATGAGTGATGAGGTAAGTGTAGATGAAGTTATGGGAGAAGGGCCATGGGATGTTGGTGATCATGGTCATGATCGAATTGCAAGGGAGGAGGTTTCCCTTGATTCTCCCAGTTGAGATGAGTTTGAGTAAGCTCTTGGGTTAAACTCCCAAGTGTATAGTTTGTAGATTTTAGTTTTTTCGTGTGTTCATTTTCGTTTGTTTGCTTTCGTTTTTGTGTGTTTAATGTGTTTTGCAGGTTTTTGATCGATTTGATGCCATAATGATGAATTGGAGTCACCAGGTATGTATTTCTGAGCTTTAGAAGGGTTTTGGATGGTTGGGAATGATTTGGGGTGAAAATTTTGGCTAAGGCATGAAAATTCCAGAAACTTTCTGGAAAAATGACCCCGTCGCGTCACGCGACACCCACAGGGCCATCTGTCGTGCTACGCGAGAGATTTTGGTTAACAAGCGGGTCAAACTTTTGTCGCGTATCGCGACGGCCATTTGAGATCCTGTCGCGGTACGCGACGGGTCCGGGAATGCTTAAAAGTGTTTAAAAAACCCTAGTTTTCAAATTTTACCCCCAATTTCCTTTCATACATCGTGTTCACTACCGTAGGAGGCTTTCTAAGTTCATTTTTGTTGCATTGAATTGATGTTTTTCAAATTTTTAGTTAGTTTTTTTTTTTTTATTTTCTTTGTTTGATTTGTTTTTCTTTATTAATTTTAGTTAATTGGTAAGGTCGGTTTGTGGTTGGGCTTAATCATGGATATCAGTATGTTTCTTGGGACTTGTTGATGCTTGTTTGATCTTTGTGTTGTGTAGATCTTATGTTATTGTTTATAGCCAGTGGAGCAGAATTGTGGATTGTGGAGCTACATGGAAAGATTGGCACTCGACAATCTTCTCGTTAACCAGCTAAGTCATTTTCAGTTTTTAGTTGTTAGTTTTTCTTTTGGGTTTCCTTTTTCTCTACATTGGGGACAATGTAAAGTTTAAGTGTGGGGATGTGGGAAACTTTGTTTTAGTCTTGTTTTCTTTTAGTAGTTAGTTTTTGAATTTTAGTTTACTTAAGTTTTTAAGTCAAAATTTTTGAAAATTTTTATTTTTATTGTGTTTTTACATCTTTGGCTTAAATCTTTCTCGTCTTTGTTTAAGTTAGTTGCAAAAGCATGATGGGAAATGATAGAAAAGTTAGGTTTTATGGTTTCATTCATAGTTAACTTGTTGGTTTGGGTTTTATGTTTTGGTTATGGGATGTGTAGGTAGGCTCAACTGATTGTAATTGTCCCATAGGATTGGTATAATCTTAATTAAATGCATGAATTTCATGGGAAACATCTTGGGTAGTTTGGAATTGATGAAACTGTTTTCTGGTCATAAAGGAGTCTTTACATAATAACAAATGAGAGTTTCAAAAATCTGATTTTTGTTTGGCACATAAGTACTCTTTTTATGAGAATAAATCCGAGTCTTATGGCGCCCCCATTTCACCAAATAAGCTGAGTAAAAAGAAAAAAATGAAAGAAATGAAGTTGGATGAAAAACTTATGTGTCACACGCCGGGTTGCCGCCTGGTTGAAACACCACTAAGTTAAATTCAATGGATTGAAAAATAAAAGAAAAACGCTCACGCTTTCATCTGATTCCATTATAAAAATCTGATTTGAGAAATTTCTTGTTTGTTTATATGTAAGGATGACTTGAAAGCTAGAATCCAGGATTGAGTTGATTTTAGATTACCTAAGTGTGGGTCAAATGAAATGAATGTAGAACATGAACTTAATGAACCATGATTGAGGGACAAGAGAAATCAGTATTGGTTTAACGGGATAAAAATACTTGCAATCTTTTCCAAAGCATTGAACTTTGAATTGACTTTGTTAATTGTGTAGAAACCATTTTATTTAGCTATGATCCCAGATTTTTGCATAAGCCTTTTTCAGGGACGAAAAAGGGATAAGTGTGGGGATGTGATGTGTTGCAAAACACATCTGTTTTTCCATTTGTTTTTATTGAGTTTCTGTACAGTTTATTGGTTTTTAGAGTCGATTTAAGCTGGTTCTTCACAATTCTATGATTTTATGCTTGCAGGTTATAAACACATCATTTTAGCACAAAAGATCAAGAAAACGAGCTCCCGGTTGGAGAAGAACAGACCCGAAGATAAAGAGGAGAAAAAAGCTGGATTTTGTGCCCTTCGCGTATCGCGAGGACTTCAAGAAAACCTGTCGCGTAACGCGACAGGTGGAAATTACCAAAATACCCCTCACTTAATAATGCCGGTTGACCCGACTATTTTGTCGGGTAGTGGAACCCGTCGCGCTACGCGAAGGGTTTGGAGGAACCTGTCGCGCTACGCGACAGGGTTAAATTTCCAGAATTTCGAGTTTTAAACTTTGGAAACGGCTGGAGTCGGGGGGATTCGATTTTGGATGACCAGAGACGACCTAGGAGGCGACAAGAGGCTAGAGAACAAGATTGGAGTCGATCTTGATCATCGGAAGCCCTAGACGAGTGATCCGAAGGGTGTAACGTGATCGGTTTACTTTGTTTCTCTTGTTTCTCATGTTTTCTTACTTTAAACTTATTATGATTTCTGTTCATACAATGTTTCTTGGCTAAACATTTAGAACTATCTAGGTTGGATGATTATACATGTTTGATTTTGGTTTGATTCGGTTTTAGAACATTATGATGTGATGGATTTATGATTTAAAGACTTGGTTTTGAATATTGGATGTGTATGTGTATCTTGGATTGTTAAATGATTGATATTATTTTCCTCATGTGTCTTGGTGATTGTCTGTCACATAATAGGTGCATGCTAGAATCAATTACTGTGTGTTTTTGATTAGTGGATGAGTTGCTTAGGCCGAGTGATTCATAGGAATGTTTTATCAAGATTTAAACAGTTAAGATGTGCAACTTGCTTCAATAGCCGTGAGGTGAGAAGTTGTTGATAAGTCTTGGATGTTGGATTTCTAATTAGAGTCTTTGTGAGAAGATCTTTTTAGTATGTCTAGCATTTCTTGTTTATCAAGTCCAATAGGAAAATCCAAGTTATTCCTAGCATTTAAGTGAATTGTGATTCTCGTGCCGTGAGGTAGAATGTGTGACATTTATTTCTTAGGTGTTTTGAGATTATTGTACTGTGAGGTAGGTAATCTAGCGGATATTTCATAAATAGTTGGATAACCTGTGAGGGAAATCCATGTGTCCGGTTGTTTAACGGCTTTTAGGATCTTTGGTTGACTATCCTTGAGAAGGGTCGAGGGTGCTCTAATTTTCCTGTGAGTTTAGTATTTTAAGATCCTGGTATCACATTAGTTCCAATCCCCGATAGAACCTTGTCAAACATGTATATGATTCAAGTTTAGGTAGTACTTCTTATCTTCTCTGATTTAGTCTTTGGTTTGCTTGTCTGTTTTAGTCTATTTAAGTTATTATTAGTTTTGTTAGAAAACCCCCCTTCTTTATTAATTAATTTTATTTAAGTACAAATTTTGTATAGATAAGTCATAGAGTCTAGTTAGTACAGTCTGTAGAAGTCTGTGGGTTCGATATCCGGACTTACTTTTGTCTTGCTACATACGATAGGTACACTTGCCTGTCGGTAGCTTAGGTTTTAGAGAGTCTAGATTTATTACTTTTTGTCTAGTTTAAAGTCGGTTTTTAGTTAGTTTATTAGCTAAGCTCCGTCGACATCAAGTACTCAGCAGTGTCGCCAAAACGATAGTAGTAGGATCCAGTGTCTGAGCATTGCTTGAACCTGGTGGTGGAGAATGCAGAGGAGGAGGTGGCGGTGGTGAATCAGGGGGTGTAGGAGTCGAAGAGTGAGGTGCAGAGACTTGTGGAGTAGGTTGTTTTCTCAGCGGCATTCTGCTCATAACACAAAGAATTTGGTTAGTGCAGTGATCGAACGTAGAAAACATAATACAAGCTTAAGTCTTAAGTTCTCTACATGAGGGTCCCTAAGTTATAGTCTAGGCCAAACCGTTTAAGTAAATGACCTATTATTCTCTATAACTTTGAGCTCTGATACCAATCTGTCACACCCCGAGCCGGCGGGGTTGGATCGGAGTCCCCGCCGGGCGGAAGGTTCCCGGGGCGTGATATCGCGGATGATAATCATGATGATCAGATTGTTTACATAGCATCAACGTTTAAGAATATCTAAAGCACAATCAAATGATATATAGGATTACAAAGTTAAATTACAATAGCAATGTTCTGCAATTTAACTAAGTAAACCTAATCAAAAGAATAATGTATATATATCTTGTATATGTACAAGATATCAAAAGTAATAAGTATCATCAACAAAAGATGTGCTTCTCCAAAAGTCTACTGGGTCCTCTATCTGGGCAGCCTAGTATGCATATCCAAAAGCTTAAGTTTAAACCTGTTCTTCACCTGAGAAAACATGTAAAAAGATCAAGTCAACACAACGGTTGGTGAGTTCATAAAGTTTGTAAGTTTAAAATAGTTTTCAACAAACCTCTTTCGGTAAAACCTTAACCTCATTAACTCCACATGTAATATCCAAATCGGTATGCTTATATATAGGGCATACCCCTGGGTCGAGCCTACGACCCGCCCAGACGCCATCCCACCACATACTAATCCGGATATGACACTGTTGTTAATAATAATTAAGCATTTTACCTACCAATCAATTCAATCCTCATCAAAGTCTTTGTTATCTGTTTCAAAGTTTTCATGTCTATTGTATTCATAAGTGTTAGTTTCACATCATGTTTATCAAGCATCATAGATTCATACACACATAGTTTAGCAATTACATATCTACTATAAGCAGACAAAAGCTCTGGAATACCAGAAGTTTAGCAATTACATGTCTCTTATATAGATAATAGCTTAGCATTCCATAGGTTCATGTTTAGCCTTTACATACCTCTTATAAGCCGACAAAAGCTCTGGAATACCAGACGTTTAGCAATTACATGTCCCTTATAACCAGATAATAGCTTAGAATCGATACTTTCATGTTTAGCCTTTACATACCTCATATAAGCTGACAAAAGCTCTGGAATACCAGACGTTTAGCAATTACATGTCCCTTATAACCAGGTAATAGCTGAGTATCATTATGTTTATGTTATTACATGTATCTCACCCCATAGGTACAAGCTCTGGAATACCAGAAGTTTAGCAATTGCGTAGACTATGGTTAGATACATGTATGATGGCCTAGGAGCAAGTAATAGTTTCCAAACATCATATCTCATGTAATAGTATCCAGTCTCATGTAATAGTATCAAGTCTCATGTAATTAAATCAAGTCTCATGCAATTGAATCTAACTTCATGTGATTGTATCAAGTCTCATGTAATTGAATCAAGTATCATGTATTTGTATTATGTCTCATGTAATTGAATCACATCTCATGTAATTGAATCTAGCTTCATGTAATTGTATCAAGTCTCATGTAATTGAATCAAGTATCATGTATTTGTATCATGTCTCATGTAATTGAATCACATCTCATGTAATTGAATCTAGCTTCATGTAATTGTATCAAGTCTCATGTATTTGCATTAAGTCTCATGTAATTGTATCAAGTCTCGTGTAATTGTGTCAAGTATCATGTAATTGTATCAAGTATCCAACAATTGATTTTAAGCATTATGCTTAAAGTAAAGGTTTCAATCATAAGTAATCATGTTTATGTTTTAGAGCATTAAATAACATTTCAATAAAAATGTTTAACATGCTTCTCAGTCCCGAAGTAAAACAAATAAGTTTGAAAGGGGACAATGAACTCACCTTGTGTCCTTAGTGATTGACTATGAAAAAAAATAAGAATGCGCGCGCTCTTCGTTTGCTCTTGTTATGATGTTCACGCTCCTGTATTGATTTCATAATGTTGTATTTTATAAGTATAAGTTATAAAGGTCTTGTTGTGCGTACATGTGTTAGTCCTAAAGTTGACTAACACTTGCGATTGTTGTTTGTTATCCGGCCCCAATTCATCATCGTTAAAGGTTTCATATTTGTTCATTTAATTCCAAGTTTTCATGGATTTCTTTAAAAATGTTTAAGTGTTTTAAGCTTTCATGATCATGTTAAAATCTTATTCTTAAATTAAGTTAGACTTAATTAGAATAAAACTAATCCCACAATCACTAGAATCAAAGTAGGGCTATAATACCCTTATTGATTCTTTTAAGCCCAATTGATCTTTTGTAAGTTCATTATTATGGGACTTAGATGATCCTTAGGTTTAGAACTCATGCATAGACTCAATGAAATAATACCGACAACCTTGATGATAGTAGGATGATCGAACTTAACCATATCGACTATCCAAAGTTCAAGGAAATACCATCGATATTAATAATATTGATGGTCCTTAGATCCATCGATATTGTTTCCTTTAAACATCCAGGGCCCATTATATTTGTTCTAGACCTCTTGGATCAGCTTAGTTTAGTCAGGTTGTTGATTTACGATGCTTTTATAAAGTTGTATGGCTGATTAAGTCGAATAAACATGATTGGAGCTGAAGTGTGGTCCAAAGACATTAATATACAGTGGTTGTTAAAGATCGATGGCCTCATTCAATATTATAAGTCTCCATCCATCACTAATTGAATTTGCTTGAGCTGGAAATAGATGTTAATAACGTGGGACAGTGGAATGTCAGAAGCATCATAAAGGATAATATTGGTTTGTGATGTGTAGGTGAGCATGAGGTTTACGATGGCAGCAAGATTCAGCCATGGCAGCCCCGTTTTTACCCCTTACAGCCACAATCAACCCTTGTCAACCAAAAATAATCTTAATACAAGTCAATCTAGATGTTCCTATGCTGATTACAGGTCAAAATCGTGAGCTATAAGGGCTGTATATACAGTTTTGAGGTGAAGAAGAAGATGAACAGTAACATACCTGCAGATCAGCCCCTTCTTTCCACGATTCCGGCCAGTATACTTTGAGTTAGCTCCGATCCATTGTACTCCTAGATTCCTCTCGTCGAGCCGGTCGTTTTGATATATTATATACGCGATTCCGACGAGAAACGAAGAAGTTATGGCTGAATTTGTGGAGGTGTTCTTGTTGAAAACGGGAATTCGAAAATTAGAGAGAGAGAACGAGTTTGCTGCATTTTTTAGAAGAATGGGGGGAAGAAATAAAGTCTTTTATGCCCCGGTTGTTTCCCCGCGAGTTCGGTCTCGCTCGGTGTCGGTTTCGCGTATTTTTACGCGCATTTTATTACGGATGCGTAATTAAATTTTTTTTGTTTTTTTAGATTGAAATTTAGATTTCTTTGATTATTTTTGATAAGTTTCAAAATTGTAAAACGTAAAATATTATATTTTACTTACTTTTACCGTTTCGTTCGGGATCAGACTGTTAAACCTCGTTATTTAACGTTAGTTTCACGTAGTATAACAAAAGTAGTTTAAATTAAATCTTTTTAAGTGGGATTTACTAATAAATATTATTTTTAATTTATTTTTATTATTTTAACGTTCGTAATCGTTTTTGTTTTCGTTTCGTTAGAACGCGTCGCCATCGCACGTATTCGTTCGAATCGTCATTCGAACGAACACGACGATGGTTTGGCTTTCCAACTTTTGTTTTCTACTTTTCAGTCATTATTTCAGAACGTTAAACTCTCAGAATCATTCGTACAGATCGTCACCTATACGAATAATTCGTCTGTTTAACATTCCGTCACAATAACCGTTATAGTTTAGTTTTGTTTAACCTCACATACGTATATACACAATAGTATCAAATCAAGTTTCTGTGTTTCAACACTGTGTTGTCTGACATGTTTCTGACTGTTAAACCCTAAGGCTTCAGTCAGATTCAGACAATCGTTTAATAGTCTAGTATAAAGCATAATGTTCCAATAAAATAAGCATAGTTTCACGTAATGTGTACCTGATTTACTGTACGGTTTACTGTTGCGATCACTGTTCCGGCACGCGTCCGGCACTGATGTTACACTGTAACAGACGAGGCAATGCACCGGTGCAAATACCGAATGAGCGGGTCACGAATACGCGTGACCCGGGCGCTGCGGTCAAAGGCGTCGTCGCCTATCTGAGGCCACCAAGCACTGACGACGGCGTCGTCAGCTGTATGAATAGCCGTCGTGTAGATCGGCATCTGAGTCTCCTCCTCGGTGTACAAACCGAGTACGCTCCCAAACTCGGCTAAAGACAAATGGTACGGGGCCCCGCAGAGTCTAAAGGAAACCTCTGCCGGCTGGGCCTGACCTGGCTGTGGCTGGAAATCAGGAGCCTGAGGCATGTACCTAAATGTCGAAAGAAACTCCACAGTAATAAGTCGGTACTGTGGAGCATACGTCATCTCAAAAAGACGAGACCATGGCGTGTCCTCGCCAATGATCGCCGTCATCCTCTCCTGCTGGCCAAGCTCGGCCAGCAGGTCGTAGTCAATCGCCTTCTGGTTGCCCATCTCCTTCTTCAGGAGACGATCGCGCATCTTACGCGCGCTCGTCCCCTGAGGAAATGCCAACCAGGGATGGTCCATAAGCTCGTCATGCTCGACATCTAGATCATCAACATGCGGCTGTCCCACATCGTCACCAGCAATCTCCATCTCATCAGAAGAAGACATATCTGAATGATGAACAAATAAAATAAAACAAATTATGAATAATAAATAATAAATAATAAATAATAATAATAGTAATAATAAATAATAACAATAAACAAATAAATAATAAGAATAATAATTAATAATAAACAAATAACAATAATAATAATAAATAATAAATAAATAATAACAATAAATAATAAATAGTAAATAAATATTAATAATAGCAATAATAACAATAATAATAATAAATAATCAATAAATAACAATAATAAATAATAACAATAATAATAAATATTAAATAAATATTAAAAATAGTAATAATAACAATAATAATAATAAATCAATAAATAACAATAATAATAATAAATAATCAATAAATAACAATAATAAATAATAACAATAATAATAAATATTAAATAAATATTAATAATAGTAATAATAACAATAATAATAATAAATAATAAATAAATATTAATAATAAAAAAAACAGTAGGAGCAAACGCCCCGTAGTGCCCCATATGGGGCGTTTGTTTTGAACCAGAAGGGGCAAACGCCCAGTTGTGCACCAAACGCCCGGCCGCGGACCCGTATGCTTCAAAACCCCAACCCCCGGTCATCCACCAAGATTAAGCGGGTCGGATTACTAACCTTGAAGTAGCAAACGAGGACCAAACGAGTTCCGATCGGTGGTCAGCGGCGGTCTTCGGCGGTGGCGTAGAGAGTAAACGAGGTCGCGTGGGTCGTTTGTGGGGAACCGGGGGGCGTTTTTGGGGGTTATTAAATGCTAATACGCCACGTAGTGGGCACTACGTGGCGTTTAGCTTTATTTTTTTTTCAAATTTTTAATTTATATTATATATAATGATATTATATTAAATGTAATATATATAATTATATTTAAATGTAATATAATTGATTATATTAAGTATAATTATATTATCTTTTATTTTGTTTTATATAATTATATTATATTTAATATTTATTATATATAATTTATATTATATGTAATGATATTATATTAAATGTAATATATATAATTATATTATCTTTTATTATATTATTTTGTTTTATATAATTATATTATATTTAATATTTATTATATATAATTTATATTATATAAATGATATTATATATAAATGTAATGTAATCTAATTATATTCAATAAATATACAAAGTTACAGAGTTTCGTGGTGATAATATACTTCTTTGTTTGCTTCTATAATCGATCTATACCGTTGGATTCGTTCTTGATAAATCAGCTCCCACGCACCGGCCGCATCATTTCGGTAACGTTTCCAGACCGCACTTAGAGTTGGAATCGGATAATCCCCTTCCAACCTTATGTTGACAAAATGTTGTGGCATATGAAGAAGACAAACCACATTATGTTGTGGTATTGTCGATGGAGCTAACCATAACGGGAAAAACGTGACACACCCTTGTTGAGTGATAAGGTGAACTATAACGCCAAATCTGTGTGCAACAACGAGTCCCGTATAAGGCATAAGCATCCAATGTTCTTCAAGTGCAGGTTTGATATCAAACCAGTTTATGCTATGACGTATTGCTTCATATAAATTTTCATCAACAGAGTTAAGAACATATCTGTATGCTTCCCTATTGGTGTCCACTTCTTGTAACAGTTGCTGTCGAACGAAACCCCATTGATTTTCATCGAACCCTAACCCAACGGCTAAAGACCTGAATCCACAATTACCATCTGGCATAACATCTTGTATGTTGCTTACATAACAATGAAGCATTGAAGGAATGTAACGACCAAATCGTCTAAGATTGTTCATTCCTTCTGGTTTCACTGGCGAGGCAACTACCGAGTCAACTTGACTTGTCTCGAGTCCTTTTTTCCCTCTAGAAGACGTTGAACGACTACGTTGGAGGGCGGGTCTTTGCTGGTTTGACATTGCTGGAGTGAAAGAACTATGCCTTGGAAGTTGAAAACTACTCTCTTGTGAGTCGACAACTGCGCTTTGTCTAGATTCACTCCCCCTTTGTTGTTGAGTCTTCAATGTCGGACGTCCGCGTGTATCCTTCTGAACCAATGGCGTTTTCTTTTCACTTTTAAACGGAAACACCTGCGAAAGTATTTTTTTAACCAGACTCTTTTTCACTGACTCAGGTTTTGAATTTATTTCCTCCGTCACCAGACCCATTTGTGCTGCAACGTCGATTTCTTCGTCTTCTAGAAGTGTCGGGTACTTAGTGTCAAGTTTTGTCCAGAAGATGTCTATATCAGAAAGCGGGATAATCGTGTCTGTATACAAATGAAAGGAAAATAATCAGTTTACAACAACAAAAAAATGTAAAAAACAAACAAAGAGGAATTGATTACAGTAATTTGATACCTGTATTTTCGTATGTTGAGATCCGACAGGCACATGGCAAGCCACAACTTGTCCACAACTGGTGGCCGCATGACATACTACCTTGACGCATAACCTTGATCTTATTTATTTCATCAAGTAGTAAATCAAGAGCTTTATGTGAAACCTTGCCACGTAAGTTATTAAACAAGGGTATTTTATGATGACCCATTGTCTTTATTAAACTTGTTTCAAACCCATGTTTCATGTTTACCTCCTGCAATTCTATCATTTGATCAACAAAACCTACCAGTGTCGAGAGCGAGTTATTAGTGGTTCTTAGATATCTTTTTAAGTTTGAATGTTGACTCTCGACTCTGTTAGTTGTACGTTGACCAAAGTTAGGCGTTCTGTTAGTCCAGGCTGTGACAAACATGTCTTTGTATGGGTTTAACCAAGTCTGAGTCACATAATTCAAAACCCCTGAAATAAAAAAAAAACTATGACATACGAAAACGTAATTTTACCAAAAATAATGATAATGATATTGAATGACGCTTACTTTGACGGTTATCTGAGACAAGTTGTTGGTACAGGCGGTTATAGTTGTAGTCGTAAATTTCAGGCGACGAAGAGTCACACAAATTCCCCCAACGACCCTTAAACTTTTTCCAGTCACCGTCTGAAAAACTCGCCTTGCAGTGTTTTGCGATATTTTCGCTTATGTGCCACCTGCATAAATACCTGGAAGCGTGCGGAAAGACCTTACGACATGCATTCATCAGAGCAAGGTCTCTGTCGGTTATTATCACGCGGGGCTCCATACACTTATCTAGCATATCTTTTACTCGTTCTAGAACCCAATGATAATTTTCCTCTTTTTCTTTACTCACGAACGCGTGAGCAATACAAAACGTATGGTGTGTTGAGGTAACACCAACTATCTGTACAAAAGGAAGTTTGTACATGTTAGTCTTGTAAGTCGCGTCGATCATAAGGACATGTGGGAACGCACGCCACCAGGTGTATGATTTTTTATGACAAAAGAAAATCTCCTCCACGACATTCGTTTCAGAGTTTTCCCGAGTAAAGTATACGTAATTTTTAGTATGTAGCAGGTTCTCTAAGACCTGCATTGGGGTTGATCCGATTTTTTGTTTATTTTTAAATTTATGCTGCACATTGTATACGTCTCTACGGATGGAGACGTTGTTGGGATTATGCTTCTTTAGGCTGGAAAGTATGTTGCGTGGGTCCATGTGTTGCTCAGTCAGATGGTGCACCATGTTTTGTTCCTGCTCGGACATTCTTCTAACAAACGGGTGCCCCTCAAGATTTTGAGCAGGTTCATGGTTGTGTTTGTCGTTTCTGACCTGAAGCTTCCAACCATAAGAATCAGAGTCGTATATCCCTATTAATTTAAAAGGACACCCGATTTTCTTGCTACCGGTACGCCTTAAGATGGCTGTACTATTGTGTTCACCACCACGATCACACACAAGCCAGATTTTGTTGACCTCATCGGTCCCCTTCTTTTTCTTAGATCGTCCGGTAACTACGATGTATCCATTATCAAGGGCTCTAGTTTTCACCCATGCCATCAGCTCCTCCACAGAAATGAATATCTGAAAACAATGTTGTCATTAAACTAATGTCCATCTAACTAAAAACAAGTGAAAATATATTACCTCATTGGTATTCCAATCCATATTTTGGTATACAATGTCAGCTTCTTCCTTTTTAACGGCCACTTGGGGTGGTTGTGATTGTTCACCACCGTAACATTCCCTGTTAACGTCTTCATCATAGCAAGGTTCCTGGTTCAAATCAAACTGCCAGTACGAAGTTTGACCCGCAACCTCTTCGTTAAGATCTGGCAATGCGGGTCTATTTGTCGCCTCAGACGATTGCACACCAGTCTCATCCTTAAAAACATTATGATTAGTTTGTCATTTGATTAACAATAAAAGCAAGTATACACAGTTTCGTACCTGATATGTTTCAGCCACACGCGAAACGTCGGAATATTGACCAAAGAAAAAGTCTCCGTCCCACCAAGACATATTTCAAATAAAAAATACGGCTGTAGAGTGTAGATATATATTAAACGAAACAAGAGAAACTGGTTCAAGTATTTGGAGAGTGATTCGAGAGAATGCGTAATATTGTAACTCAGTATGTGTGTATATATGGACGATGAATTCGTAAGTTGCAACCTATTTGTCACGTTTTAAACATTAAACGCCACGTAGTGGTCACTACGCGGCGTTTAGGGTTAACCCTAAACGCCCCGTAGTGACCACTACGTGGCGTTTGGGTCTAATCAACTGACATGTCGGAAGCTTTTGCAGAACCTTGTACGAAAACGCCTCGTAGTGGGCACTACGGGGCGTTTAGGTCTAATCATGGTACCTGTCGTTTGACCGAGCTAGTACAATTCGTACACAAACGCCCCGTAGTGGCCACTACGGGGCGTTTGAGGGGTGTGCAGACATTATTTTGGGGTGTAAGTTTAACACCACCAATAATTAATGGTCATTCTGAATTTGAAAATTGTTTAAAATTAAATAATAAAAAAAATGAATACTATCCGGAACGAAGAATCAAAGAGAGGGGCAAGAACATCACCTTGTCTTACTGGGACCGATGAATTTCACGGGATGAACGGGGCATGGATCCCCAAAGGGGCCTAATGTTATGTTCTAGAAACCCTTTCAATTTCCAGTATACAAGTAAAAAGAAATAAAAAAAAATTTTGTTTTTTTAGTTTTAATTGGAAGAAAATAGAAAATAGAAAAAAGAAATATAGATAGATAGAAAGACTTTTTATATTCTTTAACTTTAAACATTGAATACAAAGTTCAACAAGGGATAAGACCAGTACTTATTGGTACTGTACTGGTACCGTATCAAAACCAATACCAAAAATACCGGTATTGAAATTTTGAAAAAGTAAGTATTCGATACCAAATGTTTATTACTGAGTTCAACTATACAAGGTTTTAATGTTAACCTTTCATTAACTAATAAATAAAAATCTTAATGGCTATAACTTATATTATTCTATCTTTAATATATTACCATTTCCTGTATTCTTTCATTTATTGAGCAAGGCTTAAATGTAAATTGATCATAGGTTATCAGTTCTCTGTGTGCTGTAGCGGTTCCATTTTATACCTTCTTCTTCCACGTGCTCATCTCTTGCTCACGCACCGTGGCTCTGTGGCTTCGACGGACTTGCCACGTACCTCACTATATTACCCCTCAACTATTTAAACATTTACAAAATACCTTCAATTTTGTCTTTATCTTCAACAAGGCACCCTATGTTTAGAAGTAAAACGTCATAAAAATCAATGAATACGTTTCGTGGGGTTTATATAAAACTTAAAAACACTAAACAACAAAGAAATTATCTAAAAATAGCTCCAATTTAACGTTCGTATACTAATTCTTCACATGAAACTTAAATGTCATTCAATACTAGCTTTCTTCGTAAAAAATAAGATAATTACACTAGACAAAAAAAAACTAATAAATATATAAAAATTACACATTTAGTTTATAAACATACGAATTCACACTTGGTAATTATATAAGAACAATGTTTAATTTTATAAACGCAGCTGCTTATCTAGCAAACGTCAGCTTCTATGTAGTTTCTGCTCATTGATGATGACAACCTGTAATCCACACCCAAATCACAGCTGGTCCTGGCCCCACCCTTTTAGTAATATAGTCCTAAAAGGCCAACTAATTACCCTTTTGCCATTTCATGACGTGGACCTGCTGTCCATAATTTCATTTGTATAAATACGCATATCTCCTACCTCTTTCTCAACGCCATCTTCATCTTCTCCATCTCTCTGAAACAATGGGAATTTGCAGTTCATGTGATTCAACAGCCGTCGCCACCGCTAAACTCATATTACACGACGGCAGCCTGCAGGAATTCTCGTATCCTGTTAAAGTTTCATACGTTTTACAGAAACATCCTTCCACCTTCATCTGCAACTCCGACGAGATGGAGTTTGACGACGTCGTGTCCGCCATCCGTGACGAAGACTCGCTTCAGCCTGGTCAACTCTACTTCGCGCTGCCGTTGAATCGGCTGAGGCGTCCGCTTCTGCCGGAGGATATGGCCGCATTGGCCGTGAAGGCTAGCTCCGCATTAGCCAAAAGCGCAGGTGAGAAATGCGGTTGTCGCCGGAAAAGCGTCGGTCTTACGACACCGGCGTGCTCAAATGGTTACAGTCATTCGAAGAGTTCGGGTCGGGTATCGGACGTTGTGAGCTTCGGATCTAGAAATGGGAGGAGTGATGGTGGTAGCGGGAGGCGACGTGATTTTAGGGCAATGTTGAGTGTCATACCTGAGTAGAATTGAGGTTTAAGAAGTTAACGTGTTTGTAAATAGTCGTAATGAATTTCGTTACAATTTGTACATTTTTCGGGGATTTTCCAGATTTGCCCCTTTTCTTGATTAGAAAGTTCCATGTTCATGCATGACTGCTTCTTTCCAATAATTTTTAGAATGAACTAAATTATTTTTTTTTTTTAAATCCTAACTTTAAACTTAGATCTTTCCATCTCACATGAGTACCAAATCTATCTCTTTTCTTCCTTGTCAAAATGAATTGGATAGTGGGTAAAAATGGATAGTTAGAAATGCTATTTGTGTGATTATCCGACATATAAATATACATATATAATTTGTTATTTGTATTACTATAGATGTTTGATGATCCTATTCATGGTTAAGGAGTCCTATTTCATGGTTAAAGCGATAGTTTGGTTGAGTTTGAACAATTAAGTGTTGAATGATTAGGATGTCTGAATTGTTAAGAGGGTCTGAATAGGATCAAACATTATTATATGGTATTTACATTTTACAACCCATTAAGTGCTGAACCAGGTAAAACTGTTTAGTTGCACATCTGAATGAAAATAAAAAATAAAAAAAATCTTTTTTTTTCAAAACCCTAAAGCCACCCAGCCCCACCCGATCGAGGTTCCACCCGTCCCCTTCACCCCGGCCGCCCGTCGCCGCCCCGTTCCCATCGACCTTGAACCCGTCGTCGTCAAGAACCGTGAAGCAAGTAAGCAACCCGTCTCCATCGACCTCGAACCCTAAATGAACCACAACCGGCAGTGTGGTGCGGTGCGGGGGTGCAGCCGGCCTAGCCCCAGCACTCTTCCCATTCCTGCACGTCTAAATGATTCAGACACATCCTCAAGTTTGAATGGTTCAGATCTACATTCAGACATTTGGTTCCATTCAGATGTCGTTTTTTTCGTGAAACAAACGGTCTGAATCCGATCCACTCATATTTAAACACATTAAGATACTACCAAACAACCCTTAAGTCTAAAATTTTCAATCGGATAAAAATTCTAACGAGGGCTTAGAAAGAAAGAGGATATGGTCATTGTTTTGTGCTTGAAATTTAAACTAAATAATAAAATTGCGCGTATAAAACCTTTGCTTTCCCCGTCTGGATAACAAAAAGTTTGTCACACGATAACTTAAAAAAAAAAAAAGTTTTTTGGTTCAACTATTTTTTAAGACTGAATACAAGGATCTATGTGTTATATACAAAAAATTCTTCAATATTGTTAAGTTTGCTTCTTTATTTGCGTATGATTGAATACTTTAGTTGGACACTTAAATGTTAAAGTGTTGATTTCGGAAGATCTAATGCCTTATGTGCTTCGCCCTATTGAAAATAACAAGAGCATTTATAAATTTAGAAGACATTTAAAAAAAATCCAATATGATTGATTAGCTTATTAAAGAAATCGTGATCATAATATGTGACTAATTCACTTGGTAGATGTTTGCCTCTTAGAATAGGAGATTATAGGTTCTAACTCATGCAATGGTGTAATTAGTTTGAAGTAGTTTAGGAGGGGATTATATTTGCGGTTCAAAAAAAAAAAGAAAAGAAAAAAAAAATCGTGATCAAATTAGAAGGGGCCAGAAACTACCCATTCGAAGGAGACAGAAACTACCACCCGACAAAATTCTTTAATGTTATAGATTTAAACTAAATAGTGACCGGCCAAGAGAGGGCAGTCCTTTCGGAACACTGTTCCTTATTCCTTAGACCATCCGTAATGGTCTCCCCGTGGAACGGGCGGAAAGCAGTGGTGAGGCGGGGTCAAGCGGGCACACCGCCCCCCTCCCGGCGGGCTCCATTTCGACCGCAGCGCGGCCCCCGCTCCCTGTTGGAAACCTTCTCCATTTTTCAATTTTTACCGTTGGAAACCTCAGTGGGGAATGTTTTTCAATGAGGTGACCATTAAAGAGTTTTAAGATTTTCAGTGAGATGATGACGTGGCTATTAATTTCGTGAGGTAAAATTTCAGTAGGATAGGCATTACATAACAACTTAACATAATTCTTGAGATTAATGAAATACATGTAATTTTAGCAACTAGAGTCATTGTTGATAAAATATCCACGCATGTCTTCTATATTCATATTGAATATATTTTTCGATGTCGAGAGTTATTTTTCTTCTATATTTCTAGTACAAGTTTATTTTTGATTTTCATGTGTTTTAAAACATGTAAATGAAAATTGGTTACATTGGAGTCAATACATCTACTATTTTTATTTGAGTCTCATCTTTATTTATTCATTCTCGTATCTTTATTATTCATTGTCTTATAAATATATTAGTTTCATGAATTTTATTTATTAAAAATAAAAATAAAATAATATAAAAAATAAGTATGTATATACATATATTAATTAAGATATAATTAGTTTACACATGCATGTAATAATTTCGTATGATGGCGATCATATCAGCATTAATGCATCTGATCACATCAGAACTCCAAAGTTAAGCGTGTTTTGGCGAGAGTAATACTATGATGGGTGACCTCCTGAGAAGTCCTCGTTTTGTAAACCTTTTTGCCATTCAAAAAAATGTAATAATTTCGTATAAATGAGTAATCCTTAAATTTATGTAATTAATTAGACATAATTAATTAATCATTACATTTAATAAATTCGGTTTTTTGAGCTTTTTTTCAGCTGACTTATTTATCCATAAAGGTTATATATATATCTCCTCTCAAATTTAAACTGAAGTAAATTGCCGATATGGTCTCTGTGGTTTACTAGTATTTCACTCATGGTCTCTAGGTTTTATAAATTACCCATATGGTTTAAAACTTTTGGCATTTGAAATACATATAGTCCTTATGTCACCAAATTAGCATCACATAATTGACCAAATTACCCTCATATAAGGACTATATGTGTTATAAATACCAAAAGTTTGAGACCATATAAGTAATTTATGAAACCTATAGACCAAAATAAAATACCAAAAATTTACAAGACACAAGAACCATCTCCGTAATTTACTCTTTTAACTAAACAGTGACCAAGGGAGGGTAGTCCTTTCATAACCATGTTTTCAATTCCTTAGGCGCGTCACCTTTAAAAACCAATAAAACTTAAATATCTAAAAATCACAATAAACCTTTAAAAACCAATACTTGCTAGAATTATTTGAAGTACAATATAATTACCTTCACGGCTTCACCAACAGCTCCATGTAATTTTTTTTATCGGTGAGTTTTTACTTCTGATAATTGCCAATCCAATTTGAAGCTCGATCAAAATAAACCCATCGCTCGAATTAGCTAGTATAATGCTATACGTGTTAACTTTTTTTTCCTTTCTTTATTTTTCTTTTATTCATTTATTTATTTATTTTTTGTATAAACTAGCATAAGACTAGAAACAAAGGAGACTTGTGGCATCTAAAATGGGAAAAACGATTAAAAAAAAATCAAAATACATTCAAAAAGAAGTTGAAAGCATGACCATCATAATTAAGGTCACAGATAAGAGTTGTATTCATCTTGGTTCATTTGACTTTACTTCTAAAAAGGTATATATGAATTTAATGATATGGTTTGGTGTTCACGTTTCGTTCCATATCACAACTGCAAAGTCAAAGACAAGTTTAATGACCTTCTCGCTTATCAAGTAGTTCTTATTCAAGGTCAAAACAGTATGATAATTTACTGTAAATTAAGGATATAACATAAGGCATTACTTATATGTAGTCGAGCATTTTAGTTTTTAAAGAAATTTTGGAGGGATATTTTATATGATTTAGTCTAAAGCGTTTAAAGTTTACGAACAAATTAAAAGAAAGAGAATTTCATGCTAAACTATAAAATAATACATGTTATACTTGCAATTATCAACATTACAGCTTGTTGATAACTAGTTATTTTACTTGTCGCACCTTTGACGGCGTCGAAACGTATAGAAACTTAAATTTATACGTTCAAATGAAAACGTATAGTAGCATTTTACAGGTCGTTTGCCAACAAAATTTACGTCGAAACATAGACAACTGAGAACGCACATAAAAATACGCACGGAAACGTATTGTATCTGACCACACTTGTTTTCAATAAAAAATTACATCGTAATTTCGATCAACTCAATTTTATACCAACATGTATTGCAAACTAACCCTACAAGAAATTGTTTTTTTTTTTTTTTGAGTCAAGGAGGAATGGAAAAGATAAATTTAAAAATTTAGAAACTTGAGCAAATGAAAAATAAATTTTACAATAAACATTTAAGAAAGTGAAAACGACGTCAATCACAAAAACATAGAGAAGAACCAGAAAATACCAACAACACCTAGCCAGTGAAATCTCATTTTGTTTTTACACGTTGTGTATTTCTAGTTTTAAGTTACGGAGCAATATCGTGTTTACTGTTTAGCAACCTACTTTTTGCAATCAAAAAGCTTTTTTTTAATACTTTATATTCATATTCGTGTTTTTTTTTCAGATTTTTATTTTATTGAGAAAAGCTAAATAGCATGTTGAAAATACACAATGAAGTTGATGGTACGCAGCTTCCTTTGAGTTGATCCACTGAATGTGGCTTACAAAAAGACGAAAAGCATAAATCTTTCTCTTCATCATTTAATTTTCAAGTTGAGCAAATCTTGAAAAGATATTATATAAATCTTTAATATATAAAACTTATTTACATCTGTTTTAATTTAATCTTAAAGTTGTTTTTTTGAACGGCTAGCAATTAATCTTTAATAACTTGGGATTTATAGATTAATATTTAGATTTTTCTATTTTAAATACTAAATATATTGTTCTTTCCGTGTTAGCAGCGAAAACTTTGTTCGATCTCATATATCAAAATCTTGTCGCTAAAATTGTTCTTTAAAATCTTACTTTAGTATCGCTAAGCCGCTAAGGTGATTTATCATATGGGCGTACCTAATTGTTCAATTGAATATTTTGAAGTGAATTATTTCAATTGGATTTCTTTTATTCCAGTGTTAATAAAAATGTTTAGTCTAGTTTAACATGTGAAAGATGACGTGATTAATATAAGTATCAAACATAAAACTAGTTTTTTATCTACTTTATATATCATTTATATAATTTTTTTATGTGCTAAGAACAAAAATTATAGACATTAGGTCCTAATTTTAATTACTTCTATAAAGTATAAAATCAGACAATGTATTTTCTATGAAATAAATTTAATTGTGTCATATATAAATTGCCAGATCTATTTTGTGGATTACTAATTATATGAAACCAAATTATATAAATTTGGTTTAACTATAATCATATGAACCGATTATTGATAAATGTGTGTTTGTATGATTGATCAATATTTCAAAAAATTATTTGTGAATTAATGATCAAAATATTATATCACAAAATTTGTTTTTGCGAGTATTGTAGCTTGTAGTTTTGTTATTGTACAACATTAAGAAAAACTAGTAATGTTCTATATATGTTTTTCATTAGATAAATATTGTTTTTTTTTTCACGAAAATGTACAGCTAGCGTGTGATTTCATGTTTTTAACACCAGTGAAACAAGACTGTGTATTTCAAGTCTTTCTACAACTAATCATAGTTATTTCAAGACAAATTAAAACTGCAAGTACCATTTATTAATGTTTTTACTTATTTTAATTAAGAAGTATATATAATTATCACTTTTTAATTTTTATACAAATTATGAGCAAAATGGCTTTAAGTTTTGTCAGATTTTATTCGTACTGATGAAAATAATGGATACGGATAAGACAACACTGTGGAATTTGATTTAGACATCGCATGCGAAGAAAAGCAACCAAATAAACCAAAGAATAAAAGTTGGCAAACTATTTTTTGCATAATTTATTATCCAACCTTTAGAGCATGTGTTATGGTAAGTGATAGAGGTGTGAGAGAGGCTGGTCACGCCTATTGACACTCTCTTCCATTGCACAGGGGCGCGATCGAGGCGTGAGGGGCTTATATGTGGCAAAGCTCACGACGTGAAAAGAGAAAAAAGGGGAAAAAAAGGATGGGTGATGAGGGTTTAATGAGGGGATGATGATAACACATGTGGTAATGACGTGAAGTGATTAGGGGTGGTGGGGACTTGATGGGGGGATGATGATAACACATGTGGTAATGACGTAGAGTGATGAGGGCAGGTACGGAGCTTGAAAAAAAGCTCGGAGGGGACCGAAGAATTTTTAAGAAGAAAACGGAGAGGGCCGAAGGATTTTTAGGAAGAAAACGGATGGGACCGAATGATTTTTAAGAAAAAAACGAAAGGGACAGAATGATTTTCCGACAAAATACTAATGAATCGACCATTCTTACCGGAAAAACAGGGGGGCCGGGGCCCCCGGGCCCCAATAAAGAACCGTCCCTGGATGAGGAATGATGGTGTTAGTTGTTTATGTGGTGCCTACGTGGCACCTACGTGAAGTGATGGGGACTTGATGACTACATATGCCCTTATGCAACCAAAGGATAAAACTTTACGGGTAGTTAGTGACTTAGTGTTATTCGCACAACAACCCTTAAACTTCACATCTTTTATACATCTTGTTTAAGTTCATACGAAGTGCATATATAGGAGACCAATTATTATTTGTAAGAATTTCTTAGCGTTAATAACTGACATAGTATATGCCTCTTATAGGTCCTATACGAGGCGTATATGATTATAAGAGACGTATACGAGGCTAGTTATTATCGAATCAACAGGTGTTAGAGTGGGTCTATCCGCATCATATAAACTTACATGTGATGTATAGTGATTGTTGTATCTTAAACTAAGAAAAAAAGTTTGAGAATAACCCGTCCCATTTGGGTTTTGACAAGGATCAAAAAAAGATATTTTTTATATTAAAAATGGTGCTTAAATTTAAGGTTCAATATTATATATTTTAATTTGTACATTTAAAATATCATCTTTTAATTATTTTGAAAAGGTATACAATTAGTTATTGTCAGCAAACTCTTGTAATGAATAATATCAAATATTTTGATAATAGTAAAAAATAATCTTGAAAATTGAAATGATATCATATGTCTTACCATATATTAGTTTGTTAAGTACAGTCATAAGAAATATAAAAGACAAAGATTTGCACCTCATGCAGCCATTCGGGTGAATACGCAGTGGTATTATTTCTCATGAAGCCGAATATTCTAGTTTTTAAATTAACAATAATATAGCATCATTGATAGATAATAAATATTGATGTTAAAGGAAACGAAAATGATGCAGTGTTAGTAACTTGGTAATGGATTATGTTGTTACAAAAAAAAATAATAAAAATTAAAAAATTAAAAAAAAAACTTAAAGGATAATTATATATATACATGTATAGTCTATACATTGTTTCTTCTATCCGTATTATTCAACTAATATAAGCTAGCTATAAATATGTGTATTATTTTTAATATTATTAGACTCCTCTTATACACTCATCACATATGACTTACCCAGAGTTATAATTTTTCAAACAAATTAAATACGTATTGGCCCAGCCCAAGACTTATAGGGCCTTTTAGACTAAAAGTTTCCAGAGATTTTCTCTAATTTTGACCATCTTTGACCTCAACTTACCTATTAAACCTTCTCCTTTTAATTAAGCTTCAACTAATTACACATTTGGTTCCTCTATTATTAGTTAAATCTAACTAGTTTATTTCTAACTTAAACACCCATCAAATAATATTTAATATAATCAAATCTTATAAAACACCCATAACTTAAAATAAAACATAATTACACATCAATTATCTTCGTTTTATAGTATTTTCCAAAATAGGTCGTTACACTTGTATGGTTACTCGGATGCTGATTGGGCCCGTTGCATTGACACTAGATGTTCTACATATGGGTACTCTATATTCCTTGGTGGCAATCTTGTCTCTGAGTATCGGGCAATGGCTAACACAGCTGCGCAAATCATTTGGATCACTCACATGTTACGTGAGTTACATGCTTCACCTACATCTCGACCGACCCTCTTGTGTGATAATCAAAGTGCCTTGTTTCTCACGCAAAATCTGGTCTCTCACAAAAGATCCAAGCACATTGACCTTGATTATCATTTTATTAGAGAACTCGTTGCTTCCGGAAAGCTACAAACAATGTTCATACCAACCAACCTACAGGTGGCTGAAATTTTTACCAAGAGTTTACCTCGCTAACAATTCGAGCTTTTTTAGTGACAAGCTTCGGATTGGTCCACCACCTTTCGCTTGAGGGGTAATGTTAAACTATATTTATAGATTTTTTTTTGAACGACGAAGGTCTCAATCGTGTGAACCCACTGTTTCTAGGCCATGTCACTGTAGGTTTGAAGAATCGATCACGAAATTCTACGATTCGATCATAAACGTGCGGAATCCGTTCAAGATTAGATTTGGATCAACAATAACATTTGTAATACATCATGAATCTGAATTTATCATTAATATCCAAGTGTTTACAACAATCAAACGTGAAATACAACACTTGAATGTAAGAAAGAAGCTAAGATGAAGAGAATTTGATGAATTCTTGATCTTGATTCTTGAGAGAGAATGTCTTGACTTTATGTGCATGAATTGTAAGCTCTCTCTTCTTTTTTTCAAGTCCACCACCTTTCCTCTATATATATGTTTCAAAAGGTTTGCCAAAAGGTTTGCCTCCCAAACCTATAGGTTCGCCTCCCAAACCTATAGGTTCGCCTCCCAAACCTATAAAACATGTAAGCATCGAACCTCTCACGAACCTCCATAGCCGAACCTATGAACCATTTGGTTCGCCAGACAAGGTTCGCCAGCCGAACCAATTGGTTCGTTAGACAAACCTATACAACAACATAAACATAGGTTCGTCGAACATTAACCAAACCTTAGCCGAACCTTTTGTCTTTTGATCTTCTAATCATATACAACAAACTACAATTTCATATACAACAAGCTAGGTTCACATTAAATGCAGCTTTCACACAGAAAGTGCACTAACATACTCCCCCTTGAACCTTGCTGTTGTATATGCTCAAACTTTATGTGCATCGGGAAACGTATATGCATCAACATACTCCCCTACAACCTTGCTATCAACATACTTGCCTTCAGTTGTAGCTGTTATATTTTCACACAGAAAATACATCAGTCTCTTTGTTTCTACTTCACCCTCTCAATCTTAATCTCATTCTCTCTCTCTCTCTCTCCATCTTATGTCTTTCTTTTTCAAGATTCACCTGCTGAGGACTGCAGTGATATCTTCAACACACAGATCTTCATCACCCTTATCACCTGCATCAGTTGATACATAATCAAAACTAAATCTTTAGCTTCACATGTGATCATACTAGATGCCTCATCACAATTCCAATTTCTCTTTGTCACTTATTAACAGTAAATCAATTATAGTACTTACAAAGAATTAGTAAGTCACATCGGATAGTCTAAAAGAAAATAGAAGAAAATTTTTATGAATTTTTTCAATGATTTGAATAAACTCCCCCTAAAGCTATGAATTGCAAAATTGTATATCCTAGAATCCTACAAAATTTGTATTCTAACAAAAAAATAAATATGTTTTTGATGAGAAAGATCCAAACATGAGATCATATTGTAATCATACCTCAGCATTACTTGTTGATTGTTAATGAGATTTATTTAGTCGATGCACAAGCCTAGGACGATTGCCAGTATATGGGTCCACTTTAAATCTTACTACTTGTTGTGAATTTGGAATAATGAAAACCAATCACAAGACTTTGTGTTCCCCACTCACTTGAACACATCCTCGCTTTGTGAAACATCAACCAACAACGATGCCATTGTAAATTATAAGTTCAAATTCTTACTTAGTTTGATCATGCAAAAATAAAGCAGAATATCTTTTGTAAAATAACAAAGTGTAAAATAATACAAAATGTTCAAAATCCGGTAACAAGATTGATACTTCCGTATGCGCAGATGAAACCAAGATATTGAACCAAAAAATAATTTAAGTTTAAAACCTAGCAATCAGATTGATACTTCCGTATACACATAGAATGCCCAAGTTTTAAACAAACCAAGAAAATAAAAGCAGAATGTCCAAAACATAACAATCAGGTCGATACGTAAGTATACGCAGAAAATGTCCATGTTTTGAACAAAAATAAAAGAAAAAATGAACTCAGAATTTCTTTTGAAAAAGAAACACATGATCAAACCAATATATGTACCAATACAATTAGCAATCACTGAGGCAAATGGCCACGCACTCAGGACAAAGATCGAACACTGTGTTCTAAGTAATGTGTCCCACAAAGAATGATTATGGCATTAGTCTACAGAAATCACACCAAATTGAAAGACCTACCAACATATCATACTTAGTGCATTGTGATCGCTTTGTATTTAATCTTGTATGATACAAGTAAGCTTTAGAATGTTACAATGTACAATCATTTCTCAAAAGTCGGATCAATTTCTCAATTTTCTAATTTTATATTGTTTTTGATTTTTTTTTTTTTAAATTTTCTCCCCCTAAAATGCTAAAAATGAAAATCTTTTTGATTTTTAGAATTTTATAAGTATATAGAAAAATCAAAATTCCCGGAAAATTGACAACCGATATGATTTACGATCTTTGTAAAACATTATGATCAATGTGATTTGAAAACATCAAGAAAATATGACAATGTAATTTCAAACCTGTCAAGTTCTCCAGAATAATATGACAGTTAAAGAATTAGAACGATTTTACCAAATACATGCCAGGAAGTTTCACTATCAATGAGCTCTCCTCCAATTGATAGGTCCTCTTGAAATCCTCCTGCACACGCTCACAAACCATTAGATATCTTTAGTCACCCAAGCCTTTGAGGTCTTGAGTTTTTCATGAAAATCCATATACCGAAATTTTATCCATTTTCCAGTTGAAACTAATGAAGTTTCCTTTGAAACTTTGTTTGTTTTTGGTATCCACAACTGTTCCTGTTCAAGTGCATTCTTAAGATAATACTTATCTTGAATCACCACATTATTGTTAAACACCAAATTTGTCATTAAAGGTTTTGAAAGTTTCAACTTTTCTTCATCTGAGGCTTTCACAAGTTCTTCCTTGTTTTGATTTGGCATTTTATGTCTTTTAGGAATGAACTTTGAAACCTTTGTGACACAAGACTTGGCATTACTAACTTGTCCTTGTAACTCACACAGATAAGGACAATTAGCAATGATATGCCCTCTTGTTCCACACTCAAAACATATTCTCCTCTCCACAAACCTAGGAGAATAGTTTTGTACAAACCTATGGTTTTGGTGATTTACCACTGGTGAACCATAAACCAATCTTTGATTACTTGTTGAACCCATATGAGTCAAATGTGACTTCTTAACACTTGACGTGGGAGACTCAAAGTTCAACATTTCACATCTTGTGGGACTGAGTGAAATCTTGTCTTTGTTCCAAGACTTTGAAGTATCACACTTTGATTCCACTCTGTTTGATGCACATGATGATTTCACAACCCATTTTGATTGAATTTGACATTTAGGTTTTGAACTTGAAAAACCGTTTTGTTTTGAAAAATTCATATTTTCATTCTTTGAAAACTTTTTAATTTCAACCAATGGGGTTTTGAAAAAAACTTTCTTTTTGGATGATGATGCAGAGTTTGAAACACATGATTTTACATCATCAAAGATATTATTGTTAGAATCATCATAATCCTTATGTACATCCATCAACCCACATCTGTACAATGTCTCCTCATCATATTCCTCTAAAGTACAATCTTCAATGATCGGAGGAATGTTGTTATCAGCACAAATTGGAAACTTTCCCTTAGGATTTAAACATTTAGAGTATGAGAGTTTAGAAAACGTACCTGAACTTACCTCTTTATCTGAAATAGTATGACAATGATCTTCACTAATGATAGTAGTTGTTTCAGACAAATCATCAAAGGCATCCTCATAAACACTCTCATCCTCTGTTGACATCACATCATCACTTGAAGTTTCATCCTTTGACTTCAAAACATCATCTTCAGACTTCTTCATCTCACTTTTGATATCAGAATCATCAAGAATGTGTGTATCTTCAGTTACATTACATCTCTCATCTACAACTTCATTCACCTGTTTACTATCTTCATCCATTTCAGGTTCATTTGTTTTATCAGATTCTGACATTGAAGACTCAACACTCATACTTTCATTTAACGTGTTTCTTTGTTCATCAATCCACGAGAAATCAACAATTTTCACAACCCATTTTCCGGTTCTCCTTATCTCCGATTCCATTTTATCAACCACATCTTTGAAGTTTATTAATGTGACATGATGAATAACTTCTGTTTCCTTCATTCTTTCAACAAAATCACTCCATCGATAAGGTAAGAATTGCGTAAACTTCTCAACTATTTGCCCATCAGTGATATCAAACTGAAAATATTTCAATTCTTGCATAAGTGGTAAAAGACGATCATAAGCATCCTTGATCTTCTTTGCAACATGACTATTATATGCAAATTCTAACAAACTCCACTTTGCACATGAATGTGGCATTTGTTCAAAATCAGTCTTTTTAATATCTTCAGAAATGATCACTGAAAACAATTCACACAATTCTCTTTCTTGATTAAATTCAGACATTTGATCTTCATTCAGTTTCAAACATGGTTTCTTGTATTGTTGGTACAATAACTTCTGATAATTATCATCCGCTTTGGTAATAAACGTTTCGAATGTGGATCTCCAGTTCGGATAATTTTCCAAATTGTCCAACACAAGTCCATTGTTAGCCAACCATTCCACGTTCCAGTTCTTGTATGTCATATTTAACTTTTATGTTCAGAACGTCAAAGTTTAACCTCTCAAAACAAAACAGCTAAAACCTCGTCTTAACTTCCGAATCAGGTCTTGAAACCTATCCCAAATGATCCGGAAGGCCCAAATTAGGTAAACAAGGTTTACTTGAACTTTTAATAATGTGTCTTTTTGGCTCAAATGAAGCTTTTTAACCTTTAAAATAGGCCACGAACCCTTTTCACGAACCTTATCAGTCTTGGAAGCTCACGAACCCTTTATAATGTATAAGGATCAAAATCTCGCGAACCCCAACCAAAATCTCGTGAATCTAGGTCAATTTCTCGCAATTTCTCGTGAAATAGTCAATTTCTCGCGAACCTGGACGTTCTGACGAACCTATGAATGAATCTGGACACTCCCACGAACCTTTGGATGAATCTGGACACTCCCATGAACCTTATGTACGAATCTGGACGTTTCACGAACCTTATGGACGAATCTGGACGTTTCACGAACCTTGGATGAATCTGGACAGGTTCTGCTATCAGATTCGTCAAAGGTTCGTCTGACGAACCTGGACGTTTCACGAACCTTGGATGAACCTGGACAGGTTCGGCTATCAGATTCGTCAAAGGTTTGTCAAGGTTCGTCTGATCGAACGAACAGATCTGATCTTCACAAAAATGGCTCTAGAATCTTCATTTTTTGGAGTTAGAAGGCCTATGAGTAGTCAAAATTTTCGTTTTTTCGAGGCGCATCTTTCTATCGGATCAAAACTTGCAAAAACTTGATAATTTTTCGCAGATCTGACTTTTTGTTGACAAAAACGTGAAGAACTTCAAGAACACCTCCAAGATGATGAATTTTCTGATCAAATTACTTGAGATTGATGTCCAAATAGTCGTAGAATCGAGCCTAACTCTCTGATACCACTGTAGGTTTGAAGAATCGATCACGAAATTCTACGATTCGATCATAAACGTGCGGAATCCGTTCAAGATTAGATTTGGATCAACAATAACATTTGTAATACATCATGAATCTGAATTTATCATTAATATCCAAGTGTTTACAACAATCAAACGTGAAATACAACACTTGAATGTAAGAAAGAAGCTAAGATGAAGAGAATTTGATGAATTCTTGATCTTGATTCTTGAGAGAGAATGTCTTGACTTTATGTGCATGAATTGTAAGCTCTCTCTTCTTTTTTTCAAGTCCACCACCTTTCCTCTATATATATGTTTCAAAAGGTTTGCCAAAAGGTTTGCCTCCCAAACCTATAGGTTCGCCTCCCAAACCTATAGGTTCGCCTCCCAAACCTATAAAACATGTAAGCATCGAACCTCTCACGAACCTCCATAGCCGAACCTATGAACCATTTGGTTCGCCAGACAAGGTTCGCCAGCCGAACCAATTGGTTCGTTAGACAAACCTATACAACAACATAAACATAGGTTCGTCGAACATTAACCAAACCTTAGCCGAACCTTTTGTCTTTTGATCTTCTAATCATATACAACAAACTACAATTTCATATACAACAAGCTAGGTTCACATTAAATGCAGCTTTCACACAGAAAGTGCACTAACAGTCACCAGGTCTAGTTACTTGGACCTCCCATGAGCCACCACAACCACCCCAAGAGGAAACCCCACTGGGAAAACCCCCTGACCCCCCTCAGACCCCTTTTTTGCTGCAGGAGGGATTTGAACCCAAGACTTCTCATTTGAAAGAATCTTGGGGTACCATTGAGGCAATGTCTCATTGGTATTTATAGATTGTTATTGAGTTTTTTTCCAAATAGGTGTTGGTGGAAAACTTATTTACCAAAATGGGTGATTTGAAAAATATTTACTAAAATGGGTGTTTTTCATGTATTTTCTTTATTTTGAACTAACTTATTATAATTTCCTTTTAATTTAATCAACATATTTCATAGTTAGTTGGTTGAAAACAAAATAGAAAAATATTATAATATGTTGATTGAATTACAAAAATAGTTAAAAATAAAGAAATAAATGAAAAAACACCCATTTTGATAAATATTTTTCAAATCACCCAATTTGGTAAATAAGTTATCCAACAACACCTATTTGGAAAAAAAACTCGATTGTTATTATTTCATTGTATGAGGGTTATTTCTGTAACTTTGGTGTTTATATATACATGTTCTTCTCTCATCTTGAGAGACAGGAAAGATTCCTTTATCACATTCTTGATTAACAGCTACAACACCGGCAAGTTTGATTCCATTAGATTCACCACCATCAACGGAGGTAGTCCCATCAATTTCTTCATATCCACCATATCTATGGATTCAATTTCTTTTGAAACTTCCCATATAGTTTGCAACGCTGTAACATTTTGAGAGAGCTCGCATTAATGGATTTCAACCATCAATGGGTAAAAACCAAGAACTTTGCATAAGTAAAAATCCCAATCTTTAATACCCATTTGAAAATTGCATCAAATTCGGCCTTTTACTTGTTTTCGTGATGGGATTTTTGACTAAATTGTTGTTTCATGTGCTAACAACCGAAGATTGCAAAATTAAATAAATAAATAATTAATTATTATGTGGCCCTCGTAATTATATAATTAATATTATCAATTACCTAAATAACCAATAACATAAATAAATATTTGATGAATATAATTATTTTTATTTATCCTAATTAATATTTCATCTTAGGTGTATATATAAAGACCAATGAGGCATTGCCTCAATGGTACCACAAGATTCTTCCAAATGGGAGGTATTGGGTTCAAATCCTTCCCGCAGCGAAATAGGGGTCTGAGGAGGGTCAAGGGGTTTTCCTAGTGAGCTTTCCTCCTGAAGTGGTTGTGGTGGCTCATGGGAGGTCTAGGTAACTAGACCGTGGTAACATGGCCTGGAAACAGTGGGTTCACACGACTGAGACCTTCGCCGTTCAAGAAAAAAAGGTGTATATATAAAGGAGATTAATGCTCCTAATTAATGTTGGTTAACATCATAATCATGGATTTCTAAGAATCAAAATTCATGAACCTCATCAGCCTCTATATAACCATCCTCACCAAAACACCATAAACAGAAACTCAGTCAAATATGTTTACAGGAATCATGTCATGTATTGACAATGTTTTTACTATATTCACATGTTTAATCTGATTCATATCTTCATTGTTGTTTACTATTTCGTGCATGTTTATGATCTAAATTAGGAATCGATCAACAAATATTTGATGAAGGTTAAATTTGTCAAATTCTTTTATATAGTAGTCAAATTACTAAAACATATTGTCGCAAGTGCTTGTGAAATGACACAACACTAACTTATAACAACTAGTTTTATACACGTCTAGTGGCCGGGTATTTAAACGTCATAATGACATAAGTATTTTTTTTATTTGTATTATAAAAAAATATTTATTAGTGGAATAACTACATAAAAATTTAAATTATAAAACAACCATACTAAAAGTTTATATTATCTTTTTTTTTGAACGGCAATTTGGATCACTGACGGGTCATAGACCCACCCGATCATATCCACACCCCATAGGAGGAAACCCACCATAGGTGAGAGAAAACCCCCTAGCCTAGCATGGAACCCCTATTTTGTCCATGCCAGGACTTGAACTCGTGACCTTCCCAATATTGAAACCACAGGGTAAAAAAGTTTATATTATCTAATTATCTTGAACAAACTCGTATGAGATTATTATTAAGCATGACATAAGTTTTCTTTTAAATCTCTTTGATTTTTACTCTAGACGAAATGATTGGTGAATGTTAAGCATTAAGTTTAAAGTAACCAATACTATAATATAATCTAATTTATTCTTATGACTTTCTTGATTTTTTGGTGCTGAACAGAAGATAATATATATGCATATGAAAAAATTACCTTCAACTCAGATTTCTAATGTGTACTTTCAGATGCACAGATTAAGAAATCCAAACATTTGCTTATATTATGAATTCCACTCTTATAATTTATGCGAAGAGAATTCCAGTTTAAATATATGTAAAAATCTCATATTTCAATGTGCTTTTTTATATTCAAAAAATATGCATCATTAAACAACATAAATAAAGAGTCAACTGCCACTGTTAAGCAATATAGCACGTAATTGCAGATAAAATTGACATGCGACATAATTTTGTATCTCAGTTGACAAATCCCTTTTTTTCTTAGATAAATCAAGTGATATATATATATATATATATATATATATATATATATATATATATATATATATTGTAAAAAATGAATAGTATGTTGCATTGCCTTGCAATTGGCCCTTCATTCTTTAGGTAAGCTTTTATAATTCAATACCATGACAAGTGAAGAAAGAATCACATAAAAACACTTTTTGAAAGATCAAATTTTGTTAAATGTTTTTGTCAATATTATTTTTAATAAAAATCTGATCCTAATTCATCCTATTTCTTCAATTAATCAATCTCATAAACTGTAAAGCAACTATTAAACAATAAACATCTGATCACATAAAGCGATTTATGTTTATCTAATTGGAAGAAATTTCCGGAGAATAAAAAAGTCAGGTCGTTAGTTTCTTCAAATAGTCTTCTCTGTCCACCAAAACAAACAAAATGAAGCCCACAATTAAGAAACACCAACCAAATTTATACCAAAATGGAGTCAATCAAGAATGAATTTATTTATTATAAAGAATACATACACAAAAAGAAGGCTTAGATTTAGATCCGACTGCATATCACGAATGGGAAAATAAAAGTCAAGCAATCATTATTCAACCACACAAAAACCCTATTAAGATAGAAATCAAAAGAAACACAAACATAAACCTCAAATGATCTACAAAAGGTGAAAAATAGTGCATCCCACCATTGATGACAGGGACTGGACCTCGACAGTTGCTTTGGTTGCATTTGATGACCATCAATTAGAACTCGCAAGAAGGGAAACGGCATCCCTGAAATCATGGTTGAAGGTTGAATACCTGCAAAATCGTGGTTAAAATCCTAATGTTGGTGAAGGAGTGATAGAGTTGTGATGGTTTCTAATTTGTGTTCCTTTCAATCGATTGTGGTGGTAATTATGTTGAATCTTATGGACATTGGACAGATGGGAAACTGAACAAAAATTAGAGTGGGGGAGTTAGGAGGTTATCGGCGACGTGGGTAGCAAAAAACACGAGAAAGAAAACTACCAGGAGCGTATGAGAGAGATTGTAAAACTGTTCTTAACTGCTGCTTCTAAAAGGGTTTTTTTAAGACTTTCAATGGCTGAAATTTAATGTTGATGACTTTAAAGGGTCAGTGCTAAAAAGTTGGTTATTTTAACGGTGTCATAATAATATACAATTAGGAGTTATATAGTTTATAGACCGTATCGATAATAAACAAGTTGTTATCAAAGTATACAGTTCTTAGTTTAGTACAAGTTTGCTACAAAAATACAACTTGTTACCGATAACCAAATGGTGTTGCCCCTTGACCCAATAGGGTTCTTTCTTGAATCCTGTAGTTTTAGAGGTTTTATGTCAGACAACCTTATATGTTCCTATAGTGTTAAAAATTAAAATAGTTAATTAAATGTGCATTTCACACATTTTACATTAGATATCCAAGATATAAAAGATACGATTCACAAACAAAATTAGACTAAGAAATTAACGAATTTGAGTGTGGAATATACACTTCTATTTTATTTTTTTTGACCACTACACATACTCAAACCTAAACCAACCTTAAATCATATTTAATTATAATGAGCATATATATTTAATAAAGTTCAATAGTTTCATTCTAATTCTTTTGTTATAATATACACAAACAAAACAAGGTAATATTAACCCTTTGAAAATATAACTTGGATATTCACCGATTATGGTTTTCTTGTTCACCGAACCCATATCAACGTTTAGTTGAATGATAAGACTTTATTTCAAATTAAAGCTATAATCCACTTGTTTATAGACAATTGTCAATTAAAAAAAAAGCCCACCGATTGTATTTGTTTAGGTTTGAATGTCCTTGCATATAATACTATTTTTGGATAGAGTTGAGGGTTTTATCTTTTAATTAAAATAAAATATATTAAATGAATTTAATTGAAAATAACTTATGTTACTAAATTACGTGGAGAAAAATGGCGATTTATTTTTTATAATAATAAATATATTGGCAAAAAAACAACACACAATAATCAACAGTGAATAAACCATACATGTCTTCCTTTCCGTCTCTCTTCCGTCAATTGGGGAAGAACTCGAAGGTAGCAGTTGGTTACATAATCTTGACATCTAGCGGACTTATTGTTGAAAAACTGGAACAATAGGTCCCACATATGATGATCCAACGGCTAGATTTCAACGTTCTACCTCAACCAAAGTCTCTACTATGGTATACTTTATCTTGCAACATACGATTTTAGGTTTTTTTGCTTCTTCTTTACTATATTTTTGTCTGTTTTCGCTAGAATCGTGTTTGATTCGATTCAAGATCGTCTTTTTATTGTTCTTGATACTGTTGTCAGCAGGTGGTAAGTAATTTGGGGACTCGTAAATCTTCTTTACCATGGATTTCAATTCTCTTTTGATGATTATGGTTATTAAAATCAGTTTATTTGATGATTTCTGGATTCGCCATCTTCATTAGTTTGATGTTTCTACGGGTATTTTGAATTGTGTAAGGTCAAACTTTTGACACCCAGAAAGATCATCTTTTACACACTGACGTCATAAATGGACAAAATCTGTCTGGAAGATTCTTGGTTTATTTCATTTTTCAAAGTAGAGGTTGTTGAGGCCTTTTAATACTTGATGGTGTTGGTTGCAGTTGAAATCAATTATAGATGATTGATAATTAAGATTATCCTTTGATTTTGAATGTATGAATGAGCAATCAGCAATTGGTCGGAAATGAGTTTAATCTATAATTGATTTTAAGCAGTATTGTGGTCCTGTTGTTCATGTTTTATGGGTTTTTGTCATCATATGGCGGTAAAGATGTTTAATTGATCCAATCTTTCATTTGTGCAGATTGCTTTGAGCCTTGTGTTTCTTTGAGTTTTAGACTTCCTAACTTCTGTACTGTATATTTTTATGTAGTAATTACTGAAGAATGATATGGCTTGCAGAAAACAGTTAACAAGTCAGATTATATACAATATTTTGTGGTATGGGTTGGCTAACTAAGATTTTCAAAGGGTCAAGCTCAAGCTCGAGTCATAGAGTCACTGAAGGGCGGTATCATGAAAGATATGAAAATGATGGAATCCGGGAGGACCCTCCTACGACATCGGTATTTAGCACTTCCTTTACATGTCAATGAATTTATGACTTAAGGGGTGTTATGCTTTGGAAGTGATTATGTGGATAAGAAACTATTAGAATTTGATAATCAGCTGATATAGAACAGGCAGCAGCAGATGGTGTTTGGATGTGCTGCTGTTTGAAGTTTTGATAATTATATATTTTAGTGTCTGGGAAATTTCTGAATTCTGATGATTTTATGACTTACATATTAATGGACCCCTAAAAAATAAATTGGTTTTGTTGCCGTAAACTGATTACCTGGCTCCCAGAACCAGTTCTACTAAACCCGAGCACTAGAAACTTTGTTTGCTACTTGAAAATGTGATATCCAGCATCGCTTGTTAGAATGAAATGCCAAAGTTCCGTCTGTTAAAACGCTATAACTTTTGTCCTAATATGTGCTATTTTTTTTAATAATAATGCACTTAATTTCTTTGCTTCATGTAGGATGAATTGTTGGACTTTGATGATGAAGAAATTGATCGAGCTATTGCACTTTCTCTTGCTGAAGAAGATGAGAGTAATGTCTGTTCTCTTGTAGAAGATGATCAAAAAAGTGTTTGTTCAAGTTTAGAAAAAGAAGAGGAAGAAGATCAAAAGGATGAAGTTTCATCTCTTTCTGAAGAAGATCATAAAGGAAAAAAAGTAATTGGTAAGTTGTATTTCTTATTAACTCTCCATTTTCCGAGTTATATGATACATCATTGCATATAATTTAACTGGTAATATTTTTTAGTAGATGATGATTCTAATTTCAAGGAAGATGAAGAGTTCGCCAAGGCTATTCAGTTAAGCTTAAACATGGATTCACCACCAAGGAATAACTATGGAAGCTTACTTCCTCGTTTGCCAAACTTCTTTCAAGGTGTATACAGGTATACATTCTTTTATTATATCCTTCTATTTTCCAGCAAATGATTGAATACATGTTTTGTGCACAATAGACGATAATAGATCCATTTGACCACTTTTAAAACATGGGATTGCAGGACATGTGCTGGTTGCAATGACAAAATTGGTCACGGGCGGTTTTTGAGTTGCATGGGAGGAGTTTGGCATCCAGAATGTTTCCGTTGTCATGCTTGCAATTTACCAATAGCTGATTATGAGGTCAAACTCTACTCCAAGTCAAACTTAGCATTAGCAAGGTCTTCCTATATTCCTTCTAAATGTTGAAACTCTTAACTGCATTAGGAAAATCAGATTCTTTATAAAAAGATTGTACAAACTTTTGAATCAGAGCACAGATCACTATCCATCTATAAAAATTGCAGCATATCTTTTTTATTGTTCCTTTGACTTTAACTTTGACTTTCCTGCTCATCTATGTAGTTCTCCATGTCTGAAAATCTTCCCTTCCATAAATCGTGTTATAAAGAACACCACCACCCAAAATGTGATGTTTGCAGGAACTTTGTAAGTTCTTTTTTATCAGCCTGATTTCTCAGTTGTCACAAATACTACATTTATACATTATTGTAGATAAAGATAGTTTTTTTTTTCCTTTTTCTTTTCCAATAATTTATGCAGATACCAACAAATTTAGTTGGGCTGATTGAGTATCGGGCCCATCCGTTTTGGCTACAAAAGTACTGCCCCACGCATGAGCATGATGGGACTCCTAGATGTTGCAGCTGTGAAAGAATGGAAGCTAGGGACACAAAATATTTATTGCTAGACGATGGCCGAAAGCTATGCCTGCAGTGTCTTGACTCTGCAATAATGGATACTCATGAATGTCAACCTCTTTATCTTGAAATTCAGGATTTTTATGAAGGATTAAATATGAAAATTGAGCAACAAGTTCCACTGTTGTTGGTTGAGAGACAAGCCTTAAATGAAGCCATGGAGGGAGAAAAACACGTAAACCTTAATAGAATTCTACTGAAACTACATTGTAATCGTCGTATTGGTTTCAATATTTAATCTTTAATTGTTTGTAGGGTCATCATCACATGCCTGAAACTAGAGGACTTTGCCTTTCAGAAGAACAAACCATCAGCACTGTATGAATCTTAAAATTTTATTGCTGTAAATAATGAAAGTTTCCAGTTTTTTGATCTGTTTTTGTTATTTTTATTTTACCAAAAATACCAGATAATACGGAGGCCAAGGGTTGGTGCAGGACGGATTATAGACATGTTTACGGAGCCTTATAAGCTAGTTCGTAGATGTGAAGTGACAGCTATCCTCATTTTATATAGTCTCCCTAGGTAAATTTTGAGTTGTGAGTTCTATAGTTATAAACAATTTATTTTTTATATACAATCAAATACGTAAAACCTTCATAAATTCAGGTTGTTAACGGGTTCAATTTTGGCTCATGAGATGATGCATGCGTGGCTTCGGCTTAAAGGTTCTTCCTTTTTCTGTTTTCATAAAAAAACAATGACAATGTCCATTCCACCCTCCCATCATTCTCTTTTCTTCCATCATTTTTTTTCTCATAACTGAGGTTAAATTAGTAACTTCTCATTTTGAATAAACAGGATACTCTAATTTGCCACCTGATGTTGAAGAAGGGATCTGCCAAGTTCTTTCTCACATGTGGTTGGACTCCGAGATCATGGCTGGATCTAGTGGCACTGGTCTTGCTTCATCATCATCTGCACCTGCATCCGCATCTGTATCATCAAAAAAAGGCAAAAGGTCTGAGTGTGAGAAGCAACTTGGCGAGTTCTTTAAACACCAGATCGAATCAGATACATCTGCAGCTTATGGAGATGGATTCAGAGAGGGAAACAAGGCTGTGCTTAAATACGGTCTCAGAAGCACTCTTGATCATATCCGACTTACGGGAAGATTTCCTTGCTAGTTAACTTCACCATCAATGGGTTTTCAAGATTAATTAAGAAAGCAAAATTTTTAAAAAATAAACTACTTGGAATGATGACATTACAGGATTACCACTTTGTGTTTTCTGTAACTGTTGATATATAGGGAAAAGAATGAAACTTGATATAGATAAACAACTGTTGATAAATGTCCCACTGCTTTTAAATTTTTATGGCATGGTCTTGTCATTCTCTCTCAATGGTGAATGTTAGATGGCATATTCAGAAATCACAATCAAAATTATTCTAATTTTTTTTTTTGTAATATATAATTTATTATTGCAAAGTTGTCTTTTTTCTAGTTAACCATGCAATGGTGATGAAATTTTTATACTAGGGTCTTCATTTTTCGTTATTCGTAAGTCTATTAGATGGATTTTTGCTGAGTTTGGCTGCTATAATTTGGGTTTTAGAGTGTGAAGTTAATTGTGTATTTGATTTATTATGTTTAAGTGTTCATGGGATTGTTGTAAAAAACATTTTATGAGCTGGCGGTCTTCTTGAAAGTAGCCTTTTTACCACATTTTTTGGAGTAGGGATAAAGTCTCTTTATATCTGCCCTCATACCCCTCAAAGTGAGAATGTTGGATTAATCTTGATCAAGTTTACAAGTTCAGGGGCTGTTTTGATTATTTGATATTTATGTTTTAGATTAGATTGTTTTTGTTTGTTTTCAGCAGGTTTTTAGGGATAATATTTGACTTTTTGATGTTGGTTTTCTTATAAATAGAGGTTAAGGTTTTAGGGTTAATTGTACCTCAATTTTGATTCAATAAAGCTTAGTTTTTTCTGAATTCGTAATCTGATTTTGAGGATACCAGGCTTCAATTGGTATCAGAGCTAGTCAAGCTCATACCGTCGACCATTGAAGGGCTCGTTCCAGACACCTAAATCGAAGTTGATTCCAGGCGAATAGGCGACGAAATGAAAGGTTCTCCCCAGGAAATCAAAATTCGATTGGAACCTGTGCGATTTAGGTTTCAATGCTTGAATTAGGGTTGATCGAAGGTTGTGAGGGCCTCAATCGGGGTTGTCTGGGAGCTGTGAAGACGCCGATTGGAGTAAAACTCAGCTGGATCTGGATCGAACTCGGTTTGGAAGCTGTGAAGTTGGATTGTGTCGACAGAGACCTGCGTGGTTTAAACTTGAGTGGTTCGGAAGGAGATTTGCGTGGAAGGACACCTGCGTGGTACAAGGAGAGAAAACCTGAGTGGTTTCGAAGGAGATTAGTGTGGAAGGAGACCTGAGTGGTTAAGAAGAACCTGTGTGGAACAGGCTGTTGAAGGATACCTGTGTGGTGCAGTCTGAACAAAAGGATCTGTGTGGTTGTTGGAAACCTGTGTTGTGTGAGCTGAAGAAGGAGATAACCTGTGTGGATCTGATTAGGGCCTGTGTGGGTTTTTTTGGGCTAAAATTTGTGTGATTTGATCCTGTGTGGAGAGTAGAAGATATGGCAGAAGGAGCTGGAGGTGCTGGAGCAATTGTGCAGGGTGGAAGCCAAGGGAATATACCATTGCAATGCCCAAAGTTGACTGCTACAAATTATACAAGTTGGTCAATCATGGTGGAATCTATCCTACAAGCATATGGATTGTGGGAAGCCATTGATCCAGTGACAGGAGGAGCGGTTGAAGCTAGGAAGAACTTAATGGCAAGAGCTTTTGTATTTCAGACTCTACCCGAAGATGTTTTGCTTCAAGTGTCAAAGCATAGGCTTGCAAAGGATGTTTGGGAAGCAATTCGTGTGAGATACTTGGGGGCTGATAAAGTTCAAAAGGCAAGACTCCAAACTTTAAGATCCGAATTAGAGATGTTGAAGATGAAGGAAGGTGAATCTGTGGATGAGTTCTTGGGTAAACTTAGTGGAATAGTTACAAAATTCAGGAGCCTTGGATCAAATTTGGAAGATGAAGTTGTAGTAAGGAAGCTACTAAATTCAGCTCCAAAGTTCTTGCAAATTGTAGCTTCAATAGAACAATACTCAGATCTTGAGAATATGTCCTTTGAAGAGGCTGTGGGAAGATTGAAGGCGTATGAAGAAAGGATCAAAGACCTTGATGAGAAAGAAAGTGATCAAGAGAAGTTGTTAATGGCTAAGGGTGAAGAGCAAGAAAGGTCAAAGCCAAAGGAACCTAGTTTTGAAAGGTATGATCAAGGTTGTGGGTATAACAATGGTGACCGTGGTAGGGGATATAGAAGAGGGAGTGGTAGAGGAGAGAATGGACGTGGAAGAGGCATTGGGCGTGGAGGTTTTAGAGACAAAAGTGAGCTAAAGTGTTATGAGTGTGGCAAGTATGGGCATTTTGCATATGAATGTCCTAATTGGAATGGAAAAGAGGAGGAGACAAACTTAACTAGAGTTCAAGGGGAGGATGGACCAGCATTGCTTTGAAAAATGATCCTTATCAAGATTAAGGGGAGATTGTTGGATTAATCTTGATCAAGTTTACAAGTTCAGGGGCTGTTTTGATTATTTGATATTTATGTTTTAGATTAGATTGTTTTTGTTTGTTTTCAGCAGGTTTTTAGGGATAATATTTGACTTTTTGATGTTGGTTTTCTTATAAATAGGGGTTAAGGTTTTAGGGTTAATTGTACCTCAATTTTGATTCAATAAAGCTTAGTTTTTTCTGAATTCGTAATCTGATTTTGAGGATACCAGGCTTCAGAGAATACACTTGGTATGTTTGCTTGTTTAGTTTGATGTTATTTACCAAGGTGCTAGTGACGGTGTATAGCACGCCTCTATACACGAGGTCCAGGAATGCAACCCAGATTAACAATCCAAGCAAATCACACAAATTAGTTATTGAGAGCATCTTCCTATTGCAATGTTCATTGATTTTTTTTTTTGATAATAAATGTAACATATAAAATTTAAAAAAACTGCTAGGCTAATTGATTTTTGATAATATTAAAGTGCTTACGCCACCCTTCAAGTGACCACACACTTTCTTTATGGTGATCTGAAAGCTTCTAACTAATAGTCTTTAGCTAATATGTTGTAGCTAACGCCATATCCTGCCTGCTGGACTTGATTCTATTATTTGATTACATGAATATTTTGATTTTTAACTCTTTGATATTTATTTAATATTTAGGATTGAAAGCTACATAAATCTAGTAACAATGGCAGCTTCTGTATCTTGGCACATAATAACTTAATTAGATTTGACTAATTCACCTGTGAATGGAGTTTATTAGCATGGCAATCTCATTTCTTCAAGTGCTAGCCCTTTCTGTATACATAATTTCTCCAAATAATGTCTCTGCAACACCTGCAGACACAAAAGCTCACCTGTTCTGCTGACTCACCCATTACCTGTCAAACCTACCTCACGTATCGTCCCAGATCACCTTACGTGGCTCATGGGAACATATCGTATCTGTTCAGTATAAGCAGTCTGAGTATAGAAGAAGTGAGCAATCTCACTCCAGAAAATTTCAGATGATCTTGATTGTTTTTGGAACAATTGGGTCTGTCTTTCTTTTTGTTCTGTCATTGTTTCTGATTTGCAAACATTGTTCACTTTAATCCAAAAGACTGCTGGCTTGTAACAGTCATCATTAGAGTTTATTTGTTTTCATTACATGAAGAACGCTTCAAAACATGAACAGGTTGTCCATGAAGAAGAATCAAGGTACATTGCTTCTGGGGGTTTCAAGGCATTTAAGCAAACGAATCATGTATGACAGAAAAGAGATCAAGGAAGCAACCATGAATCTGAGTGAATGGTGCAGAATTGGTGGTGCAGTTTATAAGGCCATGATCCACGGTCAGGTTCTGGCTGTGAAAAAAAAACCTGAGATGCAACTGAAGAATTCAAAATTTAACCAAAGTGTAAACCGCACGAATCTAGTGAAACTAATGGAAATTGCATCTTATTTTGATGGGAATAGTTTTCTGGTTTATGAGTATGCCAAAAAAGGCTCACTCAATAAATGGCTGTTTTCTAGACATTTATCCTCTTCTTTGGATTCATCTGATAATGTTAACCTCTCATGGTCTCAAAGACTGAATCTAGCATTACATATTGCTAACGGGCTTCAGTATATGCATGAACAGTCAACCGAGCATTGCACACAGAGACCCCAGAACAAGTAACATACTTCTTAATTCTTCAAGGGAAAAATCAGGAATTTCTCTGCTGCTAGACCTACTATAAGCTCCATCATGTTAAAAGTTGATGTTTTTGTTTTCGGGATTATTCTGTTAGGAACTGCTTTTAGGAAAGAAAGCCATGGAAACTAGAGAGGACGGAGAGATTTGTATGGCATGGAAGGAAATTAGAAAGATAAAGTTGAAGATAAAAGAGAAGAAAATCTAAGATCATGGATGGATCCGAATCTGGGTAGCTTTTACTGATTGATGCTGCTTTGAATATGGCTGCATTAGCTAGAGCCTGCTGCCTGTACATCTGAGAAATCTGCAGATAAACTAGGAATGACAGAAATTGTGTTTAATTTCTGTTCTTAGTCAATCTTCTTCTGTAATGTATGAAAGATCTTGGAGTTCTTCAGGTTTAAAAACTGAAGATGCTTATTAGTCCTGTTAGAGGTCGTTAAAACATGCAATTATGAACATGATTGGTGGTACTCATATCATATTACCCAAAAAAATTAGAAAAACATGAGGTGGATATAGGTTATAGGTAGAAATCTTGTAAAACATTACTGCTATCATGTTTCTTGAATATATTTAGGTCTATTTGTGTATTCTTTGTATTCCTCACATTTTTAAAGGTGAAAAACAGATGAAAGCATAAGATGATATATTTAGTATAATAAAAATACACAATGAAACATTTTACAAAATCATCTCCCCTGAACTGAAATGGTTGGTGAAAGATCTCTAGCCTGTGAGGTGGTCAGAATCCTAGAAAGACATTGTGAAACCTCACTCATATCTGGACGAGCTGCTGGATCTTCATCGAGGCAACAGTCAATCAATCTGAGCACAGACATTGCGAGTTGCAGAGGATAATTCCCTTGGAGGCGTTGGTCAATGAAATCGGTCAACTTTTCATTTCTGTCTATGTTTTCTTCCTCAAGAATATCCTCCAAAACCTCAGACAAATTCTTGTTTACCTTCTCATAGAGATCAGAAACATGTTTTCCTGATACTATTTCTAGTAACAGAACACCAAATCCGTAAACATCAAGCTTTGTGGAAATCAAACCGTTCTCCAAATACTCAGGAGACATGTAACCTCTAGTACCAACAATGTGTCGGGTCAGTGCAAATTGACCTTCTTGCCCTTCAGCCGACCTTGCAAGATCAAAATTTGTAATCTTGGCTCTGAAATCACTATCAAGAAGGATATTGCTGCTTTCAAGATTCTTGTAAACATACGGAGGAGTGGTATAGCTGTGGAGATAATCAAGCCCGTTTGCTACATCCAAAGAAATTTGCATTCTCTGCATCCAATTTAAGAATTTATTTCTGCTTAGTGTATGATAATAGATCCAATCGCTTAAAGGTCCATTAACAGCAAACTCATAAACAAGGTACCAATGACCGTCACTAAAGCATACACCCAAAAGGTGAATGAGATTATGATGATGAGTAGTGTTAAGCAACCGAATCTCATTTGACACGTCACCATGCATTTTCTTGATTGCAACAAGGTGTCCATTGATGGTACCTTGGTAAACAGACCCTTTAATTAAACAATTAGGACTAAAATCTTGTGTGGCTGACTTCAGTTCTTCAAATTCGTATACTTTAAGGGATTGAGCTATGTTACTTAAACTCTCCATGAATTCTGAGTCTTCATCTACATCCAACTTCGTATCCCCTGGTTTCTCAGTCGCCTCAAAGCTTTGAGAAGCAGAAGTAACCATAGGTGGAGTCCTTTTGTTTCGCTTCAAAAAGCAAAACCAGAAAACACAAAACCCAATTGCACATGTGAGAGCAACCCCTCCAAGTATTCCTACAAGCATGTATACCCATTTATGATCATTTACAGAGGTAGTGGGTGGTGGTGGCGGTGGTGTTGGTGGTGGTGGTGGTGCTATTGTTTGAGATCTAGAAGGCGGATCAGAGAGGGGGACTAAAAGGGTGGTAAAGGGGTAAATGTTAGAATCCTGTTCTGATAGTTCATTAGCTTCAAGAGTCAGCCCAGTATCAGTTCCAAATATGGCACTTATGCTTGAAACATACTGTCCCCAAGTGATCAAATAAGATAGCAAATACCTAACACCAGCGGCAGCTTGCTTTTCAGTTGGGCAAGCACATCTTAATGGCACAGTGAGTCTTGAACCTGTATAAATATCATTAGTAAGATTGCTTCTTTGGGTCTGAATAGCATGACAAGTTGACAGGCCTTCAAAAGTGTCGTTAGCGATCAACAACGGGGTGTCTCCTGACTGGATAACATATGTGGCATTGGCTTGATAGAACTGGCCTAAACACGAACACCTGGTGGGCACAAGTACCATGTCACCGGTTCCAAAAGTGAAATTCTCTGAGACCGAGTTAAGTTGTGAAAGCTGAGTAGCGTTCGCATTCAACAGATTGGAGATGGAAACTACTGTGTTATAAGGGGGTTTAGATCGGAAAGTGAGATAAGCTTGGCAGGTCCGATTAACACCATTACAGGCATAACCAAGAACAGAAGTTGAAGCATTTCTGATTGTACAGTTTGTATTCCACTTCCTGATATATGGTTGCTGGGCTTGAATCAAGATCTGTGGACAGATCAAGAGACTACAGCAGATCAAGAAAAAATGCAGGGGCGCCATGTTAGCAGAAGCCCAGAAAACTGAGGTTGATTGTATGTAAAAAGATTATGGATTTCAGTCGCATATATGGAAGAAAGATAGATAACATTATCTGGAATACTTGGAACTAGCAGGTAAGAACGCCAAGGTTTCAAATTGAAAGGGTCATTGGGGGGAATCAAATCAAATCAAATAATCAATAATGGATGAATTGATTGAGTGAGTAAAATAATTGAATTGGTGGTGGTGATGATGTCAAAAGGTTGAAGAAATTTTGTTCAGGTCAACGAAGACTTTTTGGAATTTCTATGTAACCGGGAAGGTTCATAAACGAATTGATTTTGTTCGTTTGTTTATTATGTTTATTTATATTCTTAAATTTTTTATTTTAATTTAATATCATAACATTTAGAATATAAGTCTGGTTATTTAAAATTTGTATCTTTTTAAAATTATTTTAATTTGAAGATAAAATATTTGAAACATTAGTTTATGATAAATATTAATTATGATTTTTATTTTTAACTTTTGCTTTGTTTTAAGATAATTATTTTTTATATCAAATGTTTAATTTTATATTGATATAAAATGCTTTGTTTAATTTTTTAGATTTAGATTGTTGATTTTTATTTTTAAATAATGTATGTTCGTTTGTGTTTATTTACCATGTGTCAAATAAAATTAAACATTTCTTTAGGAAGAACCAATAAAATAATTTCTTTATATCCCTTCTAAGCGTTCTATTTCGTATTTTATTTTGTAGGATTAAAGGATATATTGATAGTTTACAAAATCATTTTTTTTCTTCTTGTTCTTTTTTTTCTATTAAAAAATAGACTATTAAAACTAATAAAAAGGACTTCGAATCACTGAAAATATCAATTTTTTAGTAATAGCGAATGCTCACGTGATTTGGAATAAGTACCACTACTCTATCTAAAAAACATGAAGTAGCTCCATCTAAGAACTTTTAATTGATATCTGAAATATACTAGGTTGCACAAAAAATAGTTTTGTATCAATCTAAATTCAGAAATGGTTTTATAAGATCCAAAAGGTCCATTGAACGTCTCATGGCTATGTCCATAATAGATCCGAATACTTGCCCCGAATCGACTTCCTGGTCATAATTGTTCTAGTGAATAACTAAAGAAAATAGATATATGGGAGATGGAAAACTTGAAGAGAAAGAAACTAATTATATAATATAAATATCTCTCCAAGATTCACTAATTATTTGATTGTTGACGGATCTCTTTGTATGTGTTGTTCGGAAAAAAGGAGGGTAATTTGTATTGATTTTTTAACGAAGAGATCTACCTATACTAATAAATAAAGGTTTCTAGAAACACATGTCATGTTCTTAGAGCACCCCATCTCTAATTTCTCACATTTCTCTCATATTAAATGCATCTAATATTAAATAATAATATTAAATATCAAAGATACTTTTTTTATATATATTTAAATTAAAAAGATATTTTAATATATTAAAAACTAGCCTATAAACCCATGTATTACATGGATTGAAAAAATATAATATGTTATAGACAATGATTTATATCAAAATTTATATGTTACATTTATCAATTGTTGGATAAGAAATATGAATATTTAAACATTATAAATAACAAATAATTATAAGTATTTGATAATTTTAAAATTATATAAACATATAAGATATAATTAAAATTTTAATATATTTTATTAATTTTTAGTAAATTGATAAATTTTTATAATATGATTTATAATTATTGATATTTAATTGTTTAATTTAATTAATAAAAGTTATAAATATTTTTAAAAGAGAAAGAAGCGGGAAATTTTTTTTTGCATTTAATTAGGAGATGACATGTTTTTTTTTTTTTTTTTTTTTGAACGGCAAATTTCATTAAAACACCAGGGGCCAGCAAGATGCTAAAACCCTCCAAGCCAAAAATACAACACCAAAACAGCAAGAAAACAACCACGAATTATACGATTACAAAGAAAAATTCTCCCAAAAATACTCTTTTATTAGAGTGGGTAGATATGTTAATATTAAAAAACACTTTTTACAAAAACAATTTATTACAAAATATATAATTTGTAAAAAAAAATTTAAAATAAAATGTTTAAACAAACAAAACTTGAAGAAATTAGAATTTAGATAAATAATAATATTATTTTATTAATTAAATTATATGAATTTTAATCATATTTTTATATTAAAAAATCGTTTTATATTATCTAAATTTTTATCAGTGACTATTTACTATATTTTTTTTAATTCAACTCGTGTAATATACGGGGTACTAACCTAGTCAACCAATATAATAAAGATATTCGATTAACAGATGTTAATAGTATGTCCAAATGCTTAGTTTAATGTATCACGTATTTCATTGGACCATAAGTCTATGCGCAGCGGTTCCTCCTCCCCCCCCCTCCATCCTACGGCCTTGCCCACTTCGGCGGCCAACAACGGGAACACCGCCCCCCCTTCAGCGGTCCCCGCCCAACGTGGAGCCCCGCTCCCCGCTTTGCTTCTTGCTTTCTGGTTCGTCCACGGCATATAGCCGTTCAACGGCTAGAATTTAAAAATATATATATATTTTTTTAACCACCATATAAATACATCTATTACTTTAACAAAAAAAACACCCCAATCTCTTCATCTTTCATCTTTCTCTCTATATTTTTTTTAAAAAAAACTTTATAAACATGAATCCAAAGTCTAACAATCTCAATCCCGAATTCAACCAGTTCTCGTACGATCCCGAATCGCTTCGTAATTTATTGGTTCAACTACAACAAAACCCGAACATCCAACAATTCCAACAACAAAACCCAAATTTTCAATTTCCACAACAAAACCCGAACGTCCAACCACAACCAAACTTCCAAGCCGGTTTTGCTTCCTACTCCCAAAGCGGTTTTCGACAAAGTTTTTCCCAAGCTCGTTACGAATCAGATTTCGTGTCACCGAATCAACTTGAAAACGAAGTCGTGCCGGAGACACAAGACACTCAAAAACGCAATATGAAAGGAAAGAAAAACAAACAGTCTGCCGGAACCGGGCCGAGTAGTGGTCCAATGGCACCGAAACAATGGACCCTCGATGAAGAAACCGCTATCGGAAAATGCTACATGGACGAATCCGAGAACAAAACCAAAGGTAAAACTTTTTACTTAGTTTTAGTTATTTATTTTTTAAAGTGTATATATATTTTTACTTACTTTTTGTTATTTATTTATTTTTTGTAGGAAATTCGCAAAAACGCGAAAATTTTTGGAAAAAAGTCTCCGTTACTTGGCACAATATGTTGGGCTTCGATGCCGAATACGACACATATCATCAATTAAATTCAAAGTGGAAGGATATGTGCACCAAGTTAACGAAGTTTAGTGGCATTTATAGCAACTGTGCCAACAACCGAAAAAGCGGAATCGAGAACGTGTTGAAATGGGCCGAAAAGGATACCACCTAAAGAGTAACGGCCAAACATTTAAGCACTACCATGTTTGGGTCGCGATAAAAGACTCGCCAAAATTCCGCGTTCTGTGCCAAGAAGGTAACGAGGTCCAAGGTTCTTCAAAAAGAACCAAAAACTCCGAGTCGAACGAGTATTCGCCGGAGGGTTCGACCGCCCATGCAAATTACGCGGTTAACCTTGAGGATGATGAGGAAGAAGATGAGTTCGACGTCCCCCCGGAAGCGGTTAGACCGACAGGGCGAGATACAACAAAATTGGCTTCCTCTTCAAGTCGTCACACCGTCTCCTCTATCCCGACAACAATCGATCTCGCTGATCAACTCTAAGCTTTCACGAGTTTTCAAAAACAAAAAACAAAAACACGAGGATAAGAAAAAAATGCAAGAAATAAAGCTTCAAATTCACCAGGAGAAGACTCTTCAAGCCGACCTCAGAACAATGGAGGCTTTGCCTCCCCGAAGAACTCGACGAGAAAGAACGTTCAATCATGAAAAATTTGAAAAAGAAAACCTTCCATAAATATCGTTAACTTTTATTTTTATTTGAATTGTTAGTTTTTTTCAATGGTTTATTTTATTTAAGTGTGCATTGTAACTTTTATTTTATTTGTATTTTTATTTGAATGGTTAAATTAAATATTAAAGTTTTTATAATATTCTTTCTTTTATTTTTAGTTTGCAACAAAAAAAAATAAATCAATTAAATTTAAATATTGTTGATGATGTGGAATAATGAGGAAGGGTTTTCAGTGAGTTGACCACTATGGGGTTTAAGGTTTTCAGTGAGGTGATGACGTGACAGGAAATTTTGGTCACCCCACTGAAAATTCCTCCACACCGAAATTTCCTGCCACACCATCATCCCACTGAAAACCTTAAACCCCCACAGTGGTCACCCCACTGAAAACCCTTCCCCACTTGATTTTGAATGGAGCAATGGGATAAGAGGGCATTGCACGGGGAGCGGGGGCCGTGGAGCCGCACCGGGCGGGAGCCGCGCAAGGGAGGGGCGGTGTTCATGCTAGTGGCCGCGGATGGGGGCAGGTCCGCGGAGATGGGCGGGGCTGGCGCTGTGGACGGTCTAATAGATGATTAGATGCCATGCGATTGCTCATATGCTCCAAAATGTATGGAGTACCACTTAGATTAGATGTCCAACAAGTTAAGTTCATAACTAAAATAATATTTCTAGTAAAGTTGAAAAGTTAAAACTGAAATATTTTATTAGTCAAGTATAAAATGCTCATCATCAACGATGAGATCGAATGAGGAAAAATTCACAAACGCCCACCCAACAATTTTAAATTAGGTGGTGTATTTGCATATCAAATTTTTTGCTACGTTTGAAACTGTGTTAGAAGACAACCTCATCCTCATGTTTGTTAATGCATTCGTTGATAAAAATGGCTTTTTTTAGTGTAAAATCAATGACACTTATATTAAGACACCATATAATTATTAGGGCTATAAAGAACCGAACATATCATTGTTTGTATTTGTTCGTTTAACTTTTAACTTGTTCATGAATACTAAACGAACAAAATTTTTTGTTCGTGTTCGTTCATTATGCCAACAAACAATTAATTATAACAAATCAAAAAAATATCTAAAACAATCTAAATCTAAATAATAACTAAAATAAAGAAAATGATTCTAAAAATTATATATTTCTAACTTTTGTAATTAATGTTTGTTAATTTTCAGAAACTTATAATGCAATTGACCCAAAAGGAAACATTATAATCAAGTGGGAATGTGGGATATTCTTAGTTGGACCCCTGATGGCTATGTTGTAAGTATCACATCTTTAAAGCATTAAATTAGTGCATCTTCATATACAACTAAGTATCACTATTTCAAAGCCAACCCACATACATGTAAACATAGGAAAATTATCAAATCAAAAGAAACTTTTGCGTAATAAGAGTAGTAACCAATAAAAGTTTTACATATGGTACAAAAAATAAATAAATAATAATTTAGTCATAAAATCCTTTTTTTTTAGTTTTTACTAGATTTTTTATTTTTTACTACATTTTTTTGTTTATGGATTTTCGTACTAGATTTTTTGTTGTACTGGATAAGAATCACAATTTCAAAGCCAACCTACATATATATATATATATATATACACATAGAGGAAAATGATCAAAAATAAAGAGATTTTTGACTAATAAGAATAGTAACCAATAGAGGTTTTACATGTGTTATGCTAAAAAAATTAATAAATGATAATTTAGTCATAAAATCTTGTTTTTTATACTAATTTTTTTATGTACTATATTTTTATTTTTTGTACTTTATTTTTTTTGATTCTAGATATTTTATAGTAGATTTTTTGTTGTACTTGATTTTTATTTTTTGTGCCGGATTTTGTATTTTTATTGTATTGGATTTTTTATTTTTTATTTTCATTGTCTTTAATTATGGTTGCCACATCAACACTTTTAACAGTGGGGCAATGGCTGCATCACATAGTCTAAAAAAATATTATATATAACAAAAAGAAAAGGCTTTGTCTTTCCCGTTAAGTACTGTTCATTTATTACAACTCTCAAGCATAAGGTACAACTTTAATGTAGCATTTTAGTTTTGCTAATCTTCATTAGTACGTCCCCTTATGCATAAGGTACAACTGCTACGCAGTTTTTCACTATTTTGGTGTTTAATGATCAAAGAAAATCAACAGCTCCACTTTCTTCCTTCAATATACACGTACATACATACATATATAATGTAAGAAAACATCGCTTTTATAATTTCTAAAGTTTATACATATACACATACATACATGTATATAATTTGAGTGTTTCTTGACACGTTTGCTAATTTTTTTCTTTTTCTTTGCTCTTTATTTTCTGGAACCGCCCTCACTTTGAAACTATTGACTTTTTTAATTTAGAATTTATCACATGTAATTTATATAATTTGATTTTTCCTCAATAACTTTGTGTAACAGCAAGTACCAGATCGTCCGGCAAGTCCGTACGGTATGTGTACTTTCACTTTATTCTATGTGTACGTACGTAAGCTTAAACAGTACTTGTATTAACAGAATCCTAAATACAAGAAATCGTGGTACGTATTTTTGTATAAACTTAAATACATTAAGTACAACGTACATTTGAAACATTAGTTGTGTTTATTAAGTGAAAACTTAATTACAGTTAACACAACAAATCATGAGAAACAAAGGTATTCAAACGATATTCAGAAACATATCGGTTGCGATCTGATGTCCACAGATGACAGGAATCAGATGGCCGACAAGTCAGTACAAAAACAATGTGAAATCATGATGTATAGTTGAGTCCGACAGTGAGGAAAAACAATTAAAACATTAATGCAGTGTTATTTCAGAATGACGAACTGACAGTGTGTTTGCGTGAGTGACGATTCACACAAACATATCTGTGAGTTTAGAGTTCTGAAATAATGACTGAAAAGTAGAAAACAAAAGTCAGAAAGCAAAATCATCGTCGTATTCGTTCGGGTGACGATTCGAACGACTTACGCGCGAAGGTTACGCGATCTGACGAAACGACAACGAAAACACGTCACGAACGAAAATAATTTAATAAAACACAATAAATAATGTTTTACAATTTTGAAACTCATCAAAATAATCAATTTAAATCCTTTTATTTATATCTATTTAAATTACGCGTAATTTTCCGGTTACGCGACGAAAACACGAACCGAGCAACCGAAACGGACCCGGACACCACTCGTAGTATATAAACCTTAACTAAGTGAGTTTTCTCATTTTTCATCTCCTCCTTCTCTCTCCAACCCCCATTTCCGGCTACCACCAAACCACCACCAAGAACCACCTTCTCTCATCCATATCTCCCTCGTTTCTCAATCAATTCGAGTGATTCTTTCGCCCACGCGTAGCCCTCGACATCCTCTACAAGAAAGTACAACGGATCTAGAGCCAAACCTACTGAAAATCGAGGTATGAGGCTGATAAGATTTCGAAAATTAGGGTTTTAAGACCCCTTCTTGTTCGGGTCTAGCCTTAACCGGAAATAACCCACTTTCTTAAACTCTACGCACACCAAGCTGATACATATCAACACCTGAGTCATCTAGAAACTTTGGTTGGAAGTGTGGTTGAACACTTGTGGTTGTTTCAGCCGTTCAGTGGGCGAATGAACATGAGGTCGAATGAAACCCAGGCCACCGAATGACTCCTTCATTCGACACTTACCATTCGACCATCATCACCATTCGGCAGTTGGTCAGTCGCCACACATCCCATTCGAGTCAGTCGCTTATTCGAACAGTAAACTTCATTCGGCCAATACCTTCTTCATTCGACGGGAAAACCATGCATCATTCGGCCGAACCAAATCAGACGCAGGTGACTATGCTTGGCTCAGTTGACGACAAATCATAGCTGGCTGCTTGAACCCTAATCAGCTCCTCACACTGAAATCTCCTAGTCACTGAGTTACTCGACCGAAACCCTATCCATGTTGTTCTAGGCCCAGGTTTTTGGTTAGTGTGTGGCCCAAGACCAACATCATGTGTGAGCCCAGTAGCATTTCCTTTGTTCCAGACATCAGTCAGCCCATTATTGTCTCAAGGCTCTTGATGCGGCCCATCTGTTTTCCTGGGCCCAACAGTAGGACTAAACCCAGCAGCCTGGCCCAATAGCCTTTTTACTCAGGCCCAGTCGCTATTGAGGAGCCCAACAGTGACCTACACCCTTCTACAACTCGCCTTGCTTCAGGCCCATTCGGTTGGTTTGATTGGAATGAAGTGGCCACATAAAACTCTAGTCATAGTAATAGTCAGGATTGCATCTAATCCATTTAGTTGGGCCCCAAACACAATATGCTAGGCCCACATCACCTCTCCAGGTCCAACACATCTAAATTTGATCCATTGACTCTTGGAAGGCCCACTACTTATGGCTCAAGGCCCACTGATTTTGGCCCAAGGCCATGATTTTGGCCAACAGCCCAAATTCAAGGCCCACTATTGTTTCAATCCATGTAATCAGGGCCCAGCTTGGCCCATGAACCTTTTTGGCAAAGGCCCGAGACAAATCCCATAGGGCCCATCAAAATCCACCCGAGGCCCACAGAAATTGATTTAAGGCCCATTTTGAGGCCCTTGTCCTCACTTTTGGAGCCACTTTGTCATTAACTTGGTCAACAACCTATTTCTGACCCACTTTCGATTCCAACAGCCCTATATGACTCTAGGCCCAACAAATATTGCCTAGGCCCACCTTGGGCCCAATAAATTCCTTAGAGGCCCAAAACAAGGCCCACAAGGCCACTTGAACACTAGCTTTTGTAACCTTTGGCAAGGCCTTTATGATTCAACACCTAATATCATTGGCCCAACTTAAATTGTTGGCCCACATGACTAAAGAACTATTGTAACTCTTTAACTCAACACTAATACGTATGATAACCAAGGGATTACTACCAAAACGGCACTTTTTGCAACAAAGTCTTGTAACTTATGATATGACTTCATGAAACTACAAATGGGCTTTAATACAAACTAGATAAGACAAGAATAAATCAAATAAAGTCTATGGATTACAAGAACCAATAACAAATAAAGATGGGCCAACAGAGACCGAAGACTTTAAGTGTTGGCCAAAGCTTATGGCTAACACATACATACACATAAAATCCCTAAAATTCATACTAATAAGTTATGAACATCGTGAAATCAATACAGGATCGTGAAAATACACTCAAGCACAATCAAGAGCGCGTACATTCTTGTTTAAGCTAAGTCAAACACAACAACTACAAGGTGAGTTCATATGCCCCCTTTTACTTTAAATCTTTACTGATTTTAATTCTCGGGGGCTGAGAAACATGTTTGCTTTTATTTATTTAAAAGTTTGCTTAACATGTTATTTATACTTTGATTTGATAATATTAAATTGCTTATTATCATATATCATTGTATGCATGCTTGTATGATTATGAGATAACAGGGAAACTCATATGATTATGATAAGATAATTTCCTAATCATCAATACATTATAATAACTTAGTTATAAGATTATAACTTATAACACTTAGTTATTTCCAGATGATCAAGTACTTAGACAATTTACATTTAATCATATAACGAGAACAATCCCACATGGATACTTTGGGAACACATGGATTCAGTAAATGATGATCATGATAACGTAACTTCATGGGATTCTTATCATTTACAGTAAATGATGATCATGATAACGTAACTTCATGGGATTCTTATCATTTACACATAATTAACATAATGTGATAAGACAAGTTCTTATTCGACCTTGTTAAGTACACGAGAACAATCCCACACGGATACTTTGGGATCACATGGAATTCAGTAAATGATGATCATGATAACGTAACTTCATGGGATTCTTATCATTTACAGTAAATGATGATCATGATAACGTAACTTCATGGGATTCTTATCATTTACACATAATTAACATAATGTGATAAGACAAGTTCTTATTCGACCTTGTTAAGTACACGAGAACAATCCCACACGGATACTTTGGGATCACATGGAATTCAGTAAATGATGATCATGATAACGTAACTTCATGGGATTCTTATCATTTACAGTAAATGATGATCATGATAACGTAACTTCATGGGATTCTTATCATTTACACATAATTAACATAATGTAATAAGACAAGTTCTTATTCGACTTTGTTAAGTACACGAGAACAATCCCACATGGATACTTTGGGATCACATGGAATTCAGTAAATGATGATCATGATAACGTAACTTCATGGGATTCTTGTCATTTACACCCGATTATCATAATGTAATAAGACAAGTTCTTATTCGACTTTGTTAATCACATGATACAATCCCACACGGAAACTTTGGGATCACACGGCGGGATAGGAGAGAATGAAATGCATTTTAATCTGATTACGTGAGGATTAAAATGGATTCCATTCGGATTCTATACACTGCATTTGGAGACACATGATGAACAGTTAACTAATACTTTTAATTAAATTAAAAGTGTATCATAAAAGTTAACCTCACAAGGAATAGAATAATATAAGGATCAGATTTGAATAATCTAAATTCCTTAATTCAACGAGGGTTTATCAATACTTCGGTTTGATGACTAAACCCCTCTTACTATATTATTATTCTACATATGATTACACAGCGGACAATTCGGATAGTTGGGAAATGGACATATTTAGTTGTATCGCAAGTGGTGTGGAACTTGGTTGAGTATGTGGTGGGATAGCGTCTGGGCTTGACCCTTTCGTGATTCCCTATATATAAGCATACTTAGTTAGGTGATATATTACTTGTACATATAACTAAGGAGAGGCCATTGGGTGGAACAGGTGAAACAAGTATACAAGCAACAAATATAACATTGTGAATGCGTGCATGATCAGTTCAATGGTTTCCAATTTACTTACTTATGAACTCACCAACCTAGTGTTGACTTTGTTTAAATTACATGTTTTCTCAGGTGACGAACAGGTGTAGATACTATATGCAAATGATAAGCTAGTGGACTCATAGAAGACCTAGCTTTCTTTTGATTGCATACTTTTGATATGACAGAACATTGAATCACTTTTGTATATCTTGTACAGATCAAGATATAAACTCATTGATTCTTTTTGATTAGATTTACTTAGTTAAATTATGATGTACAATGTAATTTAACTTTGTAATTCTATTTCATGTCATGATTAGCATTTCTCATTTATATCTCATGTGCTATGTAAACAATCTGATCATTTGATTATCAACTCAATGATATCGCGCCCCGGGAACATTCCGCCCGACGGGAAAACACGATCCGTTCCCGCCGGCCCGGGGTGTGACACTTTGTTCGTTAAATTCAAAAAATAATCGTGGGTTGTATTGACTAACAACAACGTGCTGATACGGTCAAGAATGACAGTCACACTGATTGAATAACATCTATACTCTTATATAAATGTTTATCATCACTGTTTCAATTTGTACACTCGAGTCGTTGTAACTGCATACGCTTTTTTATGTAACTTACCAATCTACGGCATCGATGCAACGTCAGTTATGAATTTCGTAAACACATCGCATCGCATGGGTCAGTTTTGTTGAAAATTTTCTATTAAATTTCTTTTTTTAAAACTCTTATACCACAAGTATGAGGAATAATCATGTTTTCTATGAACATTTCAACTGCAACATGCGTTTTTCAAACATATAACTCCCCGCCGCAACGCGCATGAAAGTTTACTAGTCGTGATTAAAGACAAACATCGCATGTTTCGTAAAAGTAAAGAATAAAAATTAAGATTATTTTAATATTTAATAGTCAACATCTTTTATTAAATTCTACATTTATTGTGTTAACTTGGTCAATGAGTCTGCTCATTATTAACTTTTAAACAAATTTCTACCATCAATTAACATACAATTATCATTTACTTAGAAGAATTGGACTGAGTTATGCCTTTCTCATACGCGACCTGTTGAATTATAACTTTCCATCTCCTAAAATAGGATAAAAAATAAAATGCATCTTGTTAATGTCTATTGCATGCTAGATATGATATTGTCTTCAATATTCCAACAAAGGTAATGCATCTCTCCTTTGGTTTTTGAAGAAACCAAGAATCTGAGTTTCTTTATAGTCAAGTAAAGATGGGTTTAGATCGGGATAAATGATGTTTTATTTATCTTAACGGGTTATATACTGTGTTGTATATTTTCAAGCTTTGTGTTATCGTCCTCTTAGTTTTGCTTTAGTAAAAATGCGGTCATTAAAAAAATAAAAATAACCTAATATCATATTTAATAATAACAAATAACATTCACCAATCAATATGTGTTCACATTGTTTAATTGTTATTAACTAGATTATTACCCGTGTATTAGACGAGGTTTAATATAAAATAACTATTAATAAAAATTAATTATAAAACAATATTTTAATATGAAATGAATAAATTAGGTATTATTAAGTATATTAAATAATAAAAAAATCAGTTTAAAAATTTAATAATTAAAGAATTGATACTCGACTTTCTTAAATTGTAAAAGCTAAAATTTTTAAACTAATTAACGTTAAAAGCTATAAGTTTCAAAATCAAAAAAGTAAGGTACCCATTTTTTAATTATTAAAGCTAACCTAATTTGAAAATATCATTAAACAAAATGCCCAAAACTGCAAATTTCTCTATCATTTTTATAACTTTTAGTTTTTAAAGTAATTATTTTTTAAGCATTTTGTGTTAAAAATAATGTTATTTGTTTATAAAAATCATGTTGTTTAAAATCTTTGTTTTATAGTTTATTTCATTTCTTTTAAAATATTTTTTTAGAAAACTTGTTTTGTAGAAAAAGAAAATTCTAAATACCGATGTAACATATATTTAACGTCTATAAAAATCTTTAATTTATAGAAAAAATTAATATTTTCAAAACTTTTTTAAAGTTTTTTTTAAATTGATTTTTAATTTATTTAAAAACCATTTTCAACATTAAAAAATATCATTAAAATTTTAGTTATTCAATAAGATAGTTAATAAACTTATTTAATATTAAAGAGAGTTGAGTTAGATGATAAAATGAAGATATGTGACAATATTGGTTTAAAAACATGACAAGTGTCGAAAATGATTTGTGTTTATTATAATAGTAAGATAAGATAAGATAAGATGTTTGACATTCTTTATTACAAGACATGTATAATAATAAATAGAAAACTAAGAGGACGTGTCTCATTCTCTGATATCATCTTAATTTTTTTTTCTGTTTTTCTTTTATATATTAAATAAAAGGTCATATGTTATTTTCTAATGTCTACTCACTCTATTTTTTTCTAGTTTTTTCCTCATGTTAAAGTATGATCTTAAATAACAATTATATTAATATAATATATTTTATAATGATCGTATATATAATATTATTTAATAGATAATCATTATATTATCATTATTAGTAGTATTATTTTAGAAAAATATATTATTAATTCATTTAAAACTATATTAATATATTTTTAATTTAAATTATGTTTATTAATTAAAAAATTCAATTGTTTTATAACCTGTATTTCATAATTACTATTTAATATATTATTATAAGTTACTTTAGATCACTTCCATCCATAAACAAGTCCAATGGTTGTTTGTTAATATTTTTACAAAAAAACTTTAATAATTCATAAAAAAAGGCAACTAATTTGGTGAACCAACCTTTGGTTGGTTATTTTTTTATTAATATTTTTAGTTTATGTGATACATAACAGTTTTTAATTGGGCTGGTTGTGAATAAAGAGAAAAAATTATGTTTCGTTGGATTGGTTGCAATTTTTTTTGAACGGCGAATGTTTCAATCGTGTGAGCCCACTGTTTCAAGGTTATGTCATCAAGGTCTAGTTACCTGGACCTTCCATGAGCCACCACAACCATCCCAGGAGGAAACCTCACTGGGAAAACCCCCTAACCCTCTTAGACCCCCTGACCCTCTTAGACCCCCTATTTTATTGCGGGAGGGTTTTGAACCTAAGACCTCCCATTTGAAAAAATACTAGGGTATCATTGAGGCAATGCCTCATTGGTGGATTGGTTGCAATTAAGAATGAAAAGTTAAATTTGGTTAACTGTATAAATAAAATAAAGAGAAATTACTGTTTCAATTAATAGTTGTTTCATTGTTCGTGATTTGTGAATGGGAGTACTGGCCTACTGGGTAGTATTGTAAAAAAAACAAATTGTGAAGCACTTTATTAATGGGCTGGCCCAATATAAGATGATTATATCAAATTTTAGATTTAGGGTCATACGGGATATGGAAATGGAAGTCTTGTGTATGTCTGCACCAGAGACCTTCCGGTACCGTCTTGATCCAGGGCCGAGAAACTGGCCAATCGGAAGACCTTCGAGGTTCCGATTTTGTCCTGCAGTGTCCTTTGACCTTCGTCGCTTCGCTAATAGAAATAATCAGGGAATTGAAGCTCAGAATCGGATGTTTATACTGGGCATGGGTTACGTTGGGAAGTTTGTTGGTCAAGACCTCATAAATCAAGGATGGTAGGTTAATTATGATCTACTGTTGCTTAGTTCAATTGGTTTTAGTGGAAAGCTTTTTTTAATTCATTACTTATTTCGTGTAGATTGATTTGAGCAGGGCTGTATCTGGAACTTGTACCAGCGTTGACAAGAAGGAAAAATTGAAGAAATTGGGATTCGATGTTTATCTTTTTGATGCTTATGATCCTGAGTTAGTATTCTTCTTCAATAATATCTCCTTTTGTTAGCCAATCAATGAACTCTAAACAGGGCATGGGCTGTATTATCATTGATTGATTGATTGGGCCATAATTCAACCTAAATCTTGTTTGAAATGGAGTTAGTGGGTAAATTAGTTCAAATCCACACAAATATGGCAAGACAGATACTTGAATCACTGCTAATGGGGATATTTTGTTTGAACAAAAGCTGAACTAAACAAGCTTCCACAAAATTGCAATTAGTATTGACTTTGAAATAGAATTTATATACTATCCAGGCCACAAGTCATAAGTATTTTGAACCAACATACACATCTTCTTGTGACAGTCCCTCCTTGCAAAGATATTGGTGATCCGGTAATCTAATCTAAATTTCAATCCTGTAATTATTTTAAATTTCATTGCTATTTAAACAGAAATTTTTACCACATGATTTGGTGGTTATTTGTTTCTTTCATGTGTAGATGCTTCAACACTCTGAGCTTCTCAGAAAGAAACTCAACAATGATTGCCTTCAATGGTTGTGCTATCTATCTACAACAGGTTTGCTTTTTAGGATTTGCATAATTTTATTTGTTTCACTAAAAACAAGATTTTCATGTAAAATCCGCTAGAGTTTTGTAGGTGTTTATGGTGATTATGGTGGTGCATGGGTGGATGAAAAGTAAGTCCGCTTTGATGTCACTGTTAACTAGCATGACAATTCATGATTACTTCTAGCATCTTTCTGCAGTTGTCTACCAAAACCTTCAAGTGAATTGGCTAAACTCAGGCTAGCTGCTGAGGAAGGATGGTTAAGTTTAGGACATGAAATTGGGCTGGCAGCACATATATTTCGTCTTGGAGGTATCTACGGTCCTGGTAGAAGGTTGTGTGTCATTATAATGCAAGTTCATAGCTTAAAAGCATTACTTCTCTAATTAATATGATTAACTGTGCTGTTCACAGTGCTATTGATACGATTCTCAAACCTAAGCCTCTATCACATGCTCAAAAAGCAAGATCATTGAAGAATTTCACATCCCGTGTTCATGTTGCTGATATATGCAACGCTTTGAATGAATGCATTCGCAAACCATCCTCAGGGTATGTTTTATTGTATTAGACTAAATCTTGACTCAGTTCAAATTTCAAAATAATAGTTTTTGTACAATTTGTCTTATTCAAGAAAGATTTACAACATTGTGGATGATGATCCGGCTCCAAGAACAGAAGTGTTTTCATTTGCTCATAAACTGATCAACGAGAAATGGCCGTCCCAGAATGAGAAAATAGCTGCAGGTGACTCGTCTACTGAAAGAGGAAATTTAAACGGAGAGAAACGAGTGGTGAATGCGCGTATGAAGAAAGAACTTGGAGTGAGACTGATTCATCCTAGTTACAGGTCTGGATTAGAGAGCATTTGTGACCATATCCATGATTCCTCTTCTGCAAATTCATGTGATGAATATCCCTGTGGTTACATATCTTCATGATAAGGGCTTAAATCCATTAATAACAGTTGTAGAATATTATAGATGCATTAATAAACTAGTGACCATATGATTGAAATACATTTATAACCAACCCACCATGCCATTACCATGTCTCTAGTTATTAATAACATGGGGACATGCGAGGCTCATGCCAAATATGTATAATGCATTCAAATGAAAACCAAAGAAATTGTCACATAATCATTTATAGTCACATAATCTAAAAGACGTAATACTAATTTTTTTTCTACTTTAATTTTTAAATAAAAAAACTTATGATAATAAATGGTTGTTTTGATTTTCAACTAATATCAATTTTTAGCAACAGATGCTATATATCATTCATCACAAATCATTCATCATGATTGGTTTATGGTCTTCTATGATTGGTTATCCTTTGTGCAAAGGTTAATATTGTGTCTGTAATAAATATGTGATGGGTGGGTTCTTCATTTTATGTCAAAGTTGCTACTTTAAACACCTTGTTATTGTGTTCGGAGCAGGCTTTCTATCCCAACTAGGATAGGGGTAAGGTTTGTGTTTATTTTTTCTCCCCATACCCTACTGAAAAGTGGAAATATACTGGGTAAGTTTGTTTGTTTTTATTGCGAGCTAATCCACATGCACCACACTGTTGTGATCATAATAGCTTGCGCTTGCAGTCACTTTTACTTGTAATCTTTTTACGTAATAATTTAATAGAAGAAGTAATATTTCATTGAGGGTAAAAGAAGAGGAATCTTGCAACATGTTAATATTTCATTCAGGGTAAAAGTAATAATTTCAAGTAATAATTTGAGGGAAGAAGGTTAATATCTGTGAGCAGGTCCTTTAGAAATCTCACATATCTAGGCATGTGATGTAATATACCTAAGAATGCAGAAAGTTCAACTTAAGCTGACGTAGCAACTCACAAAACCTTTCATAATATTTCCCATACTTCTACTACGAAGTCTAGCTGGGTAAGGCACCCTCTTGAACTAACTCTCTCTCAATCTCCTTTTCTGGAGGCTTTGTAGGCTGAGAAGTACTTCTTGTGACTCACCACGCAGGATGCCCCTTACCTAAAAATATTCATATCATCTCCTCAACACGTGTATTGTCACTTTGACATAAACCTTAAGATAGTTAGAAACCTAATCGCAAAAATGTCATAATAATTTTGAAAAATACTAAAATCTAAATATTCAAAACACACATACAAAAAACATATTACAACGACGACATAAAATCTAAAAACGTAAAATAATATTATAATATTAAATGAAGAAAATATATACAACTCGTATAGGTGTGTATATGAGTCGTATATCTTCTTGTATTACCCTACATGAGCTATCCAGATTTACTGCTTTGATGTCAGAATATGACTCGTATAGAGAATTGTATAGAAAAATTGATGGAATTCCCTCACTTTAAGTAAACGATCATAACCTATATACACGGTATTATTTTTAAAAATACACCAAAAACGAGCTTTATTATCTTTAAAACGAGTATACATTATCATATAGTGTGTCATTGTGTCTTTTTGCTAGCCATTGTATCTTTTTGCTCGTCATCGTGTCTTATTATTTCCTAAAATGATGAATTTTAAAAAATATAATGGCAAAACAACACAATCATGTACTTTTTATATGTAAATTACAATGATAAAATAAAAACAAGTTTATCTAATACATAAAAAAATAACAAAGATAACACCAAATATGTAATAGAAATCTTATATTTTCCATTCAAATAATAAATATTATAATGTTAACATATCACGAAGTCTTTGAATTAACACAAACTAACATGTATATTAGCACAAAACTTTTAAAAGTATTGGAAATATGACATCTAATATTCATTCTTCTTAAGTGATAAATAGAACTTTATCAATTAGTTAAACCATATGTTACGTTTTCCCTAGATCAAGACCACATCATTATGACATGGTACGTACATGACCATCATCACATAACACATTTGATTCATAACACCATTTTCATATATCAAATCATTAATAAAGGCCTAAAAAAGAAACTTACACTGGTTTTAAATCTTAAACGATGATGAATCTACGTATGCACATAAAAGAAGAAAGTTTTGTTTATGTGTAATAATGATATTTAGAAAAAGAAAACAAAGATTTAGATTGATATTGACGGAGTTATACGGGTTAACGCAATAAAAGTGGGTTAACATTACATATATATATATACATATATATATATAGGGCTGGGCACAAAAAATAACCCACTATTCCCGCGCTAACCCAAATAACTTTGGCAAGATGAAGCCAAATCTTGGATTTTTTTTTTGAACATCATTGTAACACATTTTGAACACCATGTTCTTTTATGAGTTTGGACTAATTCATCACCGTTTAAAAAATATCATCATTGTAAGTTTGGTGCTACAGTACTGTAAGTTTTAAATATTTAAAAACTTACAGTACTGTAAGTTTTAAAACGGTGATGAATTAGGTCAAACTTATAAAAGAACATGGTGTTCAAAATGTGTTACAATGATGTTCAAAAAAAAAAAATCCAAGATTCGGCTTCATCTTCCCAAAGTTATTTGGGTTAGCACGGGAATAGTGGGTTATTAAAAATTTCATGCCCTATATATATATATATATGAAATCATATATTTTCCATCCAAATTATAGATGTTAAAATCTTAGCATATCACAATGTTTTTGAATTAACATATCACGAACAACCACTATATTTCATAACAGATTTCGAATGAACCAGATCGTTGATCGAATTGAATTCTACTCGTAATATGCATGTCAGTTATAGAAAACTGCCTCTAGGCAGTTTTGAAGTTACAAGTTTCCTATAATTGCCACTAAATACATAAAACAAATTATTTCAAAATTTCCAGCAAGAACCCCGCCAGCGATTATCACACCTTTGACCCCGCTCTCTTCGGGGACGCTGCCCCAGACCCCTGTCAGTTGCCCCTTTGAAAACCCCATTTAATCATAAAATCTTAAACATGCATACATCCCACATCCAACTTATTTAATGAATTTCATGATTCAAATTAATCAACAAAGTTAATTCAATTACATGAACATATCTAACATGTTATAATAAAAAAAAATTCACAGGTTCAAAAGAAAATAGAGAACTAAAAACTAAAAAATTTCTCGACTCTTGAAGTTAACATCTTGGACAAGGTCGGGTAAGGTAGCATGCCATATCAGGTTAATGTGAAGCAAGGTTAGTTTAGACTTTAGAGGGGAAAGAAAGACAAAAAAATGCTCATAAATTAACAGTTTTGTAATTATGCAATACTAGTTGAACAAATCTAAGACAATTCTTTCTCACACATACAAGACATCTCATTATCTTGAATAAAGTTGTACTCCACGTTCACCAAACAACCAAACAGTTGGATACTCAAACTGATAGTTGTTGCTACACTTGATGCGCGGAAAATTAAGAAAACAAATTGCAGAAAAGATTTCTAAGTTGCAGATTCTGAAGATAAGAACTGGTTTTTGATGATTGAGTTCGTGACTGACAGTAATGGTTTGATCAATCTTGATCTTTGTAGAAAAGAAAAGATGTCTCTTTGGTTTTGATGAGCATGATACCATGAAGAAAGAAGAAAAAGAGGATAAGAAG